>OY757928.1:22878647-22906147 GCA_963585895.1 Sepioteuthis lessoniana | reverse complement strand
AGAATCTTTAAAGTAACTCGTAAACATTTTCCAATCCTGAGGCTAAATTATTTTTTCTAAAGCCTTCTCATCCAGAACAAACACTAAACTATTTCTCACGTAACATTCAATTCGCCATTTTGAGAAGAGGTCGGAAAAATCGATTCTTGCATCAGAATTTACGTGTATAAGGCTTTATATATATTTATACATTTCTGACATGTGCAATTTCTCGCGTTCATATATTTTCAAATTTTCTGCAGGTATTAGTTTGAAGTAAATTCGTACACTAATATGATGTTATGGCATTATTCTACACGTACACCCATTTAGAAAAAAATGTTTCTTGTAATTTCTTTTTGTGGGGGGTGGATTTGAAATTAATAGACTCTCAAACTCACTGCTTTTTTACTACTTTTCGGACCCACAAAAATTGCCGAAAAAACATTTTACTTCTTATAAGTGAGGTTCACTTTCGTATTTTACTTCAATGTTTATTCCGGAACGGATAGTGTTGGAAAACACAAGAAACCAGACAGGTCGTATAAGTATATTTTTCTTTTGTGGATGGTGGTCCCTTTCTTCTTAGAATTCAAGGGGAAATTTTCAAATATTTCATGGCTTTCATGCGTGTAGGGTCCTTTGAAAATAAAAATTCAATTTTCGGACGATGGTTTTTTTCTTTACCCTCAATTACACAAATCACAGAAAAATGCAATCAATCCGAGAAATAACATGACAATAAAAACTGATTTACCTCATATCATTCCATTACATGTTTGTCTTTATGTATGTAACAGGATTATTTGAATTGTTGAATCTTATTTTTTACTTTTGTGGGTGGGTTTCTTTTTTTAAATTCAGTAATTTATTTTGGGGTGCTCTTTGCTGGGTGATTTTTTTTAAATACTCGATTTTTCTACATTACGAACCGACTTGAGCATGCCTGAAAAACTTGGCTCCTCTAGGAAAATGTAGGGTCCGAATGAAGCCCCTCCGTATCATCTATACCATCAGACTACTTTGCAGTGTAACTGACATTTTCATTCAAAGAAAGGTAGAATCAAATTGGATCCTTCAATAAGGTATGTATATAGAAAAAAACAGTTTAAGGTTCAGTGTATGATATAAACAAATACCGTATTTGTGTAAATTTCTGAGGGGAAACCTGATAATTCTTATCTCTTACAGTATATACGCGATTGTTTCCATTTCTATTTTTATAACTTTTCGGACGAGTCGTTCTTTGGCCTTCTTTCAGTGTTTCATGTCGAATTCGGGCGTTCTCATAGAACTTCAAACCGGACATTGTATTCAATACACGAGAGTAAATTGCTCTAATTCCATGGCCCGGTACAAATGTTAAGCTTTAATAAGTATTTCATGTTATTTACCTCATCGTGAAATTGAAAACGCAACCTGCCCATGATTTCCCAGAAAAGCACTTTTAATCAAACCCCTACATCCGTTGCTCCACGTATCCTGCCTGACAATTCAGAAGGATTTTTTTCAACATATTTTGCTTATGTCTTTATCACTCTGAGATACAACTTATTACTATATCGCATGATATTTTACCTGAGCTCATATTGCATTTTTTATCTAGATTTTTTTTTTATTATTGGTTCCCCTATTGTGTTCATATCTATTCTTAGTTAATGTGGCCCAACAAAGGAATACTTATCATAACTTTACACTTGTACCTGATTATGGTTAACGGAATTAAAACAATCTACCCCGGTGGAATGAATAAATGGTTCAGTTCGAAGTTCTGTTCTTGTTCAGGAGTTCTACATGAAACACTTAAAAAAAGGTTCCAAGACAAGAAATATCTTCCCAAATAACGTGACATGTATTTTGACCTAGTACCTGGTTTCTTAAAGTATTTTTCAAGGGCGCGCCAAAACTGCACAATATTTTGAGTGTAAATTTGTTCCTTACTAAATACTAGCGAATGATTAATCACAAAGTGTTTATTGCTTAACCTACTTATAGATCAGTAAACTAGCCATGCTTCACTATAGATGACTGAACCATGTTTAATGAATCTGGTTATAAGAAATTGTGTGGCTTTATTTGTATTCTCGCTAGTTAATTTTAAAGGAATCATAAGCGTAAGTTTTAATCTTTCCATTTTCTCAAAAGAAAATAAATTCTTTCAGAAGACAACTGCTATTGTGTTTACGACGAACAATGAGCGTTTCGTCTGCTTTGAATTGAACCTCCATGCCACTAAAGGATCCTGGCTACGATTCCTTGTGTTGTTCACCTCGTAACAAAACGAACGCTAACCTACTATTTTCTACCGAGAAAGATCTAAGCATAACAATACAGTTCTATGATTCCAGATTTGATTGGGATAATGGTGTATAAATAAAACTATCTTCTAATGAAGGACGCATTCAATATCTAAAAAGGAGCGTTTAAAATCACATCTTTTCTTTGATTTTGGCACAGGAACAATTTTTTCTGCAATGCCACAACCACTGATCTTTTCTATATGTTCACTCTTTTCGTTAAACATTGTGGAAACGTAAAAAGTCAACACTTTTGTCGTCAATCTTAAAAGACTCAACAACAAAGTTGTTATAATATAAAGAAGAAATTTTACAAGAATTCACGGTCCGTAAAACTGAAAATTCCTGAAGGATTTCCGGGTTACGCATTTTTATTTGCACATGTGCAAACAGGGGATTCCCCTATCTAAGGCAAATGTGTCTAATTCGTTCAAATCACGGAAAAATTACTAAGATTATTTTTTATGATTAGCTTGAACTGGTGAACGTATTGAATTTTATCCATGTTTCAATATAAGAATAATTTCATGAAAATTCTTAATGGCTTTCTCAACCCTGTCTCTTTCTCTGACTATATATATATATATATATATATATATATATATATATGTATATATATATATATATATATATATATATATCCCCACCACACACAAAAACACACTTTTCATTATATTTTTGATGTTTGCTGGGAAGGCACACACATTTAACGATCGACTGGAATTTTAACAGCATGTTATCTTATGCCAAAAAGTTGGAGACTTGTCTTCATATTTGAATTTTTGTGTAGGTATTTTCTTTTCTTTTTTAAATAAATCAAATCAAATTGTCTATCGTTTCTCTATTTTGTTTGTGGAATCCTGTCTGGAAGTTGGTAATCAAGCCTTTTGATTTTTCAGGCTCTTTTTAATCAGCACATCGATCGTCTGGCAGAGACATTGAGCAATTCAATGGGTTGATGATTGTGCTGATTAGTGATAAGTTTACCAGTTTGGGATGGGAACAACTGTCGTTTGCCTCCATGTTTCTAGAATGGTTTCGCTCTTCCATATATCATTGAAGACACTTGACAGATTTATCCGGTTTTAGACTTGTAAATCTTGTCCAAGCCGACAGCTGTACTATGACATTTATCTCTGGAATCCATTTATTCTGTTGGGATGAATGGTTTGTCGTAGTCTTCGGATCTTCTTGAATGTAATTCTTTTTCTTTACTGTGCACTGATATATATATATATATATATATATATATTCAGGAACATTTGGTTAACCTGATTGAAAGAACTTTTTGAGAAAGTTTCGGCTTACAGATCGGTGATAGCCTTCTTTGTTGTTATTGTCGTGTAAGAGATGGAAATGTGCTTTTGAGGAAGTGTTTTCTTTTTGGCCATTTTCTGAATCAAGGCCTTGAGTGTTTTCTATTTGAAGGAGGTAGTTAGTTGGGTCACCTGATTTTACCTGGAGTTTTTTTCAATCATTTTGATGGTTTTACATGTATTTGATCAGTAGAATTTGAAGAAGATTAAATTAGAGGCCGTGGATTCAGTGTGGAACTCTTGAAGAGCTGATAGTTGTAGTCGAATTGCTACTCTATGTTCTTTGCTGAACCATGGTCTTTCCTGTTTTTAAGCAGTTGGTTTGTGTGTGATACACTTTAATGTAATTTTAATCAGTCGTTGTGAGAAATAGTCAGTTGTGTAAGTAATGCCATTTTGGGATATTGTTTGAAGCATTACATTTTAAACTCCTCTTTGTTTGTTCTGTTCACTTTCTATCAAGGAATTTTGGGCATTCCTTGATCAGCGGGCCGTTGACTCTTTAGCTGCATTTGCATTGGTTGGAGTTGAAGATATGGTCTTCAAGTAGTGGGCTTACCAACTTAGCTGTAGTGGCATAGAATCGAGTTTGGAAATTGGGCTCCAGGATCGTAATTATTTCCGGGTTATATATTTTCCTCGTATACTAAACTTTTGTTATTTCCCTCCTTTTCCAATCTTCACAAAATCTTGTCTGCGGCAGAATTCACCCAACAGTTTGCACATCTCAGTTCTTTACAGATGGTTTCTGCAAGGTCAAAAACATCCTACCTAAATTGCCGACATATTGGGGTACTTTTACAGCGGCTCTAATATTGCCTAACTTCTGCAAGTTGTGTTTGGAATGTATTTTTCCACCCTGACCGTAATGTATTCTATTTTAAGATTCAGCTGTAAATAGGGTGTATGACGTAGCTATGCGTTTCGATATGCTCCTATTTATTAGCAAGTCTTGAACAACATTAAAAAAATAGGCAATAAAGGGCAGTAAACCTATTTCTATTTTGTTATATGTGATTTTTTCATTCAGTATGCAATTAGTTCTTTTTCGGACATCAACGATTCTACTGTTTTCTTTGTGAGATTTTATTCCCTTGTATGGGCATTGAGATTAGGTTTACTAAAAACATATGCACCTGATTAAGTTCACTAAAAATCACTGTCACTTTGACGCTGGGTCCACTCTACAGATTAAGTTGAGGAGCCATCTTTAGCGGACTCTTCAAGACGAATGAATGACGAGATTGGTATTTCAACTAAATGTGCAACTAGACATTTTTTTCAAGTTTAGGTCAGGATACATTAATTTGTTCCGATTACGTCCATTGATAACTTTATATTAATAAGATCTAAGTTACAGTTTCTAGGGTTGCCCGGTTTCATTTAGACAAAAAGCCAAAGTGTAGAAATGTCTTACCATTAGTCCACGGTCGAAGGTACCCAGCACAATGTGTGGACCGTACGCTTTATCTAGGGACCCTGGTTTTATTTTGAAATAGCTTAAGTACATCCTTTTCTCTAAATCAGATCGGGATTTTCTGTTTCCTGAAAATGCTCTTTCAACGAATTTCGCAAAAATAACCTGGAAGATTAAAATTCTTTGTGTGGAAACCATAGGAATTGGAAATACAACGTTCAATAAACATTTACTAAAAGTGCATGATCTCAAAACCGAGAGCAGCTTGAAAGATTGGAGGTTATATATTAAATTAATTTACTAAATATACATAGGAACAGTTAAAATATCTGAGGCAAAAAGAACTTTTAAAAATGTATTTCCTAGTATTAGGGATTATTTATAAAATCTGAATATTGTGTGATACTATTAGGGAAATAATGAAATACTGGTATCTTTGGCTTATACGAAGAAGGTCGTTTAATAATACAGTCGGTAATGGCTTACCCATATGGGTATGTATGTGTGTATATATTTGTGTGTATGAAATGAAAATATCAAATTGATTCTTATGTTCCATGATGGGCATTTTTGTCTTTTAGTGTCAAAAACTTTTGTTCTATTTTCCTGTCATCAGTTTCGTAATCGCAATTATGTTGGAATATTCAAGAGAATCACATTACTGAGACCATTACGAAATTCACACAAGTGTCAAAGGTCGGAATTCTTGCCAAACATGATGCCAGCATTTTAAAATATCGATTAATACGGTATGTAAAGTTCCTCTAGAAAATTGATGAAAAGTATTCTTCCTTTTCCTGATCTTTGTCTGGACAAGATTAGCGCAGTAAATAGATTTATAAGAATGTTTTAAAATGAATATTAGATTATTTAAATTGACTTATTTCCGCTTACCTCATATCTGTTACTATCTTACATATAAACACACACGTACATTAACAGACACACACACAAAGGAAAACAGTAAATTTTACTCCGATAGTACAGCATAGATATTTTTTGAAATATGTATTTAAAAAAGAAAAAAAAAAGAAACTGGAAAATTTGATAATTTGTAAAAAAAAAAAAAAAATTTTAAATATATAAATAAAAATAAAAATAACTGCAACATTAAGAATTTTACGTAGATGCCCTTCCTCCGCTAAAGTCACGTGTCTTGCACATTTTAACAAAAAAAGTCCTAAACGAAAAAGCAGGTGATAGGAATAATTAGAAAAGGCCTTAGAAAATATAACCAACAGACGGAAAGCAAAGATCAGGTATTATAGAATCTTCCAAAATGGTTCGTATTAAAACATCTAAATGCAAGTAATACTGATACACCAATGTACGCAAAAGTAGCAGCTTACGAATCGGGAGTATCGTGAAGGAAGAGATACACAGAGAAGTACTGAGTTAAATCTTTTTCATAAGTTGAACAGTGCAATCCAGAGTATATACAATATTTAGTCTCTCGCTGTAAGAGTGTTACGCAAGGTGTCGTTATTGAACAACTTCCGACCGTTACGCGTGAGACGCGTTTTATACATCCGGGCTACCGGATATCAAGGGGTACGAGCTACGTCACCACATCTTCCCTGCCTGAAAGCTTTTATGTCCATAGTTCCAGATAGGGCACGTTTCGTTTGCTGGTAAGGTTTTTTTGAATTGGTAAGGGTGTAGTATCACCTCCCTTACTAAGGCCAGTAAATGGGGCAGTCAATACACCTCAACAGAAATCTTGGTCCTTACTTCCACCTCGGCCAAGGAATGCTATCCCAGAATCCATCGCCTCTCAATCTTCTCTCTTCCCTTCTCTCTCCTTTTCTCTCTCGCTCTCCCTCTCCCTCTGGCCAATCAGCAGAGATAGTAGCAGTTGCCGAAGACGACCCAAGAACAGAAGAGGAGGCAGTTGCTGAAGTGATTCCAGATACAAAACACGTGTGTTGACTGCCAGACATTTTCTAGCCAACACGTGGCGTTGTATACGAAGAATAAAATTCCTCTTTTAAAGTTAATATTTGTACTTCTCATTTATTATCTAAAATAACATAACTCAAGTACATATATTACAAGGGCCTGGGTACCTCAAACATGTCATAAATCATGGACATAGGTTCTTCACCTTGATGATTTGTGTCTGGGGTACCCCTTTTTCATTTGGTTAGTATGTCTTATAACCTTCCATTTTGGATGTTTTATTACAAACATTATTTTACCAATTATTTTTTCAATAATGCCCTCTATCCAGGTTGCCTTACTAAATGATAATTTAGAAAATTTTATTTCACCTGGCCTATAGAATTTATTCAAGGTATTATTATTTTCCTTGATTTCGTTTTTAGACGGAATCAATTTATCGATCACAGAGCAGATTTTTCTAGCAAATATCAGTTCTGCTGGATCCTTACCTCAGCAAGCATTTACATTAGGCTTTATTCGATGAATCGATAAGAATTTTTGTAAGTCTTCGTTTTCCGCTTTTATTCCGTTTGCCTTTTTGATTGCTCTTTTGAAGACGTCGATAAATCTTTCAACCAATCCATTTGATTTTGGATGATATGACGCAGATTTTTCATGATTTATCGCGAGCATTTTACAAAAATTTTCCAATTTTTTAAGAAAATTGTATGGCGTTGTCAGAAACAATTGTTTCCGGCAACCCGAATCCTGCAAACAGTTCGTGTAATATATTTATTGTATTTTTACTCGTCAGAGCTTTGTCTTTGACTACTAGTGGCAATTTTGAAAAGCTGGCTGCTATAACGAAATAGTATGTTCTTTTTATCGGGCCAGCATAGTCAATATGAAGACTAAACCACGGTTTGTCTGTGTCAAGCTATAGGTTGAATTTTATGGGAGGTACTTTTGCTACTATTGCGCAACTCTAGCACGTTCTCGCTATATCTTCAATATATTTATCGATACCCTGCCAATATACGTAGCTCCACATAAGTGTCTTCTTTCTGCATATTCCGGGGTGCCCGGTATGAAAATCTCTTAATATTTTCCTTGTTAGCACCGCGGGTATGATTACCCGGTCTCTATACATTAATATGCCATTGCATATTACGAATATATTATTCCCCTTATTTTTTGGTTCATGTATTCTTTTTTGTTTGTGTAATGAACTTGTCAAATTTTTCTTTATATCTTATCTCTTCTAGCTGGACTGGTAATTCCTGCACTGTGTTGTATAGGACGTATTTTATGTCCATTTCGGACCTTAAAGAAGCAATCAGTGTTTCCTCTAGTGGTTCTCTAGTCTTTGGCATTAATGTAGATAAGCCATCTACATGCGCAATTTCTTTTGACGATAAGCATTTCATTTTGAATGAATAATTCAGCAGTATCGTTGCCCATCTTTGTAAGCGATTCGCAATGTGCGTAGGTATCCCTTTTTGGAACGGAATATTGCTAATAAAGGATGGTGATCAGTTTGTTATACGAATTCCCTTCCGTACATATATATTTATAGAACTTCGTAACAGCAAATATAATAGTTAACCCTTCTTTTTCGATCTGCGAATAGTTTATTTCCACCGGAAACAGAGTCCTTGAAGCATGGAGAATCGTATTTAGTTTGCCATCTCCTTTGTGTAGTAAAACTGTCCCAAGCTAAAATAACTTGCGTCGCTCGCAACATATATTTGCTTATTTGGGTCGTAATGCATCAAAATTAAATTCGACGTTAATGCAGTTTTTAATTTCACCAACGCTTTTTGGCAGTGGTCAGATCAATTCTACATTTTTTTAATAGATGATTCATGGGAAGCTCTCAATATATACACATTTAGTCTGTAGCTATTATAATATTTTAATAGTCCTAAGAATGGTTGTAATGTAGTCGGTGCAGGCAAATATTTTATAGCGTCAGCCCGACTAGGATCATGCGTCCTTCCTTTCTCGTCGATTACTTATTCTAGATATTTGATTTTAAGTTGAAAGAATTCACATTTTTCTAAGCTTAATTTAAACCAAATTCTTTTATTTATATTCTTTTATACTTCCAGTACATGTTTCCCATGGTATTCTCGATTATTGCTTTTTATTAGAATTTTGTCTAAATAAGTTGTTGCAAAATCCAGATCCACGAACATTGTATCCGTCACACGCTGGAAAATCGTTGGCGCTTCTTTTACCTCTTTTGGATTATCATTAAATCCAGTCGAGTAATCAGCGCAGATTCTAATTTTTTTTTGTTGACATATACTGTTAGAGCAGCCCACTAGCTAATATCAGTTTTTTTCTATTATGCCCAATTTTTCTAGTCGCTCCAGTTCTTTGTCAATAATTTCTTCGGTCTGAAAACTGGTATTATATTTTCTTTTAATTCAACCTTTACCTTAACTTTAGAACAAAATCCAAGTCCTTCAAAAATATTTCTGGGAATTTTTCTTTTAGTCATTTCTCAAATTTACCTGAACTTCTTATGAAACATCAATTTTATTGCAGAAAGTATTTATTGGAACGTCAAATAACCGGTATTCTTCCATCTAATATGTTCCCAAATTTAGCATGACAAATGCTTTTAATTTTCTTTATTTTCCATTGAACAAAACATAAAAGTTTCGCACATAAATTTTAACTTTTCTCTGGTAACACCTCTTGCTGTTTTTTCCGAGTTAAGCAGTGTTGGGCACTAACTTTTTTTCACGAGTTCCAGCATTAATTATGGTTAAACCAGCTCCAGTGTCTATCTGAAATTCTATTTTTTTATTGTTGAGACGGATATGAATATATTTTCTTTCTACTTTCTCGATTGTTGCATGTTCAGTCGTGTACTTTACCAAAATATTATTTTTTATTTTAGTTTTTACTTTATGTCTACAGTGCGATAATTTGTGTCTTTTGAATCCACAAGCATAGAATTTGTTTAAATAGACAATCCTTAAATAAATATAATCCTCCACACCCATAACACGGCTTCATTTTTAAATAAGGTTTGTTTTTTTACCTTGTAATTGTTTCTAAATTGTGTGAATATTTGAGATGTCCCGCTCTTCAATGTTTATTGTGTCTGCTCTCCGATTTAGAATACGCTGACATTTTAAATGCCTGTATAAAAAAAGTCTAGAAACTTATTGAAGGACCCACGTAAGTTACAACTAAGAATGTTTTAAACCAAGGTGGGTTTTTGTCCTCTTTAGTATCCTCTTATTTGCAAGATTACCAGGTAACATATGTGACAGGAACACATATATCAACCAAACCTTTGATCTTGTACAGTCAAGATAAACTACCTATGAAAAATCACAAATCCAAACGCAAATCAACGTGAGACATAGACAACGTATTTGAGTGTCATAATCGACCGGTGCTCCTTGTTAGCTATAATGGGGGATGCGGCGGCATCCTGCGAATGTTACTTTATTTTATACCAAGTACACAAAAGGACACCAAGGCACCAAAAAGATATCAAAAACCAAATAGACTTGAGAAGACAATAGGAAAGTAAAACAAAAGTAAGTTTGCGATTTTTGTCAAGTGTGACCCAAAGGCTCCCTTTTCAATAGCTACTATACCGGGGAGTAGGGGGGGGCGCTACTCCATTCCCAGGATTGCTCCACTTTACATTTGATCCTCTCCTTATAACACGGCATCAAGTACCATTTTCGAGTCTTTTGTAAGACCTGGGATTGAACCCCGGTCTCTCGGACCATTGGCGAACACTCTACTCATTAAGTCAATGGCCTGGTATAAAGAAAAGTAATCGACAACAATTTTAAAGTCAAACTCACGCAAAGCTGATAAGAAAACGGATGATGGAGATCTGAACAGAATCTACTAAATTTAATACAAGTCAAAGACTTAGCCACCAAGTTTGATTGATTTCTAAAAAAGGCTAGTTGTCTGTTTAAGAAATAAAATAAATATGTGAACAGGTAAATCTTGAAGAACATCCTCAAAGAGTGCTCCCTAAACAAACTGAAAATCAAAACATTGAAAACCGAATCACCTATGAACCCAGAAACTTTATTATTAACACGAGAAGACAGGACAGATATAGAATTGATTAAAAATCATAAAGTATCAGGAGACCAAATTTTCTTACCTAAGGAATCAAGACTTTAAAAAATCAAGGTAGAGACCGAAAAAATAAATTAAGTTTTGCCTGATATGACATCCGAACCGAAATACAAGATCCTGATGGGAAATGAGGCTAGGAGGACAAATCAAGAAATTGCGAAAACAAGAGAAACTTCTAAAGAAGGTGAAACATAATGGAACCCAAAAAGTAAAAGACCCCAAAATAATAACCGCAGACAAATCTGTAAATACAACAGGAAGAAATAAATCAGAAGATATTGACAAAGGAAAGAATTCTCAAAAAATATAAACAAAAGAGGATATTTCAGAATAACGAAAAAATTTCTACGGAAAGATTGGTTGACAGTACACAAATACAAATCAGCAACCAGCGGCAAAAGAAATAAAATAATTTGGGAGTAAAATATGGAGAAGATAAGAACTAAACAGAAATTCTGAATAGACGGATAAAATGAAATAAGAAGACAGCCCCGAGGCAATGTACATCTCGACTCGCTAAGAAAAAGATTGAAGATAATAACAAATTGGAAAACGCCAGGTCATGATGGTATAAATGGAATCTGGTTTAAAATAGTCACGTCCATTGACGACACCTTAACACTAAAACTGAATAAATGCCTACAAAAAGAAAGCATGACTGGATGACAAACGAGAAATCTGATTCATAAGGAAACCGAAAATCGGTCCATTCCCAGCAACTACAGACCAATAACGTATTTATTTGGGCGTTGGAAAATCCTGCATTGAGAAAAGAATAAATCTATTATTCGTTTGAATTCCGTGGAGTATTTCCAGAAAAATACCCAAAAAGAATGTGTCAGGGGAACCAGAGAAACCAATAAAGTTCATCAATGGAAAGCAAGTGACTGGAATTGATAATAGAGGTCAAACCCTAGCAGAAGTAAAAATCCAAAGAGGTATCTTTCAGGGAGACTCGTTTTCGCACTGATATCGGTTATAGCAACGGTGCTATTCAATTACCTACTTAGGAAATATACTAGGGCCTAAATAAATTTCAAATTGCAAAGAAATAATTAATCACCTTAAATAAATCGACAATATCAAACTTTCTATAAAAAAAGAAAAACTGACGAATTTGATAGTAATAATAAGAATATACAGCCTGTATAATAAAAAAAAAAGAATTTTGCCAAGAAAAATTGAAATGATTTTAATGAAGAATGGGAAAAGATAAACAACAGAATGAACAGGACTGCTAAATGTGGAAAGAATTAGAACGTTTGGCGAGAAGGAAATCTATAACTACTTGGGAATATTGGTAGTAGACTCCATTGAGCAAGCTGAAATTATAAAAAAAAAGAAAAAGTGTACCTCAGAAAAGCAAGAAAACCTTTCGAAACCAAGCTCTGTGGTAAAAAAAAATGTCATCAAAGGAATAAACACCAAGGCAGTTCCTCTTGTAAGGTACTCCGGACAATTTCCCAAATGAACAAGAGTGGAACTCAGACAAATGATCCAAATGACAAAGCAAATGACATAGACCAACTATATCTATAAAGAAATAAGCAAGAAGAAAATTTGCCAATAATAAGGACTGCAGCAGACGCATCAATACAAGGACTTGATGAATCCGATAAACCTTTAAAGAAAAACTTAATAGAGAAGCCAGTTGCATTATTGGTATCATAAGTACAGACAGAAAAAAAAACCCAACAAAAAATAGAAAAACAAAATAGGAAGAACGATATATAGATATTTCAACGGACAAACTCACGAAATTGCACACGAGATAGTCTGGACATGGCAATCAAAGGAAAACGTCAAGAGAGAAACTGAATCTCTTCTTAAAGCAGCGAAAAATTACGCCATAAAACCAATTATATTTTGGGAAATTTGGCCATACGTAAGCGAACAGGACTTGTAGATTCGGTGATGAAAAAATGAAATGATTAATGGTTGCTCACATGATAAACTGATACATCATATCAAAACAAAAAAAGTCTTGGCACTACAGCATGGGAAAATAAAATTCACTGACAACTGTGCAAGAAATTGAAACTTGAACATACTACTAAATGCTATATCCACAAATCAGAATCCGGATTAGAGGATGATTTTTCTTGAATTTTGAGATACAGATGGATCGTCTACTCCCGGAGAGAAGATTAGTCCTACTGATAATTATTAGACGAAAGAGAATTTGCCGTTTGGGGGATGTTGCTGACCAGGCAGATCAGAGCATGAAAATAAAAAAAGAAAAGATAGATAGATATTTGATCTTTTCAAGAGCACTTGAAATTTTGGAAAGGAAAGGTCAAGGTAATACTATTTGTAGTTGGTGCGTTTGTAATGGCCTGCGATAACCTGGAGAAGTGACTGGAGTGATTGGAAATCTGTGGAAGAATGGGAATTATCTAGACAACAGCATTGTTGAGATCGGTTAGAATACTGTGAAGAGTCCAGGAGAGCTAAGGTGTCTTGCTTTCACTCAGACTCCAGAAAAATCCCACAAGAGAAAACTGAAAAAAAACAAAAAAACTATGGAACTTGAAAGTGACGGTGATACGAATCGTAATTGGTGCACTCGGTACAGTCACTAAAGGTTGGAGGACTTGAAAATAAGAGGACGAGTGGAGGAAGAATTTGAAATCTGTGGAAGTATCAAGAATATCCAGACCACAAATGTGTTTAGATCACTTATCATACATAGAAGATTCCAAGAGACCTGAGGAGATTTACTGTAATTCATTCTCCCGAAAACGTGCACCAAATAACGATGATCTGAAAAATCTTGAATAATAACAATAATAATAATAAGCGAATGCAGTATATTAACGCAACAAGAGAATAAAACTTGACATAACTAGGGCGGAAAGGGGATCCACTGGGAATTGTGCAAGAAGTTTAAATTTGACCATACGAAGAAATAGTATCTGCACAACCTAGAATCCTTCCTAGAAAATGAGACATACAAAATTATCTGGAATTTTGAGATATAAATGGACCACCTCAGCCAAACAAACATACCTAGTGTTTGCAAAAAAAAGAATAAAAACAGGACCCATAGAGGAGTAGACATTGCTGTTCCGGCTGACTACAGGGTAAAACAGAAAGAAAGCGAATAGAGATAAAAATACCTAGACATTGCTAGAAAATTTAAAAACTGTTGAACATTAATCAAATGGGAAGAATGGTAATTATCTTGACTACAGCATTGTTAAAATCGGCTGGAATACTCTAAAGAGGCCTTGAAAACTAAGGTGATTAAGAAAAAACCCACCAGTGAGAACTTGAAAAACTATGGAACTTGAAAGTGACTGTGATACGAAACGTAATTAGTGCGCTCGGTACAGTCACCAAAGCCTTAGAACAGAGACTGAAGGACTTGAAAATAAGAAGACGTGTGAAGACCATCAAAACAAAAGAATTGTTGAGATCGGCCAGAATATCAAGAAGAGTTCTGGAGACGAAAGAAGACTTGCTGTCACCCAGAATCCAGTAAAATCAAACAGCTAACGCTGATGCGAAAAACTCTCAAAAGAGAAAATAAGGAAACACTTATATATATCTCATCATCATCATGTCACTCTGACAGCACGAAGACACCTGACCCCCTCTCTCTGTCTGTCTGTCTGCCTGTCTAGGCATCCATCGGAATGATCCATTTGTAAATCTTTGCTGGTAGCTCAACACTGGCTGGTCCGTGAGCTAGTTTTTAAAAAAATAAAATGCTGATGAGTTCCTTCCAGCTTCTTCGGCAGTACTCAGCATGTTGTGTTCATCTTACTTGAATGGTTTGTTAGATGGGAAGCATGTAGCCGTACAGATACTGTTTTATAGGGTGTTACTTCCAGGATTTCTTCAAGACAGCATAACATTCTTCTGTATTTCCTTTTGGCGTTTTTCTTAATGCTTCATGTGGTGATTCCATAAAGGATTATTGACATAGAACTTGAAAGAGTAGCACTTTATTATATCGGATAGATCAGTCTTCAAATTCATCGATAATCTTTAAAGAACATTCCATCTCCCCTAATTGCATATTGATATCCTTTTCAGGTAATGAGATGTTTCTGGCAATCTATGCGAACTGGTCCACTAATTTTGAGTAGAGATGGCGACTTTTTGTTTAGAGCATATTTACTCAGTATTATTTCCATCCACGCCGAGGCCAATATCTCCCGCTTCTTGTTCTAGGCTTTGCAGGATGGATTTTGCATGGGCTGGTGTATTTATGGAAGTAATCGGTCATCTGCGTAGTCAGGATCTGTCATAGTTTCTGAAGTATATCGTCCGCTTCTTGCTTTATATGTATATATATATATATATATATAATATTTAAAACAATGTTGCTTTTGTTAGTTATTTTGAAGTCGAACCCTGGATCAGTGATGTAGCCTAACATTGGGGATATGGTGTATTAATTATCCTCCTAAGGAAGGTGTGTGTGTGTGTGTGTGTGTGTGTGTGTGTGTGTAAATTACACGGGTATTTCATTGCCTTCTGCTTTTGGCAACGGATTTTCTCAAATTTTATAGAACAAAAGGACTAATACAGTTACTATCCTTCCTGAATAGCAGTGTTGGTTTCGAAACTTTTGAGGTTCAAGAGATTTAATCTTTTTGTATAACAGCCTCTGAAGACAAAACCTCCTTTTAAAACACTGTTTTCAGGATTGCAATAAAGATTTAGGCACGGCCACTTAGAAAATTCTCAGGAAGAATATTCGGAGAATTGGACTTCCGGAAAAATTCGTCTACCTGGTGAACTCTCAGCGTGTTGATATGAAAGCTTGTGTTAATTTCAGTGGATCTCTCTGAATTAATTCCGGTTGCAAGTGGCATCAAGCAGGGCATGCTGTGACAAATCTGTAATCTTTATTATTTCCTTTCTAATCACTTTTAAGAGTAACCCAGGTGGTATCTTAATCAAATATCAAACCCGCTAATTGTAAGGGTTATATTTGTATGAAAGGGAATCTGGGACCCGAGTTCAAATGCTGAATTAATCTGATTGAGTTTCAAATCACGATAATTTCCTCGAGAAAGGCACAAATCTTATTTTCTTTCTATACATGGGTAAATAGTAAAGGCATACTGGTTGCATATGCGTTGGTATGTCAACGAGTCTAGATAAATAGATTTCTGATTTCAAACATTCTACGCTCTCCTTAAATATACCTTGTGTCACATCCTGCCGAAAGCAGAGGAGTTGGTTGAAAACATACATAAAATACCAAACATTTTTAATGCTCTTCAGTCTTAGCATCTTTTAGTTACTGCAAGTTCCTGTCTTCTCTTTGAGAATTCTTATATAATTGGGATCGAGATTATGTTACGCACTCAGAAACTGAGACGTAAATTCTCATTGACTATCTTTTTCGTACATGTAAAACATTAACTCAAGAGATTCGATTTCGTTTAATTTGTTCAGTGACATGTCAATCTTCGTAGATTATTAAAATTTTATATCATCCTTGTTGAAGAACAGATGTAACTCTATTTAACTAATTGGTAAGTAGTTGATTAAAAATAAAGCTGGAAACAAAAGTCCCAGTCTACGGAGCTTTATTTAAACTGATATTCTCTGTGCCAGCGAGACTATATACAAGAACAAAATCAAGATTTATGAGGGATTTAATCAAATGTTTGCGACTAATCTTTTGAATCAAATGGGAATAAATTATCCTTCATTTTGATGTTCGTCAAAGAGCAAATTTACCCACTAGAGAGTCGTTTTAAAAGCTGGCTCTATTGGTCTTTTCATCTAGTTTGCATGAATATCCTTTGTCTCCCCAAATCAACCCCATAAAATGTACAGCAAAATTAGGAATATCCGAGGTTTGGTTTCTTTGTTTAATGGCATATCAACCTTTATAGGTTATTTAATGCCAAAGCTATTCTCCTAGAAGAACAGTAGTGGTGCTATTTAACCCATAGCTGGAAGGATAAGGGATTCATACCTTTCCCAAGCGTATTTGCCCGAAAGAGAACGTAATAGCGTGACTGGAGTACGAACTCGCATACTACGACTCTGCAGTCCATCACTTTAACCATTACACCACGAGGACACCTTCCCCCAGGAATATCCTTGTATGGTAATAAACTACTCTATTATAAAACAAGATTAAACCCTAATTAAACCTTAAAAAAATATACAACAAAAAAGAAGATAGACACAAACAGTAAATTTACACAATATGACGGCCATTTTCTTCAGTTATTGTATCAACATGCCCTCGAGACGATTTGCATGCCTTCAATATAAATTCTTCTCACATTTTATTCCATTATTCCTCAATAGCATTCTTAAGCAGACCAATATTTGCATGGGAAGCTTCATCTGTTTTGCTTTCTAAAACACACCATATAGCGTAACAAGGGGGTTAAGGTTTGGCTTGATGGGAGCCATAAAGAAACTCCAATTATTTCGGATTTCTATTGTTTGGTTTCTGTGTTAAGCAAGTCATAGATTCTTTGTCTTTTCTATTCTTGCTCACTCATATTGGGTTGAATTTTAATTTAAAAATATGCTTGAATAATAATGATGAAAATTTAGATATATCACGTTTTTTTTCAAAAAGTGGAGAAAAAAAATTAAAATATTCCATATTTTGCTTCCGCACCCTGTAGTAAAGGCATGAATCTAATCATCCCTATTCTATATTTTGCTTCCGCAGTCTATAGTACTGAATATAATAGAAGAAATCAACGAAATTCTTTGTTCACTTATAAGGATTGTTCGATGTTATATCTGGACAAATGCAAAAGTGATACTGAAAATTGAGAGACGTGCTTATTTCTTTCTGACGCGCCGTGTGTGTAACAGGATCAATTTTTTAAAGCGGACTTTTTTTCTCGGTCTTACTTTGTTTATATATATATATATATATATATATATATGATAAAATAAGTGGGAAGATGGATAAATCAGACACTTAAAAAGGGTTTAGTAATAGTGATATTTCATTCTTTATTTCAAGTTATCCATCTTTCCCCTTAGGTTAGCATTTTGTCAGATTCAACCTCCCTGGGGGTTATCACTCTGGCGAAGGAATTTACGGCTGGCACTCTCATAATGCAAAGCTCTTTGAACGAATATAGAACTCTGGTATCCGGTAAAATATAAAATGTAAGCACACGAAAGCTACTACATAATGTATCATACCGGAGAGCGGTATGATACTAAGTCTAACGTAATGTTGGGTGGGTTTCGATCCCAGCTTCAAGCGTCCTACCAGTCTAGCCACACTGAAGAGTTGAGATACAACGAAAGTCTGTCTGTAGCTTACTATATATATATATATATATATATATAATTGAATATGAAATCATATGATACGACCGATTTTTATAAAAAAACATTCTTGCAAACCAACGATAACAGGATTTTATTATATATATATGTGTGCGTGGTTCTCCTCTGTTATTATGATCAAAATCTAAAAGAATCAAAATCCTTCGGTAAATTACCCAAATTATTCATAAAATAGTTACATGTAGCGAAATGCATTAACCATCAAATTCTCGATGGAAACCAAAGACGAAAATTGGGTAAAGTAGGCACATTTTGAGATTATTATAGTTATCATTATTAGTGTGAGTTTTTCATATTGTGTATTGTTGGTGATTTTTCGCTCTTAACTAAGAACCAGGAAGTCTCAACAAGCCGCGTGGACTCCTCTGATTAGGGTGAGGGAAGATATTGACTTTAAATTCTCACTGTGTGTATTACAGTTTCCAGTTATCATCATTGTTATTACTATTATTCCACTGAGAGCTTTTCACTGAAGACATGAGGAGACTTGGTATCTCTCAATGTCCAGTGAAAACCATTAGCTGATGGTTCTTGCTGGACATTGAGAGATACCAAGTCTCCGCATGTCTCCAGGACTCTTCTCAGTATTCTTGCCAATCTTAATAATACTGCCGTTTGAATGATCGCCACTCGCCCTCTTATTTCCAAATCCTCCAGTTCCATTATTAATCTTTTGGTGACTGTATCAAGCTCACCAATTACAATTGGTATCACCGTCACTTTTATGCCTCATGATTATTTAGTTCTCTTGTAAAGTCTAGGGACTTATCTCTGTTCTCACTTTCTTTCAGTTTTACCCAGTGATCCACTGGAACGGCAAGTCCACTATTTGGCAGGTTCTCTTTTTTTTGTTGACAATCATTAGTCTCGTCTGGCTGAGATTAGGAAATCCGTTTGTTTCTCAGAATCCCAGAAAATTGTGTACGTCTCATTCTCCAGGACGGACTCCGTGTTTACTATTTAGTATTTCATTCAAAATTGAAGTTTACGTTTTACTCAAAATAAAGCATTTTTGAAAATCTTGATCAACATAACACCTTTAGTAAAGCTGTTATGATCACTTTTAGAGAATTACTTTTGGGAAAGCTCGTAACTCTATTATCTTCTCAGCTATGAATTAAATTGTACTGCCGGGATTTTTCTGTTAGGATAGCTTTAAATAACCAGCGAAAGTCTACTTACCATTAAACAAAGAAACCAAACCAACCGTATAGGAAATGACATTCTAAATCGGGCATATCTATTTCAAGTCTTACTTCATTGTTTTTAAACTTTCCTGTCTGTATTTCCCATATCTCAAGATTTGTCTCAAATCAAGATAGACACGACACATGATTTCTGACTTATCACTTATATATTAACTCAACAGGGTCGCAGACTGCAAAATGAAATTCCCTCGGGAAATTGACCATATTATACGGTCCTTTGCAGAAAACCATGTCTTTTTAGATAATTTACTCTTTGAAACATTATCTATTCTTACGAGGGAAGATTATGAAAGCTAGTGTGTATCAGGATTATGCAAATTCTGAACTCAGTTCTACAGATAGAATCTTTATTAAGTTTTAACTTCGACCTTATTAACATGTAAAAATCAACTGAAGCGTGAAAATAATTAAACTTCGATTAAAATAAGAACAACTGATTTTAAATGGAGTTATGTTTTACATTATTTTCATTGCTAGTAATTATATTATTCGTTTGTAATAAAATTTATGGAAAAGCTATTAACAAGCGAATTTAATCAGTCAGGAATTGTGTGACAGTTTGAAAGCAACAACTTAAATGTTTCTCTTTAAAACAAATGATCAGATTAAATTGTAAAAAGAACTAAAAAAAAACAAACTAAGTCTATTTTAGATATTCTCAATAAACGGTTTAAATATGATCTATGAACTTGAAGTGAAGATGCGCAAGTCGATGAATATCTTTAATTTGTAGGTAACTGTGGACAAGAAAAATACAGTCTTCATTTACTCCCACCCCACAAAAATGTGTGACACTGAATTAAGTAGTAATTTACGAAGCTCTTTGCTTCGATTTGGCGCAAGGCAAAACGAATGGGGCAAGCAGTGATATTCGAAATCACCTGGGTAGCGACACTAAATTAAATACCTTGATTTCGAAACAGTAACTCGTATTTGAAATATACTATAAGAAAAGTTAATGAAATTTAAATAAATAATTTGATTTTGATGGCATGTCAATCCATTAGGGGTTTATACATACACTTTTGGGAATTGTGTATATTGCACGTTTAAAATATGTATATATATACAATTATGGAAAATACATTAATCAATTCCCGCCAAATACGATAAAAGCAATACGGCAATACGAACGGATCAACAAGAAAATATGTAGACTGAAAATGTCTATTATGTTCAACGAAGTTTGTATGGTAGTTTATACATATATAAGAGGTACATTGTTTCTTGTACGTTTCTAATTACATTAATTACATAGTTTTGTCTAAAGAGTTCTTTTTTCGTCATGGTTATATGATATCAAATATACCAGACAATTGGCATTAGAGATAGAATATTTATTTTCCTAGAAGCATCTGATAATAATAATTTTATTGAGAAATAGTTTTAAAATTAGATATCATCTCATTCCATAAAATGTGTATTCCTCTATCAAAATAGACTTTTTTACAGTACAAAAAGCGACAAAAATTATATTCAACTTAAAAATTAAAAAAAAACTCAACTGCTTCCATCTGGCTTTCCAGCGAATCTCCTGAGTATGTCACTAAACTTCAAGGGTGAGGCTCCACTTCTCGAGCTTGAGGAGTGTGTAGTCACCATATCATTGTCATTACTTCGATGTTCCTTATGACATGAAGTGGTTTTATCTCTTAGGGTCCCAACTATTCGGCAAATTTTGAAAATTATTGGACTTGAATAAAGATACTCGAAAATATAAAAAAAATGTGCTGATTATTTATATTAAACCGGATCATTGGCTTAGCGAATAGAGTGTTCGCCAATGATCTGGTAGACCTTGGTTTAATCCCAGGTCGCGTCATACCAAAGACTTTAAAAATGGTAGTTGATACCTCCTTGCTTAACACTCAGCTATATAAGGTATGTATCAACGGTAAAGTGGAGCAATCCAGGGAAAGGTGTGACGTCCTCCCCTACACCTCGGTGTAGTAGCTATTGAAAAGCGAGCCTCCAGGTCGCTCTCGACTAAAGTCGCCAACTTTACTTTACTTTATTTATATTAAAGGGAGATAATCGAAAAGTTAAGTGTCTGCAGATTATTTGTTTAAGATAGGAGGGTTTGAAATCATATAACCAGGTGAAAAGTATTTCTATTCGATAGGAATGCTTGACAAAGCTATGTATAAATTACTAGTATCTGATAGAAATATTTGAAGCCGTATAACTCCATCGAAATTATGGGTATTAGATAGAGATATTTGAAAATCATCTGCATTTTCTTGAAATATCTGAATCTGGAAAGTGTGTGGAGCCCAATCAGTAGAGTGTTTACCTATAGTCCGGGAGATCGGGGTTCAATCCCAGGTTGAGTCATACCAAAGACCAAAAAAATGGTACTTGATGCCGCCTTGCTTAACACTCAGCATTATAAGGTGCGGATCAAGGGTAAAGTGGAGCAATTCAGGGAAAGGAGTAGCGCCCTCCCGTACACCTTGATGTAGTAGCTATCGAAAAGGGGGCTTTCGGGTCACCCTCGACTAAGGTCGCCAACTTTACTTTACAACCGATAAAATGAAACGCAGTTTCTTCCAGGCAGCGGTCGCATCGATACTGCTATATGGATGCACTACATGGACTCTGACAAAACGGCTGGAGAGGAAGCTAGACGGCAATTACACAAGAATGCTGCAAGAAATCTTGAACAAGTCCTGGCGGCAACATCCCCACAAGACACCAACTATACGGCCACCTGCCTCCTATCACGAAAACTATTCAAGTTAGACGAACCAGACATGCAGGACACTGCTGGAGAAGCAGGGGCGAACTCATACGTAATGTACTCTTATGGACCCCCACACATGGCCGAGCAAAAGCAAGACGACCAGCACGAACATACATACAGCAACTATGTGAGGATACGGGATGTTGTCCAGAAGATCTGCCAGAGACGATGAACGATAGGGAAAAGTGGCGAGATAGGGTCAGTGATATCTGAATCAGAACGGAACAGGGAGTCATGAGATGATGACACCAGACCCCGTTGAGCTTCAAAACTCAACCGTTACTACCAAAGGCAATGTTATGTCCGAGTTCAATAAGAATAATTACAAAAAGTTATAAGCATTTACAAAAGAATTTTAAAGAGGTGCTTAAAAGAATATAAGAAATTAAAATCAAATATTCTCAAAAATGATATAATTTTTGTTGACATGACGTCGTAAGTCAAGTTGGCGGCCGTAGTCGAGGGCAAATAGAAGGCTCCCTTTTCAATAGCTACTACACTGAGGTGTAGGGACGGGCGGTACTCCTTTACCTGTATTACTCCACTTTACCCTTCATACGTACCTTATATTGCTGAGTGTTAAGCAAGGAGGTATCAAGTACCATTTTTAAGGACTTTGTTATGACGTGACCACTCTACGCACGAGACCAGTGTGCCGGTTAACCAACCATGTGCGACTATAGTCGAATGTATGGTACTTATTAGTCTCTCAAATAACTAGTACCGTGCAGTGTGAAACTAAGTCAAATTCCTTATATTACCTTTGCTTGTCTCTGTTTTTAAACCGATGGAGAGTTTTATATCTCTTAATCCAATTATATTTATAACATTTTTGTATAGATGCCAGAAAAACTCATAGAATTAAGTATTTTTTATTCACTCAGTATTTAGTGGATTTTGACTAACTATACCTCGTTCAGATGCAAAGGCATAATGAAGTCGATATTGATCACAATAATTTTGATACAGACTATACACCTTCAGCTTTACATAATGAAGACAGCGCATCATTTGAATATTTCACAAACGTTTATATTTTCTGGTAATTTAAAAGCTTAAAAGAAGTATTCCAAATAGCATTTTACTGCCGGAATTGGTAGCATTGGAAGATACAGAGATTTGGAACTTCCTCCAATGAAATGATAAAATGAATCAGTCAAATGGACTGACCATCTCTTCTCCATATTTTCTTCAGATCTTGTTGTGTGTTTGGGTTTTTCTTTTTTCTTTTTTTTTTCTTTTTTGTGAGGAAACATGGCAGATTCTCAGATTTATGACAACAACTCAACTTCCGTATAGGAAAGATATTAAAAAAATAAACAAAAACAAAAAACAAGATTTACATTATTTCCCGATGAAAGTAAGAACAAGAAAATAGAAAAATCAAAAGTCAAAAAACGAAAGCGAAACATTCCGTAAGAGCTTAAGAGATTTGGTTTTATCCTAATTTGCTATGACGTCATTATGTTGCTGTCAAGCAAACATGTCGCCGGGTAATTTTCCAACCTTCAACAGATTAATGTCATGACTGATGGCATCTAATAATTATTTGCGACAGTGATAATCCATTCTTAAACAAATATAGACACTTTATGTTTTAGTTTAAAATACAGTTGGTTTCAACAGCGATAAAGCCTCATGAAGAAAAGAAGAATTAACCGTGTCATTTCATCCTCAAATTATATAATGTGTATGTTAAATACTACTGAACATATATAAATAAAGTAAAGTTGGTGACCGTAGTCGAGGGCAGTCCTAAGGTTCCTATTTCATTAGCTACTACGCTTAGGTGTTGGAGAGGGTGCTACTCCTTTCCTAGGATTGCTTCAATTTACTCATGATACGTACTTTATAATGCTGAGTGTTAAGCAAGGACGTATCAAGTGCTATTTTTTGAGTCTTTGGTATGACTCGATCAAGAATTGAACGGCAGTCTCGCGGGCTATTTGTGAACACTCTACCCACTAAATCAATGACAGCGTTGGAACGAATCTTTCTTTTAGGGATAATCTAGTAAATGAAACATTTTAGAAATATCATTAAGATAGCCTACTTTTCATCCAAGAAACCTAATTTCTTCAATGAATAAGTTTAGAGATTCCGTACAATAATGGTACCTAAAGGAACGCTGTGCTATTACACACCATATGTATAGTTGTACAACCACGTGCTCTAACGGAATAATGCGGTTATGGTACGTCGTAAGGGGTACCGGACTCTTGTGTAACCTCGCAGTGGGAAAAGGTGACGAACTCACAAAACTCTTAGTTCTCTAATACAAAAGTTTTTTTCGTAACTACGTTTCTTAAGTAGCCGTCAGGAGAAAGAAAGTGATTTTCATTATTAAGGGTTTCTTTACTATTGTCTTCATCTTTATTGTTATTTCCACAACGTTTCGGCCGATATGTCCTCCAGTCTTCTTCAGGTGTTTGTCGAACTCGGGAACCTTCTCGGAACTTCGAACTACATCTTTTATTGAATCCACGGGGGTCACCTTTTCTGATTCCATTTGCCATAACCAGGTACAAGTGTTAAGTATTCCTGTGTTGTTACTCGCCTGTCGTCAGGATTGAACCTGCAACTTCCAGATGATTGTCTCCTTAGAAGTTTAGGGGACCAACGCCTATAATCGTTACGTTATGTGTCCTGCTGGACAATTCAGAGTGAATTTTTGGGACTTATAAATGTTCTTACTTGATTAGAATTACTACTATTATGTATGATTTTTTATCTGTGCTCATATTCATTTTTTTTCGACAAACACCTGAAGAAGGCCGGAGGACATATCGGCCGAAACGTCGTGGAAATAACAATAAAGATGAAGAAAATAATCCGAAAACCCTTAATAATAAAAATCACCAAGCTTCGACTAAGAAATTTAGACAACGAAAGAAAGTGAGTTTGAAAGCTAAGTCAACCGCGTTAACTGGAGAAAGAGAAAATCATGTCATGAGGAGAGAAAGATAAGGCAAACACAGACCTTGATTTTTTTCCTGGTTTTCTGTTATAGTTCTAACGTCAATGTTCACTTGTTTCGTCTTCGCAGGTTTGTGTCTGCTGCAAGACATTTTTCTGACCTCACCACAAAATAGAGGCGGCAACTTCCGACTATCTTCACATTGTCCACGTTAGTGTTCACTTTACCTCGTCGCGTCTGAGCCAACAAACATTTAAACCCGAGTCGACCCCTTACTTTCTGCTGTGACTGAAGGAGGATATATTTGTTTCTGGTGGTTCCATACCTGGGCAGCAGATTTGGGATCTCCGGTTTTTTCGTGTCATTCTTAATTGGCGTGGTCATTCATCCGTGACTGACTGACCAACAACGACTGCTTTGACCTGAGTAACACAACAGTCAACTGGTTGTTCCCATAGACTGTCTGTCTGCTTTTTCTTCTAATTATTTTTCTTCTCTCTCTCTCTCTCTCTCTCTCTCTCTCCTGCCTTAGAAATTCTCTTTATAACTTGGACCTACCATATCACGTTGCAAAGCCACATTTGTAAATTCCCTGCCGACATATGCAAAAACAACAGCACGTGACTATTCTGCCCAGTCAGATTCCAGATACCACTTATATAATGTTAGATCCTAAGTTGTTACTGGTTTATACAAACGTTCTTGTTTTAGTTATGTTGTTCTGCGTTATGTGTTGGCGTTTCTTATTTGTGATTCACTTATTCGTTGTAAGATATATGATTTTATATTCTATCAGTGGAAATGAAGAGTATTGCATTAATTATAGCAGCTTCTATTTCCCTAGTTTAAGCGATATATTTAGTGTGTGTATATATATTTAGTATGTGTAAAAGTTTTTTTGTATGATTATGTAATTAGGTGAGAGAGAAAAAATATGCGTGAAGTCTATATACGGCTACTGCTGGTATTTTTTTATCGGAAAGCTGAAGCTGTAATATTAATATTAATAAATCTACGTATGCAGAATCTTACACACCTCATTTTAAGATAGTTAAGCGATGGTGAAATAAAATGCATTCTTGGTGGAAAAGAATGGTAAAGATTCATTTAAAAGGTTGATTAGATATGAAAAAAATTCACACTAACAGAGCAAATTTTTATTTCTTCGTTCAAATACACGATTGGGGTAATCTCGATAATACAGAAAAATTTTGAATATCTATGATTCTAATTGGTTAGACTATGTATTCTAAATAATCTTAGAAGGAAAATATTGCCTACATTATTTTCGGTTTTCATTCAAATTTTCGCAGCAAGTCTAAAATTGTCGTCTACAAAGATTCTTTAAAAAAATTAAAACTAGTGATTAAATGCCGATTGGCAAAAATACAGATACAATAAGGCATAGCTAATCGTGCTTTTCCTTTGCCCCAAAATTAACACTTTTTTTGTGGAAATCGGTTGATTTCGGATATATATATATATATATATATATATATATATATATATATAATCAACCACAGAAAAATTGATTTATTGTATCACAACTCTTCAGTGTGGCTTGACACGCAATATATATATATATATATATATATATATATATATATATATTGGGTGGAACGATAAAATTATCGCCCTAGAAAAGACTACATGATTCCATTTCCGTTTAAGGAAAACCGGTTTTCATTTTTGCTGCAGACGATCTACTAGTTGGCCAGTTGTGTACAAATCCTAGGAGTGATACGAGCCTTCTATCTTGTCTGAAAGTTACACAACATTCAACGAGCGAGATCGGAGATGCGGTGCTGTACAACACATGCTCTCTACCGATCAAAGTCATGACTACAGGACCATTGCCAGCACCCTCAAAATGCAAATCCGCACGGTTCAACGCTTGAGGGCACAGCTCAACGCATTGGACGACCCTTCGAATGGCTACGGTCATGAACTTTGGTATGGTTTCAAGTGACGGCCACATCATGCCTCCTCGCATCTTCGAAGTTGACTGGAAAGTCAACACCAAAGTGTACATAGATGTGCTGAAGAGTGTGGTGATACCCTGGTGCAATAAGGTGGCAGGTAGCAGACCCTGGGTGTGGCAGCAGGACAGGGCACCGACCCACAAGTCAAAACAGACCCAGGCTTGGCTTCAGAGGGAGTACTCTGACTTTGTACCCTTCTCTTACTGCCCCCCTCCTCACCGACCTGAACCTGCTGGACTACTTCGTTTGGTGATACGTCAAGAAGATCACCAACATGACCTCCAAGAACACCAAAGCCAGCCTGATCGCCGCCATCGGCCGAGTATTCGTCGA
>OY757928.1:22788647-22873647 GCA_963585895.1 Sepioteuthis lessoniana | reverse complement strand
TTTTATTGTAAGGGTTCGAAAAGGTTATGCAATGTTTGCGTGTGAGAGGGAGTTGGAGAACGAACAGAAACTGCAATATTTTGACCCCCACTCTTATGGCCGTCAACTTTGTGTCTTTCTCGTTCTCTAGAGGCTCAACCGGAGGCCCAGAGGCCCACTCTGCTGGACGATGGCTTTCTTTACTGCATCTTTTCAGCAACTTCTCTGGGCCCCAACTCATCAGGGCTCCAAGGTCCCTTCAGCCTGAGATGGCTTTCCCTATCACATCTCGTCTATAACTCCACCCGATCTCTAAGTGGAATTGACTTGATTTCTGTCTTGACTAAGTTATATAATAGTTCAACGTCCACTCAGTCACCTACTCGATCTTTGAAATCGCATGTTTGATCGTCATCAAGCGGAAATAACTGTCATGTAGTTCACGGTGAATCAGTCTATGAGTGTACCATGGGAATTTTTTTTACCTCGTCCCATTTCATCAGTCAATTTCCGCCCACGCGATTTCCTCTCATAACTGCCATTAGAATGTGTCACTTCCTTCCGGTGCATCACCTTGGAATGGCATTTTTGGCCGGGTCGAAGGCCAAAATACAACAGTAGCACCCTTCCGTACACCTCAGTGTAGTAGCTATTTAAAATGGACACTTCTTGTCACCTTCGTCAAAGTCGCCAATTTTTCTCATTTACTTCTGTTGGCAATACTGTTATTCTCATCTTCGTAGTTTTTGCGCATTTTCTGTCTGTATTTCTGTTGCCAATACTCTAGGCAAGGAGGCGCCCGTGGTGTAACGGTTATCGTCGTAGGAAATGGACACAGCGACATGAGTTCAAATCCTGGACGAGACTGATAGCATTTCCCATAGCACTTGGGAAAGGTATGAATCCAATTATTCTCCCTCCAGCTATGGGTAAATAATATGGCAGAATGGGGTCTTGAGCCTTGGTGAGGCATCTAGTCTAGAAGGAAAAATCTGAATTCAAACCTGTCAAACTTCGCTTAAAAATTGACCTTGTGTCATATCCTGCCCGAGTGGAGGGGTTGGGTAAATATGAATAGTTATAGGCTTCATTAAATAAGCCTTTACTCTTTTGAATGTAGTTCTCCAATCCTTATATTCTTGAATTTTCCCAATCCTCAAAGCCTCACCCATACAGCCAATGTCATCTCAAGAATGTTTATAGCCACCTTCTTTCTTCTCCTTTGTTCTATTCATCCGAGTTCCTCTCTTATAAGTTGTTTTATTGTTATTCTTACTCTTTGTGAGTTTTTCAGATCAGCGTTAGCTTTTGTTCTTTCATAGGAGTTTGAGTGACACCAAGTTTTCTCATGTCTCCAGTACTCTTTTCAGTATTCTGCCCAATCTTAATAATATTTTAGTTTGGATGGTGTCGGCATATCCTCAGATTTCCAGATTTTCGAATCTCATTATCAAGCTTTTTATAGACCGCTCCAAGTACTCTAATTATAAAGTATCACCGTCACTTTCATGCTCCATACCTGTTCAGTTACGTAGCAAGATCCATTTTACTATTTTATTCTTTGAAAGTTTTTCACATCAACTTTAGCTGATGGTCTTTCATTGAAGTTTGAGAGACAGCAAGTTACCTCAAGTCTCCAGGACTCTTCTTAATAATCTGACCGATTTCAACAGAGTAGTAATTTATCATTTACTCCTTTAGAGTTTTTCACATCAGTGTTAGCTGATGGTTTTTCACTGGCGTTTGAGTGACAGCAAGTCTCCTCAAGTTTCCAGGACTCGTCTCAGGATTCGGGCCGTTCTTAGCAATGTTGTCGTTTGGATAGTCTCTACCCTTCCGCCAACTTCCAAGTCCTCTAGGCCTTTTAATAATCCTTTAGTTATTGTACCTAACGCACGAATCATAACTGGCACAATCGTTACTTTCATGTTCCACAGCTTTTTCAATTCTCTAGCAAGGTCGAGGTACTTATTGTTATTTAGGTTTCTGCTTTTTATTCGATTTCATACAACATTTTACTGTGTCTTCACCCAAGATCTTGGGTGAGGAAATGTAGTCATTATATAGATTCTTTGCATTTATGTTATTTGCTGTCTATTTTGGGTATCATAATTTCTATTTCACCGTCTCTGCATTTGTTTATTGTATTCTTTGACATATATATATATATATATATATATATATATATATGTGTGTGTGTGTGTGTGTATATTTATCTGTTGCTACTGGCAAATCAGTTCTTCTTCACTATATCTGGTCTATTGCTCTTTATTTTTCTTTTATCGTTATTATAGTACTTGCGTGTTTTTCATACCAGAATGAGATGATTATCTTTCACTGTAGTCTGAAAGACGTCAAGACTACTCAGATCTACAGGACTCTACCCAGTAGTGTGTTCGATCTCAAAAACGTTCCACAGCTTTCTTTGTTCTCAGGTAAGATCTAAGTAAATGTCCCTCATTTTGCTTTCTACGATTTTGACTCTCGACCGCTGTTTTTTTTTTTTAATATTACCACTACATCAAGTCTTCTGGCCTGGATTAAGGGAACAGTTTTTATATCAAAATTCTAGAACGTTTTATGCGGTCATTCATATGGATGAATTCAACTAAGTGCTTATACCATTTGGTTGTTGAGTTAAGTAATGATTTATTGCGTAATTCTCAGTAGATAACCTTTTCCATCTAAACGTGTCTAGTTTTATACTCCTTTTGATAAAGTTTGTTACATTCACTTACAATGTGATTGAACGTTTTGTATTTGTCACCGCATAACATTATTATTATTATTATTATTATTATTATTATTATTATTACTTCCTTACTTACTTACTGGATTTTTTATTCTATGTGATGGAAGCGGGTTTGGTGAAAGGGAATCTTAAATAAAACCAGATTTAATCTCGTTAGAAATTGATTTACTTACTCCTTGAGAGTTGTTTTTTTACATCAGCGTTAGCTTATGGTGTTTCACTGAAGTTTGAGTGACAGCATGTCTCCTCAAGTATTATTACAATTATAATATCGTCTTTCGTTCTGTTGTATTATGTATTAGTATATCACGGACCTGATAATCTAATATAGCCCATTAATAAATGGGGATTCAACTAAATATCTTCACTGTCCATAAAAATACGAATAATGATATAGAGGGTTTATTTAAAACTGCAGTGTTGTAAATAGATGACTCTGAAGCACAACTAGGGAGCTTATCCAAGAATCCAGCAACCGATTAAAGGATGAGTTCATGGACTATATCATCTCTTCCAGTGAAGGGTTGGTAAATATGATGGTACCCGTATAACTAACTCACTGTGCTAATTGACACTATAATTGAATTTTAAGGATAATGATATTTTTTAAGCATATTTTTGTGACTCGTATTATCATATTTACCAACATCTCCGCTCGGGCAGGATATGACACAAGGTCAATTTTTAAGCGGAGTTTAACAGGTTTGAATTCAGAGTTTTCCTTCTCCTAGACTAGTTGCATTACCAAGACTGAAGAACCTAGTCTGCCTTACTATTCACCCATAGCAGGAGGGGGGGATAATTGGATTCATATCTTTTCCAAGGGTATTAGTGTTATGAGAAATGTAATCAGTCTCGTTGAGGATTTGAACTCGTGTCTCCGTGTCCATTTCCTACGACGATAACCATTACACATTTAGTAATGTAGATCAGTCGCGGAGATTCTTAGGATATCTCAAAAAGGAAAAACCTAAGTAGAACATTAAACTGCATTTGGGTTGAGTTTTGGGAAAAGTGATGTCGCTGTTTTCATCGGTATTTTACTAAGGTCCTCTATGACTCAAAGTGGAGATATCATTTAGGATCTCCACTCCTTGTTTTAATAGATCTACACAGAATTAATTGTATTAGCTAGGAATACATCTAAACAGATAGCTGAAGATGCGCTTTGCATAACGATTCTCACCGACGAAATTTGAATTGGCAACTAGAGTCGAAATTTTTGGACGAGGTTGTTTGGATTTCACTTCGTGTTAATATTACATAGTGGTCTTTGATAGGCTAGATTGTGTGGATTTCAAAAGCACGATGTGAAGATATGTTTTAAAGTAAACAAGAAACATGCGAATTGTGTGGGAGAAATGTGTGGGCGTCAGAAAAATATATGATTACGAACGTTTTCGACCCCTGCGGTTAGTCGGGGAAATCACGGCGTCTGGGCGTTAGCCCGGATGTTTGTCAAGGTGGCATCGGGTTGTAAGGCTGCCCTGTATCAGCCTCTCGTGAAAGAAGCACAAAGAAGCAAGGGTCTCTGAAGATATATGTAAATCTCGTCGCTCTCTCTCTCTCTCTCTCCTCTCTCTCTCTCTCTCTCTCTCTCTCACACACACACACATTCTCCAAAATTCCGATTTTCGTATAAATAAATAAGAGAGTTTGAATTTTTATAGATAAGTGATGTTGTCACTTTCTTCTTCGTGTACAATATTAATACCCTTTGGAAAGTCATAAATCGATCTCCTCTCTACCATTCTTTACCTCTCCGTTAATTATAGAACAGACTGAATTTTTTATTCTATGTGAAGGAAGTGGGTTTGGTGAAAGGGAATCTTAAATAAAACCAGATTTAATTTCGTTAGAAATTGACTTTGAATTACTCCATTCATTTGGAGGAGGGGTTGGCTAAATTGATACAATTTAAATCTTGATCTAAGCGGGTTACTCGGTAGAAGAGTGTCTCCCACTGAACATGGCATTTTAGCCCCTTCGTTGTAAATACATTCATGTAACCACATAACTGTGAGCAAATAGATCTTTATCCTTATTTCATAGTAATAGTTACTAAACTGCGTCTGATGGTTAGAGTTCTGTTCTAGAGATCTGGGGAAAGCAAAGCACTACATAATTGCCATCATCCCCAGGTCCACTCTGCTCTAGAGGGGGTAGTATTTTATCTCTAGGTCAAATAGATCTACGTAAAAAAAACATTCGTATTCGATAGGAATTCTTGACGAGATATAATTGAAAATTATGTGGGGGGGACCTCGTGGTGTAATGGTTAAAGCGATAGACTCCGGAATCGTAGGAAGCGAGTTCGAACAACAGTGACGCTATTACGTTCACTTTCGGACAAATGCCTTTGGGAAAGGTATGAACCACCTTATCCTCCCAGCTATGGGTTGAATAGTACCACTACAGTTTTTCTTGAAGGATGGATTTGGCATTAGATAAGCTACAAAGGTTGATGTGCTATTAAATAAAGAAACGAAAGAAAGAAAATTAGATGAATTAAGAATCGTTACTTAAAGCTAGAATAGTTTATAAAAATTATTATAACGAGTTATTTCAAATCATAATTGTATTTATTATTAGTAAATAGACATAAGTAATTAAATTAAGTACTTGCATGAATTATCAGAATCAGGAAGGATTATTGGATTTGTTTCTTGGATTAATAATGTTATGACCGATTATTAAGGGTCAATAAATAAATAAATCAACACGGAGATATGAGGTGCAAACTCAAATATATCCAAGTCTCTGAGGAGGGTTTCCTTGGTTCAACGTACATGAAGACAGGCAAGGTGCTTACTACAGCTGCTGTTGCTGCTCTCCGCTCTACCAGCTTAGTTCTTGGTTAATATTCTCTTTGGGTAAGTCCATTATTCTGGTCATAAGTGAGTCCCCTACAACAAATAAATTATCAACTATCGTGGCCAATTTAATGCCATCTGCATCCTTGTAGAAAAACAGAAGTAGCGCTCTTTAATAGATAAGTATGTCAATACGGGCGTTTCTATCTTGTCAAATTATATTTGTCCATCAGGGAACGATAATAGCGAGATTGGTGTTTGAACTTGCTTACCACGATGTTGCACTGCAGCACGTCAGCCACTACGCAACGAGCACTTCTGCCATCTAGGAACATTTGAGAGTATATGACTCTGTCCAATTAAGGGAAGCATTTTGCTCCTGTGATAGATTATTTTTGATTAATGATTAGTTACTTGAAACCATACGTTTGCAAAAAATATTTTAGTATTAAATAACAGGATTTCATATTCTCTAAAACCAACCAACCAGCCAACCAACCAAATGTAGTTATCATATCACATGTTGCATAAAGATCGACTAGACAGGCTGAGGCAGAAGTATGGATGGTTCTTAATGTTACTCCCAGCAAAACTGTCGTATTCCTTCCACCTCACCCATCATATATCTTCAGTAGTGGCAACTACAACGCCTCAAGTCAATCGTGTTTTCGTTGGTTGGATTTTATGATCACTAACCCAGAGCGTCAAAGCAACATATCACGATGTAAACAGATGTTTATTGTTTATTCCTTACAAGGTTAAATGCAAAAACATTCAGATAATATCCGATCATGGTTTTTCATTATATATATTTGCTACTTTTTTATACTGTCATTTCAAATTTAGATACGTTTGACCATTAAAAAAAACAACATGCGAGTGCTCAAACATATACACACGTACACAATAAGAGAGAGCGAGAGAGAGAGAGAGAGAGAGAGAGAGAGGGAGAGAGCGAGCGAGAGAGAGAGAGAGAGCGAGCGAGCGAGAGAGAGAGAGATAGAGAGCGAGAGAGAGGGAGAGAGAGAACGATAATGATGATGATGTGGTTATTTGTGTTTTTCCAGTTAAGACTCTTCGTAAAATTGGGTCACCAAAAAACCGTTCCTTAAACATTTTTCTGACTATTGTAACGAGATGATATATAGAGTGATTGATTTTAACGACATGTCAACGTGTCAAAGTTTATTTCATTCTTAATAATTGGAATATCCCGTTTATTGGACCATCATATTTATATTTTTTCGTGTAGTTGTTTCTTAAGAGTTTTTGTTTCTTGCAAACAGTCCTATCCAATATGGATAAATTTTAAACATCTATTTGACACATACATGGGAACGTAATAAGCACTTTCTCACCGGGTTTGATAGGATATAGTAATAATGGCAATGAAGGACTAAAGAATCACTATCTAATGCAGTTTAGTGTCAATTTCTAGAGAACACTTATTAGAGTATCTTTCCCCAATCAACAAGATTCAGTCAACGTATTGCTATTCCTGATAACAAGGAGTTCAAATTGGATGAGCTTGTTTTTTTGTATGCTTATTTATTTTTATATTTTTGGTAAAATGTTTTATGTAATCTTTGGATGTACTTGTGACGTGCCAGTGAAACAGGTTTGAATCCTGAAAGAGGCTGTTTGCGTTTCATTTCCTGCAAACGCCCTTACGAAAGAAATATTGAATCCATCTTTGCATCTCGAAGAATGGCAGGATATCTAGCAATGGTTGAGTGACCAATTCAGATGCTGGACACCTTAAAGTTTGTCTGACATTGAAATCAGGTTCGCTTTGGCAACTTGGGCGGTGACACTTGGGTAAAGTTGTACAGAATCATGTTCTTTGTCATGAAGAGGGGAGATTTGATGAATGAACAATAGCTGACCTTCTCAATAGATTGACAGATGCTAAAAAGGGATTTTTGCAACAACAAAAATCAGAAAAATATACTCGTATTTATTACAGAAACTTACCGGGAATGATTTTGCCATAAACGGAAAAACAACGTTGACATCCTTTAAGGAACGTAGCAGAAATAGTGTGGATTGAAATCATGACCACAGATGTGCAGGTGTAATTTATATGTGCAGTAGTGACCCGTATGTTGACCGGAGCGGGGGAAAAGAATTGGGTTGGCATGATTGGTGTCGTCCCTGAAAAAAACCCGAGATCTTATGTAATAAGGCCTAAGAAATTTTCGTAGATTTTGACAGCAAGGAAGTATGCTCGTGTTTTGCAATCGCTCAAAATTTGGAATTAAGACTAAGTTCCAAATATACCATCTAGAATCGATAGTTAAAGGAAATTAAGGCCTCAAAATAGTTAAACGATAAGAACGCTGTCGTTGGGTCAGACGTTTCTTCCAGACCTCGTAAAAAAGTTATAGGTTTGATAAACTTTCAATAGAGCATTTGTTTGGTCTTCCCTTCTATGATAAGGACCCAACAAGCCAAGCCTGAAATGAAAGTTGATTAAGATAATCGTTTTTCTCAGGGATATAATTAATTGGCATGCTTCTCGTTAAACGTCACAAATTAAAACAAAGCCATTTAATCGAAACGTAATATAACAGTAATAGTATTTCTTTATCAATGACTCTTAAAAAGTTTGACATAGTAATAGCCAATACAGAGAAAACAAAATTGAAAACTCATAGATAGCTTAGTATCTGGTACCCAATCAATATCCTTTTTCAGTTCTTAAAGACAGTCTATAGATGGATTTTTCTGGTTGACATTGGTCAGGTATTTTATTGTAATTATATGATTTATTTCCCCAGAAGATGACATCAAATTTCTAAATATTTCGGACAGAAAATTGTCTATTACACGTAACTAGAGATAATTCATCAATAGATGTCCAATCTTAGTTTTTTTCATCTTCCTTTTCAAATAAGCTATTAGTTTGTTGATAGTTTTGTAATAATTCTTCACCGTGATAGTTTTATTATCAACCTTGTTTTCACATGAAAAAGCAATGATAGGAAGATTATAAATCAAACAACCACCATAAAATTAAAGGATTTTTCTGGACAAAAATTTATTTAAGACACATTTTGTCTATATAATTTCATTAAGATCCTTTCATGTTTTCTGATAAGTGTCTTGGTTTCGGGTTGGAATTCGGGGATGCATTTTTCAGAATTGTCTCAAGCGCTTTTGAACCGTTCATAGGTCATCATTAGGGGTTGCTTGCATGTATAAATAGTGTTTTAAAAGGGTTTTGAAAGTCCTTAGGGTTTTTTTTATTCCAAAAAAAATTACGTAAACGCGAAGTTGGATAAAACTAAGGTGCTGATGAATTTAAAAATAGAACGCTAACAACGGAAAGAGAATATTATGAGGAAATATGGAATATTAAAAAAAAAACAAAAAAAAAACAAATAAATAAAAAAAATAATTCAAGGCATTTCCAAACATTGCGCTATTTTCAAAATTAATTCTATTCATTTTATTTTTTTTTTGTTTTCTAGAATTGGTAGTTGTAAATTATATATATATATATATATATATATAGATAGATAGATAGATAGACTAATCTTTGTGTTAATTACTATGGTCTTTTAAAATTTCCACACAAACTATTCTCTAGAAATCAACCATCTTGGATCTGAGCACAGTTAATCACAGCTTTGTTTCGGTGATTGAGAGGAAAGTTGTTCTTTTAGCGTGAATTGACAGTAAGTCGACTAAAATGACCTATGTACTCCACAAAATCTAATCTTCTGTTTTTTCCATTCATTTGTTTGGTGTTACGGTTGTCATTCTTAATCAACATATTAATTTTTCAACAGTTTTTTTCCTTCAGTAACCGTATGCTTAGCGTAACAGTTCAGTGGAAATCTCAGATATCATGCAGAATGATATATATATATATATATATATATATTGATTTTTTTCAAGGGGTCTGACGAGGTTGGCCTTTTCTTTCTTTTCGACCGATAATATTTTTTACTTTTTCCCCCGGGCGGTGATTCGAGATACTCTTATCTCTTGTTCCTGGCGGGGATTTTTTTCTTTTTTCTTTTTTCTGGTACCGTGAATGCTGGTTGATATTAGATTATTATATATATATATAATAATTCAAATAAGTTTTGTTAAAGACGATGGAACACTTTTTTTTTCAATCTCCAGGTTTTCTTCTGTCGGGGTCAAGACAGATGAGGAATTATCCCATATTTTCTGGCCAAGGGATTTCAACCATACTTTTAGTCATCATCAGAGGCTGACAGTTTGAATATTTACTTTTTAAATTATTTGTAGCGATTTGTTTTGAAATTCTATCGGCTTTAACAAAACTTTTAGAATATATATATATTTATATATATATATATATATATATATATATATATATATATATATATATATATATATGTAGTCCGTTCAATAAGTTTACTGACTTTTTTTGTACAGGCATTTAAATTGTAGTAGACTCTTGAAAATTCACTATGTTATTGCTATACATGTTATGAAATGACTGGCCAAATTTTATGATTTCATGTTTAATGAAAAGCTACAGCAGGAATTGGAATACACCCTACTAAACCCTGATTGTCACAGCTGGTGAATTTAAAAAATGCAATATGAAACTTTATAAGAACGATATGCAATAAGATTCTGTTTTAAACTTGGGAAAAATACCAGAGAAACGTATGGAATGCTTCAGACTGCTTTTGGACCATCTTGCATGAATCGAGTATCTGTTTTTGAGGGGCATAAGAGACTCAAGAAAGGCAGGGAATCTGTGAGGGATGACGAGAGTTGTTGGAGGTGAAAGAAAGTCAGATCATTAGAGTTGATTGGCCACTAGAGAGGATTGATTAGGGTTACTATGTTGAGGTTTTAAGGGAGCTTAAGAAGAGATTCCGTCGGGAGAGGCCAGTACTCTTCAAATCGGGTCAGTGGCATTTCCAACAGAACAATGCACCAGTACACAACTCCATCCTTGTCAGAGAATATTTTACCAAGATGGGCATCAAGACAGTTCCTCACCCTCCCTATAGTTCAGACCTTGCTCCCAGTGACTTTTGGTTATTCCCTAAGCTCACAGGCTGTCTTTATGAGACAATTGAGGAGATGAAAGAGGCTGTGATGAAGGTCATTGACATGCACACACAAGAGGACTTCCATGGGGCGTTCCAGAAGTTGTTGGACCGGTACAACAAGTGCATGGCAGCCGGAGGAGATTACTTCGAAAGGGACCAGAGTTTAATGTGTGTACTATCATTAAAAGTGACCATACGAAAAAAGTCTGGAAACGTATTTAATGATCCTCATATATGTGTGTGTGTGTGTGTGTGTGTGTGTGTGTGTGTGTGTGTGTAGCAGGGAGTAGTAATCAGTGGCGAAGTGGCTAACGTACTCGACAATGAGATTTGATTAGCTGAGTTGGAACTAGAATCTGGCAATTGCGATAACTTCCAAATTAATACTCACGGGTAAAGAATGGATCCATTTATTCTCCCAGTTATCATTTAAGTAGTCCTAGAGATGTTACCTTATAAGGATAGGTTTGGCCATAAAAAAACAACAAATATATATGCTACTAAACTAATAAACCAAAACCATATATATATATATATATATATATATATATATATGTGTGTGTGTGTGTGTGTATCACTTCGAAAGTACTTCTTACTATTTGGGTATGTTTTCCGTTAAACATAGTCCCACATAAATTAAAAAAAAAAAAACAAACTAAGTCTTCTGCTGTTCTTTTCAATTTTCGGTGTGCAAATATATGAGCCATATAACATACTACTTATTAGTCTACAAGAAGAAACGCCTTGAATAATTACATAAACGACAAATATGATCTGGAATTCAGGTTTTTAGATAATCGACATTAAAATCTCCTGTTCCATCCTAATTCGTATCGAAGATGACAAAAAGCTCTTGTTAATTAGACAAATGATGACGACATGTGCGGTCATGGGTTAAGTCAATAAACTTTGGAGCCGTATGTATTTAAACCCTGGGTTAATTGATGTATTGTTGCCAAGGAATTATATCTGCAAAGAAAAGAATTATATAAAAGACAGAAATGAAAACTTTAAAAGCCAGTTTCTTCTTTTATTTCGGTCAGAAGTAACTGACATGTAAAAAGATGTATTCAGCAAAGTTTGTTTAGACAATGGAGGATCTCAGAACGGATATGTCAAACTGAAAGGGTGACATTAAAAATATGTTTAATGGTGAGGTGTTTGTGTTGGCAAGGGGAAAACATACCCTGAAAGAAAATAAACACTTCTTTGTAACTAGTAGGTCTGATGAGAGAACAAACGGTGAAAATACTATACTAACCGTTTTGTAGTATTTTACAGTCTGATGTGCCAAGCTCTGTACCACTTATTGCAAAGAACCACTGCTTTGGCAACTGCATATAGATATAAAGTAAAGTAATCTTATTCTCGTATCAAACCAAATTTATTTTGACATTTAATCATCCTGGAGACATCATTGTCTATCTTCTTTTTATATTAGTATTCAAAATCATTGTTTTAAAAGGAAAATAAAACTAAGAAGTTCGTTTCTTTGTCTAATGGCATATCAATCCTCGATATTATTCAAAGCCAAAGTCATCCATGTGAAAGAACAGAAGAAGGCTTTATTTAACGGACAACTGGGGGATAACGAGGTTAATACTTATCCCAAGGGTATTAGTCTAAAAGTGAATGTAAATGCCCGACTGAAATTCGAACTTGCCTTAGTACGATGGAGCACTCTAGCACATTTGCTATTCGGCTACGGAGGTTTAACCCTAAAGAAGATCGTCAGGATTAAACTACTTTTGGAAATGACATCAATCTAGCAATCCTTACAAAAGTTACTGGTAAATAGTCCGTCAGACTGGTACTTTAGACTTACTTAAGTAACCAGTCTAGGAGGCAGAATATATCTAATTTACACCAGTTTTAATCTACTTGGAAACTGACATTGTATCACACTCTGTCTGGGGCTGAGTGATTGAGAAAATATATACAAGTGCGCTTTGTGTGACAGTTATGGACTAGATGAGACTGTTTGCTTTTCAATTTGTGGTAATGCCTATAGTCTCCCCAGTTATAGTTTCACCGTAGGGAAAACGGGGTTCTTTAGATTTAGTGAAGTAACCAACGTAGGAGATAATGAACCAGATTTTCTCCGTTTAAAAGACTGGCATTTTGTCACATCAAGCCAGTAGCGAAGGGCTTAGGTAGATACATCCATTGTGGGTTGGTTATAGTGTTTCTTATTTATTTATTTTTGTTTTATTCTCTATCTTGCTTTTAATTTCGTACGTGTTATTCCTCGTGTTTTAAAGGTGTGCTTCAAATGAATCTACAAGATTAGTAAATGGTAAAATGAGAAATGGAAAAACGAGAAAGAAAATAGGATAATTTTACGCATCGCACTATGAAATCGTAATCACTCGTTAGCATTCGAAATTATCGATTAGCTCCGGATTTACATAAGGGTATAGGTTTTCTGTTATTTTCTTCTTCTTCTTCTTCTTCTTCTTCTTCTTCTTCTTCTTCTTCTTCTTCTTCTTCTTCTTCTTCTTCAGCAGAAATCCATTCACGCCCACTCCCCAAATTTTTGAGCTAAGGCTTGTCTCTACTCATCAAATTGACAAACATTTAAACCCACACTATAGCTAATGTGTTAACATCTTTACAAGATTTGATGCCACACACTTTGCTTTCAGCCTGGCCTCACAATGAACAGCTTAGCGTAACAGTTATCGTCAAAGCTTACAGGAGTTGGTAAGCTGAGTTCGTGTACTAGATGGAATTATTTGGATTTCACTTTGTCCTGCTGCCACAGTATACAATGTTTAAGAGCATACGAATCTTCGTGGGTTATTTAATGCCAAAGATATTCTTTTAGAAATGCTGTAGTGATAATATATAAGATATAGTTGGAGGGTAGAGAAGTGAGTTCATAGCTTTAAGAACGGCATTAGTGCAAAAGTGAATGCAAAAGAGTTAGTGGAGTTCGATCTCACAGCACATGCTCACAAGTACACCCCGTGACCCCCAGTGTCTAATTCTATTTCATCGGCAGTGATTTTTGTAAATTTTTATTCTACAAAGATATAGTTGTCTTTGACAAGCATTAACGTTAAGATACCATTGATGTTTAAATCTATTTCCTACTATACAGTAAATTATAAAATATTTATGATTTAATCAAGAAATGAGATATAAAGTAGAACGTTTCTTGGTGATCAATGAATACAAGTAATATTAAACAATGTCTTCATTTATTTACTTATATAGCTGTTATATTAGTAAGTAAGTAGGGATGCACAAAACGTTCGTACACATGCTGTATATATATATATATATATATATACGGAGAGAAAGAGAGAGAGAGACATAGAGAAAGAGAGAGATAGAGACAGAGGGGGAATGAAGAAATGGACGATGAATGTTTGCATGACTCTATGTCTTTGTGTGTAAATGTAAGTATAAGTGTGTACATTTTAGATATATTTCAGCAAACCTTTGAAAATACTATATATATATATACATATATATATATATAGAGAGAGAGAGATAGAGATAGACAAATAAACAAATGGATAGTGAATGTTTGCGTGACTCTGTCTGTGTACGTATGTGTATGTATAAGTCTGTACACTTTAGATAGATTTTTACAAATCTTTGAAATTACTATATATATATATATATATATATATGTATATACACTATTCCTCTCTGCACCAGCAGGATGTGACACACGCTCAATTTTTTAATCGGGGCTTGACAGGTTTGAATTATGAGTTTTCCTTCTCCTGGACTGGTTACCAGACAATCGTTAAAAATCCTAGTCTGTCCTAGTATTGAACAATAGGGAGACGAAGAATTTTCCAAGGATATTAGAACTATGTAAAATGCAAACAACATCGTCCAGAATTTTAAATCGGGTCGCGCTGTCTCTTTTCAATTACGATAAATATTATACCACAAGCATCACCAAAATGCAAAGAAAAAAAAGATGCTAGAACAAGTTGCCACAAGAGTTCAAAATTAGATCACTTGCGGTTAGAGAATAAAGGAAATTACAGTCCAGTTTGCAACTGAATATTTTCCCTGAAATTAATTTAAAAAAAACAAAACAAAACAAAAAAAAAACAAAAACAGGCTGGAATATCACTTTAAGGGCGAAGTTTTAAGCTAATATCATTGAATTTTATTTTGGAAAAAAACATAGAAGTTAATAAATGCGATCGAGTGGTTAACGTTTATGGAAATCTGGTCACTAAAGAGATAATTTAGGGAAAAAAGAGAGAGAAAAAGGAGAGGGCTTGGGAAAGAAAGAGAGAGAGAGAGAGAGAGAGAGAGAGAGAGAGAGAGAGAGAAAAGGTCCATGTGTGTGTATGATTTTACAGATATTTTCGCAAACATTTGAAAACTCTATATTGATTTTAAAAGAAGCTATAAAACAAGTTTGCAACTTATAACTTCGAGGAGAGACAAATAATCCTGATGTTAGTGTGGCAATTATATCCATCCCGTGGAAAGTGCTATGTATATTATGCTGGATTTCAGAGGCGTCCTGCATAAATTTATCTTAAACGTTTTGCTGGGAAACAGAAGCAATTTTTTCAAACATGTGGACCTCTTCATATGTACTATAAAAGCCATGTTGGTGAACTGAGTCTCTCAGAAACCTGGAATCAAAGCGTAATACATTTGTGAAGGTAACTCTACTTGTAAAGGAACAGTCACTACACTTTGTCATACAGTTTGAACAATAAAACATTTATTAGTATCTAATTCCGTACAGACATGAATGGTCAACTGGTCCTTTACAATCGCTCAAATTTGCTTTTCTTGGAAAAATAAGAATCACTAAACAGTGTAAGCGAATATATTAGCAAAAATCATTAAAGCAAAATATGTGATTTAAAATGATATAATACTGAAACTTATGATAGAAAAGTCTGAGTTTTGCAACTTTTAGTATATATATATATATATATATAGTCATCCACAGACAGACTGTTTCGTTCTATCAGAACTCTTCAATGTGGCTGGACGCTCAAAGCCGGGATCGAAACCCGTCCAAATTTACGTTAGAATAAATCTCAGATCTCTCGGCAACCAAGCGGACCAAGTTGGTTAAGGGAATTTTTAAGGTATATATATATATATATATATATATATATCATCATCATCATCATCGTCATCATGTCGTGCCGCCAGCACGGTTATCCCTGACCCTCTCTCGCCACTTCTCCCTATGATTCATCACCTCTGGCAGGTCTTCAGGGCTACATCCCGTATCCTCATAAAGCTGCTGTATGTATGTTCGAGCTGGTCGTCCTGCTTTTACCCGGCCATATGTGTGGGTTCATAGGAGTACATCACTTATGAGCTCGTCCCTGATTCTCCAGCAGTGTCCTGCATGTCTGGTTCGTCTAACTTGGATAGTTTTCGTGATGGGGGGCAGGTGGCCGAATAGATGGTGCCTTGTGGGGTGTTGCCGCCAGGACTTGTTCAAGATTGCTCGCAGCATTATTGTAAAATTGCCGTCTAGCTTCTTCTCCAGCTGTGTAGTTAGGGTCCAAGTAGTGCATCCATACAGCAGTATCGATACAACTACTGCCTGTAAGAAACTACGTTTCATTTTATCAATCAGGTCTGATTTCCAAATGATCGATAGCCTATCGATAGCTGTCCATGCCTTCGTTAGCCGCGTGTCGATGTCTTTTTCGGTTGATGAGACACTGCTTCCTAGGTATGCAGAGCAAAAATACTGTCATCCAAAGACAAATTGTTTGTTGTATCACAGGAACAAACGGAAAAAGCAATGCTAATTTGATTATTTGATCATTTCTTATTTTTCTCATGACTTCGTATTTCACAAAAATTGGTTCTCTCTCACTCTCTCTCTCTCTCGCACGATATATATATATATATATATATATATATATATATATATATATATATATATATATCATCATGTCATGCTGGTAGCACGGATATACCTGAGCCTCTCTCGCCACATTTCCCAATCGTTCATCGCCTCAGGCAGGTCTTCTGGACCATATCCCGTATCCTCACATAGTTGCTGCATACATGTTCGTGCTGGTCGTCCTGCTTTTTCACGGCCATGTGTGGGGGTCCATAAGAGTACATCACTTATGAGTTTGTCCCTGTTTCTCCAGCATGTCTAGTTCGTCTAAGTTGAATAGTTTTCGTGATAGGAGGCAGGTGGCCGTACATTTGGTGTCTTGTGGGGTGTTGCCGCCAGGACTTGTTCAAGGTTGCTCGCAGCATTCTTGTGTAATTGCCGTCTAGCTTCTTCCCCAGCCATTTTGTTAGAGTCCATGTAGTGCATCCATATAGCAGTATCGATGCGACCGCTGCCTGGAAGAAACTGCGTTTCATTTTATCGGTTAGGTCTGATTTCCATATAATTGATAGCCTATTGATAGCTATCCCCGCTTTCGTTAACCTCGTGTCGATGTCTTTTTCGGTTGATGCGACGCTGCTTCCTAGGTAAGTGAATTTGTCTACTAGTTTAAGAGGGGTTCCGTCTAGAATGGAGATGTCACCCGTTTGATTATGAGCATGCTTTATTAAATAATAAAAACAAATTATTGGATTGTACCGCTCGGGACAATTCTGGTAAATGCATCAGCCTATTCCAATCTGAAACTGCGACAATTATCAGAAAACCTGAAATGATCTTAAATAAATTTTACAGACAAAATTTGTCTTCATTATTTAACGAAACATGCTTAAATGAACGACTGCGGCCTTATCCCCCCACCCCACAAAAACTATTACCGACGCCGACTACGCCGATGACATAGCGATACTGGCAAATACACCCGACCAAGCCGAAACACTACTTCATAGTTTGGAACGAGCAGCCGCAGGCATAGGCCTCTATGTTAATGCACACAAAACGGAATATATGTGCTATAATCAAATCTTGAACAAGTCCTGGCGGCAACACCCCACAAGACACCAACTGTACGGCCACCTTCTTCCTATCACGAAAACTATTCAAGTTAGACAAACCAGACATGCAGGACACTGCTGGAGAAGCAGGGACGAACTCATAAGAGATGTACTCTTATTGACCCCCACACGTGGCCGTGCAAAAGCAGGACGACCAGTAGGAACATACATTCAGCAGCTATGTGAGGATACGGGATGTTTCCTGAAGACCTGCTTAGGGCGATGAACGATAGGGAGGAGTGGCGAGAGAGGGTCAGGTATATCCGTGCTACCAGCACGACATGATATATATATATTCTCCTCCAAAATAAAAACGAGCTCAGTTTAGGGGCTATTTTTCATTAAAATGGTTGAATACAACAAGCAAGAGAATGAATCTTGTCCAAGAAGCAACTATAGTTATTTTATTTTAAATTAATTTTTACTTTATTTAAAATATCTCTAGAAAGGTTACCGTCTCTTTTAACCTTTTCTTCATTTCTAAATTTCACTCGATTTTTTAAATCCCCATTCTCCAATTTCCTTTCTTTCTTACATGTTTCAATACCCGCTTTTACTTTCCATGTCTTTGTCCTTATTCCCAAACCTCTCTTTCCATCTTTCACATTTCCTATTATTTATTTTATTTTACTTTTTTCTCACTCATTCAAATCATTTCCTTCACGTAATTAACATACAATGTTTGTTTGTTTGCTAACATTTCATATTTCCTTTTACTTTTGTTTTTACTTGTTGATGGTTTTATCCAATTTGTATTTTCCCCTTTAACCCTTCTCCTGTTGATAATCATCTTTGTGTAAAAGGATTAGTTTCAATGAGAGCTGCATTCCGTTATCTGCGACAACAACAGTTTTTTTTAGGTTAAAAAAAACACATGGTGCACTGATGACTGACTTGAAAAAATCGTTTCCATGCGCATGCATATTGGTACACACACAAATTTGCATAAGTACACACACATACAGCTATTCATACACGCACACAAGCAAAGATTTGACGATTACAATCTCGTTTTCAATACTAATTAGTAAAATGAACAGAACCGTTGTAATTAGGAGAGAGTTTCACGATTTTATTGCGCAGTACAAAATTTCATCATTTTACTCCTACTTAGTCAAATTAAAATGAATCATGTTTGAATTTAGTAAAAGGCATTATTATTTTGGATTGACGGTCACGGACGGTCACGAAATTGCATATTGTTGGGTTGGTCCAAATTTCAATTGCGCGCATTCGTAGAAACCTTGTTATGACGTTGTATAACGGCTGTAACGGCGTATAGTTATGTTCTCAATCATTGAATGAATTTCAACTGCACCGTACGAAAAAAGTAAGTCGATAAAAATTTTAAATACTAAATTGAAAAAGTTGAATAATTTAATTAAAATTAATTAATTGAAATAAAGTAGATCATAATGCAATAAATTAACGAAATGAAATAAATACAAAAGGGATAAATAATGCATACAAACGCGTACACATATGTACATGGACACAGGCACATACATATATACAGACACACAAACATGAACACACACAAATGTCCATATATACAACACACACACACACACACACACACACACACACACACACACACACACACACACACACACACACACACACACAGATAATAATATATACATTACACACACACGCACACACACAGATAATAATATATACATTACACACACACACACACACACAGATGATCATATATACATTAGACACACACACACACACACACGGATAATCATACACACACACACACACACACAGATGATCATATATACATTACATATACGCACACTCACACGCACACACACACGCAGATAATCATATATACATTACACACACACACACAGATAATAATATATACATTACACACACATACACACACACACACACAGATGATCATATATACATTAAACACACACACACACACACACACACATAGATGATCACATATACATTACATACACGCACACACACACGCACACACACACGCAGATAATCATATATACATTACACACACACACAGATAATCATATATACATTACACACGCACACATACAGATAATCATATATACATTACACACACACACACGCACACACACACACACACACACATAGATGATCATATATACATTACATACACGCACACACACACGCACACACACACGCAGATAATCATATATATACATTACACACACACACACAGATAATAATATATACATTACACACGCACACATACAGATAATCATATATACATTACACACACACACACGCACACACACATAGATGATCATATATACATTACATACTCGCACACACACACGCACACACACACGCAGATAATCATATATACATTACACACATACACACACACACACACACAGATAATCATATATACATTACACACGCACACATACAGATAATCATATATACATTACACACACACACACACATAGATAATCATATATACATTACATACACGCACACACACACGCACACACACACGCAGATAATCATATATACATTACACACGCACACATACAGATAATCATATATACATTACACACACACACACAGATGATCATATATACATTACACACACACACACACACACACACACACGCACGCACGCGCAGGGGCACATCTAAACATATCTCTTTCTATCGCATACTGGAGTCTATATATATATATCTACCTCTCGACCTGTTTCACACACTCACTCGAGGGTTCATATATTCATCACTCACTCACATATATACATCTCTCTCTCTCTCTCTTTCTCTCTCTACCTCTTTTCCACATACACACATGCACACACAGATGTCTTTGCATAAATACTGATTCGCCTTTAAATAACCTTCAAAGGTTTATATGCCATAAAACCCAATCAAAGAAACAAAAAACATCGTGAATTGAAACCATTTAATCTCGCTTATCAAAAATTTTATTTACAAAGTATTTGCACAGAAATTCTGGTTAAACGTATATATATATGTCTAGCCACCCTGAAGAGTTCTGATAGAACGAAACAGTCTGTCTGTGGATGACAATATATGCTCCCCCATGGAGGTTGAGCACTCTGGCGAAGGAATTGTCGGCCGCCGCTAGCGTAATGCAAAGCTCTTCGAAAGAATTGAGCACTCTGGTAGCCGATAGGGTATAAAAAAATGTAAACAAACGGCTGCTGCTGCTGTTGCTAAATAAATACCTTAAAAATTCCCTTAGCCAACGTGGTCAGCTTGGTGGCCGAGAGGTTTGAAACTTAGTCTAACGTAAAGTTTCGAGCGTCCTGCGTGTCTAGCCACACTGAAGAGTTCTGATAGAACGAAACAGTCTGTCTGTGGATGAGAATATATATATATATATATATATATATATATATATATAAACAGATTTAGGGGTTAAATAAACTACCAAGGTTGATATACTATAAAAAAAAACAATCAACCAACACAGATGCTTAACGGTTTTTATAATATCAATGAAGTAAAGCAAAGATGATAATGTTCAGTTCTTAGGTGATCACTTCGGAGAGGCAGTAACTGTCATCATCATCATGTCGAGCCACCAGCAAGAATATCACTGACCCTCTCTCGCCACTCCTCCCTATCGTTCATCGCATCTGGCAGGTTCTCTGGGCTATATCCCGTATCCTCACAGAGCTGCTGTGTGTAGGTTTGAGCTGGTCGCCCTGCTTTAGCTTGGCCATGTGCGGGGTTCCATCGAAGAACATCACTTATGAGCTCGTCCCTGCTTCTCCAGCAGTGTCCTACATGTCTGGTTCGTCAAGCTTGGATAGTTTTCGTGATGGATGGTAGGTGGCCGTACAGCTGGTGCTTTGTGGGGTGTTGCCTCCAGGACTTGTTTAAAATTGCTCGCAGCCTTCTTGTGTAGTTGCCGTCAATCTTTTTCTCCATCCGTTTAGTTAGCGTCCATGTAGTGCATCCATATAGCAGTATCGACAAGACCGCTGCGTTGAAGAAACCGCGTTTCATGTTATCGGTCAGGTCTGACTTCTATATGACCGATAGCCTATCGATAGCTGTTCATGCCTTTGTTAGTCGCGTTTCGATGTCTTTTTCGGTTGATGAGACAGTGCTTCTTAGGTAGGGGAACTTATCAATCGTTAAGTTTATCTGCCAGACTGATTGATTAATTTTTTAGGCATGACAATCCTTGACGAGACTGATTGCATTTCATATAGCACTAATACCCTTGGGAAAGCTATGAATTCAATTATTCTCCCTCCAGCTATGGGTAAATAGTAGGGCAGACTGGGTTCTTCAGCCTTGATGAGGCAACTAGTCTAGGAGAAGGAAAACTCTGAATTCAAACCTGTTAAACTCCGCTAAAAAAATTGACCTTGTGTCCTATCCTGCCCGAGCGGAGGGGTTGGGTAAGTAGGATCAACCCTTCTAGGGTATTAAATATCAAATCCATTTTATACATGCATACATACATTGCATTTCACATGATATTAATACTCCAGGGAAATGTATTAATCAAATGGTTCTTCCACCAGCTATGAGCAAATAGTTGGACAGACTGGGTTTTTTGCCCTGATTAGGCAATCATTCTAGGGAAAAGGAAATATCTGAGTCAAATCTGAAAAAATCCGCTTAAAAACTGACATTGAGTCACACCCTGCCAGTTCGGAGGGGTTATCAACACCAAATACGCACATATATATATACATAGTCATCCACAGACAGATCTGTTTCGTTCTATCAGAACTCATCAGTGTAGCTAGACATACTAGCTTCCCAGAGCTGGGAGCGAAACCCGGTTAACTCAAACGCCAATCCGAGACTGTTCACTTCAGCCACGAGGAACCAATAGCAGCGAAATGAATTTTAAACGATTATGAATCACAATTACTATTGTTTACATACAGCCGGTTAACGGCTACCGAGAGCTCAATTCATATTTGAAGACCCTTGCAATAAACGCTAATGGCAATACGATTACTTCATTCGCTAGAGAACTCAACCCTACGGGGGTAGGGGAGTATATATATATATATATATATACCTACAAATTGGTTGATTAGAAGTCATACAAATTTATGTATATATATATATATATCACAGCATTAATTTTTTCAAGAAATTCCTAGTATTTAATATTGACAAATCTATTTGATATTAATTATTTGTTTATATATTGTTAAATAGTCTCAGATATTCCTATCTGAGAGGAATAATTCTATCAAAAATTTGGCCACCATAGTCGAGAGCGACCCGAACACTCCGTTTTCCATAGACCATCATCATCATCATGTCGTGTTGCCCGCATGGATATCCTTGACCCTCTCTCGCCACTTCTCCCTATCGTTCATCGCCCTCGGTAGGTCTTCAGGGCTACATCGCATATCCTCATATAGCTGCTGTATATATGTTCGAGCTGATCGTCCTGCTATTGCTCGGCCATATGTAGGGGTCCATAGGAGTACATCACTTATGAGCTGGTCTCTGCTTCTCCAGCAGTGTCCTGCGTGTCTGGTTCGTCTAACTTGGATAGCTTTCGTGATGGGAGGCAGGTGGCCGAATAGTTGGTGCTTTACTACACTGATATTTAGGGAAGAGCATTACTCCTTTCCCAGAATTGCTCAAATTTACCAATAATGCGTACTTTATAATGTTGAGAGTTAAACAAGGCAGCATCAAATGCAGTTTTTAAGTCTTTTGGGTACTCGACCTGAGATCGAACCCCGGTCTCCCGGGCTTTTAGGGAACACTCTACCCATTGGACCAATTCTATCGAGTATTGATGAATTTCTTGTACACAGGTTTAAAGTGCTGCTATGTAACACAAATAGTTTAATTTAACATCACTTATTTGTTTGCACACAGTTAAATACTTATACATAACATGCATGATACATGATTTGAGTTAAGACTAATTTGTATCCTCACAATTAAGCATTACTATTGTGTTCCGACAGTTAAATGGATTAAAGCATTGCTAATACAAATATTTTTATTTGCACACAGTTAAATGGTTTCAAGTATTGCCCTTGAACTCTAATAATTCTATTCAATAACATTCGTTTTCACGCTAAATGTTTCCATGTTTTGCTAACTTACACGAATAATTCAATTTAGTATTAGTCAATAGTTTGCACTGACTGAATTGGTAGCAAATATTGCTATCTAACTCCAATTTGCAACTCAAAGAAAGGCGATATCTCCACAATAAACAGTAGCTCTCTGAAACTAGTAGTCAAAGTCATCTACCTTAGAAGCAGTGTCTCATCAACCGAGACAGACATCAACACGCGACTAGCAAAGGCATCAACAGCTATCGACAGAAAATCGGTCATATGGAAGTCAGAGCTGATTGATAAAACGAAATGCTGTTTTTCCAAGCACTGGTCATGTTGATACTGCTATATGGTTGCACTACATGGACACTATCTAAACGTATGAAGAAAAGGCTTGATGGCAACTACACAAGATTGCTGCCAGCAATATTGATCAAGTCCTGGAAGCAGCACCCCACAAAGCAGCAGTGAATGGTCACTTACCACCCATCACGGAAACTGTCCAAGTTAGACGAACCAGACATGCGGGACACCGCTGGAGAGCTATGGAAGAACTCATAAGAGACGTACTCCTGTGGACCCTTTCAAATGGACGAGCAAAGGCAGGGCGACGGGCTAGAAACTATATACAACAACTCTGTGCCTAAACAAGATTTAGCCCAGAAGATCTGCCAGAAGCAATGGACGATAGAGAAGGGGTCAGGGATATTAGTGCAGATGTCGTGACATGATGATGATGATGATGATGATGATGATGATGAAATTGTTTTGAGCATTGCTATAAAACACAAGCAATTAATTTTAACGTCAGACTATTGTTTGTTTACAGATAAATACTCAAATATTTCTGTTTTACCCACAGATGGGACTCTATCAGATACTACGAAAATGGTTCAGATTGAACCTAGGATTAATGGCAATGAAGGAGTACCCTGCATTCTCTAAAATATCAGGATTAGAGCCTCACTATATGATAGTTTTGGACACTCGTTGAGGAGTCATACTCGTTGCGTATTCTATAGCCGTAGTCGACTGGGCTGAGATTTATAGAGTTATTTTGCGCAGTGTCATGTGTTATCAAGTATTCCAATTAAAAAAAAAACAAAAAAAAAAACATCAGAGTTAATGTTTGCACAAAAAGAGAGTCGAGAAGCTATATTATTTTCATTTATTGACCTATCGTTGACTTTCTTTGAGACTTCATCTTTTTTTTTAAATTCTTTGAGATGGCGGACGATAATATTTGAATTACCTTGCAAAATATGAAAGGTCAAAGGCAAAGAATAATTTAAGAATTTTTTTTCCTTCATAGATTGTTAAAACAATTAGAATCATTGATACTTTAAGCCCCAACTTATTTTTAAAAATTGGAACTAAACTGATAAAAAGAGATTAACTCCAGGATGCAAAAAAGATTTGTTTCTATGCTCCTGATTCTCATGGGTTTTTTGTTCTTTTTTAAAGAGAAATTTAACGTTCAGTTCTTTTCAGTATTAATCTATATCTAACATCATTTAATTATTTCAATATTTTTTTTACTTCTTTGTTGTACTTCAACTGACATAATTTCCCTATTTAATTATTAAGAGTAGACATCACCTGTACATAATGAAACCCTCACACGAAGATATTTCACATACACAAAATTTATTATCTAGAATTGAAACTATACAATCTGCTATTTACTGAATTAATGTTATTCCCATATCGTGGCATATTAACGATTATGATAATGTTTCTTAAAAAAAGATAGACAGTATTTTTTGTTATTTTCAATAAACCTTTCACTCAAGGAAAATAAATAAAATTAATTGAAATTGTCGGACTTAATCTTATTTAATCAGTTACATATTTTTTCTGTGTCTGTGTGCTTGTGTGTGTTTAAGTTCAGACAGTGTCGATATAAATTCAAAGGTTTCATGCTTATGCGATCATCAGGCCAAATTAGTCAGAATCTGAAGAGTAGAATCTATGACACAAGTTAATAATTCTTCTTTTATGGGCTTGAACACAGCGTGTGGCAGGTTCGGTGTGAGTTTTTACACTAGAAACCAATCAGATGTGGAGGAAGTGTAACAATTCACTATATGTCAAGATCGGCAGGAAAATCTATCTTTATATCTATTTATCTATCTCTTCCTATATATATATATATATATGTGTGTGTGTGTGTGTGTGTGTGTGTGTGTGAGAAAGAGAGAGAGAGAGAGAAATAGAGAGAGAGAGAGAGAGAGAGAGAGAGATTGATTTGGGCAGACACTTCGTTTCTGCCTGATTTATTGTTGATCCGTTCAAGGCTTCGTATGAGTCATTTGAATTCTGGATGGAATAAATTCAAGAAGGCAGCGTACTTCATGAATTCCTTCTATTCAGAAGTCGAATGACACATACAAAAACTTAAAAAAAGGATCAACAATTGAATTGGCAAAAATGAAGTGACTGTCTTATTTAATTAAAGATGCTTAAAAGGGAAACTGCTACATCTCTCTCTCTCTCTCTCTCTATATATATATATATATATATATATATAATGAAATTATGACACTGAATTGACGTCATTGTTTGGGTGATATAATTTTATTTTTGTCCTTTCTTTCTTCCCAACTCAAGAAAAAATGTTGTCACGAAGTGATTTTGCTTTAACGTTAAATTATAAAAAGAAAAATTTTTTTTCCTACTCAGTTTTCGAAACATAAGTGGGAAGAGAAGACAACAAACCGATTGTTGTCTTGAAAAAATACGTTGGAAAGTACTAAATCAATTGGTGAGACGTTGTAAATAAAAACAAATCTTAATTCAACAAGTATTAAAACATGAGAAAATTGAGAAGTCAACATAAGTTAAAATAATTATTCATCAATCTATCGATTTCTCTGCACGAGAAAAACATGAAAATAAATGCAATACTACGGCTCTTAAATAGACATTTAGAAGGTTCCCGTGGTGTAATGGCTATCGTCGTAAGAAATGGACACGGCGAAATGAGTTCAAATCCTCGACGAGGCTAATTGCATTTCACATAGCAGTAATACCCTTGGGAAAGGTATGAATCCAATTATTCCCCCTCCAGCCATGTGTAAATAGTAGGGCAGACTGGGTTCTTCAGCCTTTTTGAGGCAACTAGTCTAGGAGAAGGAAAAGTCTGAATTCAAACATGTTAAACTCCGCTTAAAAAATTGACCCTGTGTCATATCCTGCCTGAACTGAGGGGTTTGTAAATATGATAATTCTTGGACGCGAAATAAACATTTGTACAACCACAGTTCTAACGGGTCTATTAATGTTGCACTACGCCTTAAGGTCCAGCCGAACCACCATTATAACCTCGCCATAAAAAAAATGATGGACACATAAAATATTGTCTGTTTTTTGGGTTTTTTTTCTGTTTGATACAAAGTTTATGAGCTACTATCCATTCCTGGAGGTCACCAACAAAAGAAAAACATTGTATAAAATAAATAATTTGCTTTGGATAGGCTGAGAGAAATATACAGTCTTATGAAAAAAGAGAGAGACAGGCAGAAAACAAACAAATACCTTGATATTTTTTCACTTTTTTTTGTAGTTCTCTCTCGTACTTGCTCAAGGTTCTATCTTAACATCTTCGTGTGGGAGCCCGTCGTGGAACTCATTCCAAAATGGGTATCGTAAATTTTGGCTTGTCTTCAAAACACAACCTCCCGTGTCCAAGTGACTTTAATTTCCTGTTTTCTATACCATGTCACCCATAACGGCTTTTCTGTCCGAGTTTTCTCCAGCCAATATGAGCCGGCAGGATGATTAGATGCTGCTACATTTCTATCTTTAACCCTGGCGTCCGTTGCTATTCTTACCAAGATTTGGAACCCCCATTCAGGTTCACATTTGCTTCTCCCTTACAATCGATTTTCTCTCTCTCACTCTCTCCCTCACTCTCTCTGTGACTGCCTTGATCATCTTTCTTAAATATATTCCTCTTTTCCCGCTGTCTTGAGGTCAATCTCTAAATCTAGCTCGGAAATAACTTATTATTAAAACAATCAACAAGCATCCTTTATTATATTAAATAAACATCACGATACAAAATTTGTAAATCTTGCAGAAAAATTCTACTTTCTTCACCAGAAAGGTTAACTTCTCAAATTTTTATGGCAGGAGACACCATTTAAAAAAAAATAGATATACGGTAAAAGGAATAAACATTAAACTTTTCTTTTGGTTCCCGAGAGAAAGAGTAAATACCTATTTATTTAACAAAATAACTCCGGCTTCATGAAATCTCATTCTTGTAACATTTTCCTGGCATTGATAAAATGGATCCACTGAATTGAAAAGCTTTTTGCTTCTGTTCGGTTCAAAAATTTCACCCCTCTGCAAAAGTTCCTACTCACATCAAATATCCCTTCAGGCTGTTCATAAGTTAATTTACGCTTCTAGGGAAACAGCTATAGTTATTCCTATCCTGCCTTCCTAAATTAACAATTAATTTTAAAAAAAACCCTCGTGAGTTACCATATTTGTCAATAATTTAACGATTAATAGTATAGCCACTTACTTTAACTCTTCTTTACTGACAACCTTAAACTATAGTACATTTTAGGGGTTCATCTCACTTCCTCCTCTTTAATTAGGGGGTGTCCTCGTGGTGTAATGGTTAAAGCGATGGACTGCGGAGTCGTAGTAAACGAGTTCGAATTCCAGTCGCACTATTACGTTCACTTTCGGGTAAATACCCTTGGGAAAGGTATGAACCCCCTTATCCTCCCAGCTATGGGTTAAATAGTAGCACTTCTGTTCTTCTAGGAGAATGGCTTTGGCATTAAATAACATACAAAGGTTGATATGTCATTAAACTAAGAAACCACACCAAACCATCCTCTTTAATTAAGAGGTTCAGCTACAACATGATATATTAGGATTGGAACAAATATTTCAGAAGCAGCAAATACAATTCGAAACAAGTATTTATGAGAGATCTAGAGGTCAATTATTTGATATTTTAAAAATTTAAAAACAAAATTTTTTGTACTGTAATATATATATATACATATATATATATATATATATATATATATATATATATATATATATATACGAAAAAGATGAGTTGGGAATGTTTTAATTTAAGAATATATTAGATGATTCTTATAAATCTCCAGGAGTGCCCAGTGAATTATGATTAATATATAGATTTATAAATATCATATAGAGCAAATTAATATATTTAGAAGGAAACGAAAAGGACCGTCATTTGGCTATTATAAATTTAGTTCAGTTGGTCACTACATATAAGAAACCAACCTCTTTAGATAGCTATCACATATTTTCATATGGATTTGGCGTTAAATAACCTACAAAGGTTGATATACCATAAAACCCAACCAAACAACCAACCAACCAATATTTCATCTATAGAAAATACGATTCGAAACAGGTATTTATTAGCTACCAATTATTTGATATTTAAAATAGTTTAAAAAGGAATGAATAATTTTGCTCTGTATTGTATATATATATATAAAGTGTGTGTGTGTGTGTGTGTGTGTGTGTGTGTGTGTGTGTGTGTGTGTGTGTGTGTGTGTGCACGTGCGCTATCAGAACAAATGATTCGCCGCAGAAAGACGGACCAAGCTACGGCATTCTTCTTTAAATCACTTCAGTCACAATAGATTGTCGCTAATACGTACCTTTGTGTCATATCGAGTTTGCTACTCATTATTCACTTGCAAAATTGTTCGTTGGCTAACTTTATGGGATATGGGGATTGCCAATGTTTTGGTATTATTGAAGTAGGAATCTGGACGTGATATATTGGAATAATATCAGCGTATAGCATCAGGTCAAATAAAAAGTCCATTTCACATTTCTGTTACATTTACAAATGTATCAAAAACTTGTGTTCTTGTCTGTGATAAATACGATCAACTAAAAATAAAATAGAAATATATATTTCTGTTGACCCTCTGTTTCTGCCTGAAAGCCATCCAATATGTTGTGATAAACCCTATCACGGTTTTACTATTATTGCACTTTTTATATTAGAAGCTGAAAGTAGAGCATTGTTTAGTTTAAACCAAGTGATGTGACCTTTAGAAATAGCTTAGATTTGACACAAGACCGAAACAATGGGCTACCAAATGATGATAGTATGGCACAAGGGAAAAAAACCTTTGGGTCAAAAATCAAATCCTTTTTAAAAAATTTCGCTAAAGTGAAATATATCTTGATTTTTTTTCTGTCATAAATGACTAATATAAAAACTAAAATAAAACACTTAAAATTAAAACTAAAATAAAAAACTTAAAATTAATTAATTTTCAGTTGGACTTCTGTTTCGGCCAAAAACCTATGTAAATTGTATTGAAATAATCCGTTACCATTTTACTTTTCGTAGATGCAGTTTTTATACATTGAGCTGAATTAAGAAGGCTTTTACTGTGTTGGGGTTACTATTATGCAAATGTTTAGAGCTAGTAATACAAAATGTCTAATCGAATAGGGAAAATCATTTGGGAAATCCAGAATCTTTTGAAAGAGGTACTGAGATGACAAATGTGGACTCTATGTTTCCTTGGCGTAGATTTAAAATCCAGAGTTTGAGCATTGGTCGTTTTTTGTTTCGGCCTCTGTTTCAGATTGAATATAAAACAAAATACCACTTCGGGTGGAAACGGTACAGACTCATCTGATATCAAACGTCACGAACATTAGCAGTTTATGATTTTGTTACTGCTATTTATTTCGGTGCCGAAGTGGAAGCAAGACACACACACAAAGAGAGAGAGAGAGAGAGAGAGAGAGAGAGAGAGAGAGAGAGAGAGAGAGGGGGGGATTTTAGCCCTTAATTCAAATCTTATCGACTACTGTAAAGTTTGCTTTCGGTTGGCGGTATTTCTTCTGACCTGCCAAATCTCTGAGAATATATCAAGCCTACTGCTCCTCTTTCTAACTAAATGAATCCAAAAAGTGTCTTATTTAAATTGATCTTCTTTGAATCCTTAAATTTGAGAGTATTTCTATTTTCGCAGTTTTCCTGTTTTGATGCGCCCTTTCCTATGCAGGTTGTAAATTTATTTTCTTTCATGGGCTTCGTATGAATTTATCAGTACCTCTAAGTCCGAAAAGTAATTTTCATGTCTTAACTTCTTTGAGTCACTTCAAAAGAAGAGATTTAACAAGTGGTCACGTACACCACCCACATCTGCTTTCTAGCCTAAATTCAAGAAGTAATTGATATGATTCCCTACTCGCAAATGGTTCAAATAGACAATCCATTTTTCTTCACACTCATCTAAAGGAAAAATTCAAAAAGTAATTTAACTGAATTTTAAATCGGCTTAGCCTAATCTCTCTGTTATAACTAGCTCGTATTTTTAATATCCTTCCAACTGGAGATCTTCACTTAAAATGGTTTCTAGTTCGTTAACTCTTACACTACGCGAGGTCTCCTAAAAAGAAAGAATAGATTATATCTACCACCAAGGTTAAGTAATGGGGCATATACTTATGATCAAACTCATTACTCATGGATCTTCGATAATATCTAGCTAACCCTGACACAACGGTGAGGATTATTTGATCATTTGAAATGACATTCCTACAGTTTCTACAAGTTAGTTTTCCTTTTTTTATATAATCTTTGCCGTAAATAAAAAAAGAACATATATGAGAACAATTAAAAGGGTAATGAGAAGCTAGGATTACGAATGGAAACAAAGACAATATAAATAATATTGGCTAAAAGGCATGAAAACAGCCAAACTATTGCTTGTAAAAAAGAATTTTAAAATGAAACGTTTAGTAATAAATTACTTTCAGCATATTCCATTTTTATAATTTTTCTTCAAGAAACAATCTCCAATTATATCAACCTCCGCAATCATGGCAGGTTATTTCCAAAAAATTGAGATGATTTTTAAACAATGATATAATTTGAACAGTAAATATCTGAGCAACTAAAGAGACTAGCTATCACTTAGACATATATATATATATATATATATATATATATATATATATATATATATATATATATATATATATATATATAATCAGAATGGGAGCAGAAAGCTACCACTCGGCCACGAGGAAACCAGCGCAAGCGAAGGAAATTTAAACGCTTATGTATCACATTTGTTTTGTTTATATATATCCGCTTAATGGATTCATTTGAAGAGCCATGCTTTACGCTAGGGGCAACTATTACTTACCTCACTTGAGAGCTCAACCACACAGGGTTAGGGGAGCACATTTATTGTCATCCAGAGACAGAGTGTTCCGTTGTATCACAACAATTTAGTGTGGTTAAACACGCTAGTTTCCCGAAGCTATGATCAAAACCCGGCTGACTCAAACGCCAATCCAAGATTCTACCACTAAGCCACGAGGAAACCAGCGCAAGTGAAGGAAATTTAAACGCTTATGTATCACATTTGTTTTGTTTACATATATCCGCTTAACGGCTACCGAGAGCTCAATTTATTAAAGTGTCTTGCTTTACACTAGTGGCAACCATTACTTCCCTCGCTAGAGAGTTCAACCCCACAGAGGTAGGTGAATATATATATATATATATATATATTTATATATATATATATATGTGTGTGTGTGTGCGTGTGTGTGTGTGTGTGTGTGTGATTTGTAAACAAATAACTACAGGTAACAGTTTTTGAAAGAACCAGAACTCATTATTTTGACATAATCACATTGGCCTAATGAGTAGCGTTCGCCAATGGTTCGTGAGTCTGGGGTTCAATCCTAGGTTGAATCAAACTAAAGACTCAAAAATGGTACTTGATGCTGCCTTGCTTAACACTCAGCATTATAAGATAAGTATCAAGAGTACAGTTAAACAATCCAGGGAATGGAAAAATGCCCTTTTCTTACATCTGGGTATGGTAGCTATTGAAAAGGGAGCCTTCGAGTCACCCTCGACTGAGGTCACCAACAACGTTTCCATGATTTCAAGAGTATCTATGTAATACTATCAATTCCATTTCCCATCAGTAGTTTTTTGTACGAAGTTTAATCGTTTCATATATAGAAAATGATTACATATTTCCATTTCAATCCTAAATGAGATCAGTACAAGTGCTACCGCCACAGGTCAGAGGGGACGTAGGAATAATGACAATAAACCATTTAGTATATTAGTTAGAGTGATCGCCAATGTTGCAGGAGACCTAGGTTCAATCTCTAGTCGAGTCATACTAAAGACTTAAAAATAGTACTTGATACAACCTTGCTTAACTCTCACTTTAATAAGGTCCAGATCAAGAGTAAGTGGAGAACTCCAGGGAAAGGATCAACACCCCCACCTTTTGGGTCGTCCTCGAATACGGTTGTTCAACTTAGGAGATACTCCATATACCCTCAAGTTCCAGAACGGGTGCTTAACCATCAGATATATTTTAACGTCATAAACCGAACACACGCTATAGAGGTGGGGCTCTTATGGTTCTGTAGGGATGCAGTTGGCGTATTCACTTGCCTCCCATCACGAAAACTATACAAGTTAGACGAGCCAGACACGCAGGACACTGCTGGAGAAGCAAGGACGAACTCATCAGTGATGTACTCCTATGGACCCCCGCATATGGCAAGCAAAAACAGGACGATCAGCTCGAACATACATACAGCAGCTATGTGAGGATACGGGATGTAGCCCTGAAGACCTGCCAAAAGCGATGAATGATAGGGAGGGGTGGCGAGAGAGGGCCAGGGATATCCGTGCATGATGATGATGATGATGATGGTCTCAGCTGACGAGGTTGAAGACTAGTTCTCTAATCATCACTAAACCAGAGATCGTCATATAAATGATATACTCTCTTTATATACTGACGATTGTATAAGCAATTTACCACAATGCTAATTTGAAAACCTTTTTTCCAAACTGACAGAACCAGTAAGACCTATGTAAATTTCTCTAAAAATTATTGATACTTTTGAAAAGGTTGTATACTTTTTCATCAGTATAAACTGAAGATAAACTTATCGCTATTTGTAATATCCTAGTAAATGTACCGGCAAACGAGTGTTCTATTGCTTTACCGTTCTTCTATGAGGGGTTTCTGTACAGAAGTACCACTTCAAATGTTGAGATGTATAGGCAAACTTCTAGTGCCTTTGTAAGATCTCTGATGATTACAGGGACAATAGGGCTGCTAAATCTCTTCTGCTGTTGCGTTCTTTATTCTTAAATTCTGGTACATGCTTTGACTAGTAAAGAACAAATGTAAAATAGTTGAATGCAAGTGTATCACTTTGCAAAGCTTCGACTAGTTTTGAAGATTTCTGCTTCATCAGTTGCAGACAATACACTTATTGGGATGCAAAAGAAATCTTAATTAAATCTCCCTTTATAAACCAAAGCATCTTGTAATTTATAAATAAAATTCATAGATTTGTGTATATATACTTATCTACTACTCCGCACGAGTAGGTTGCGACAGAAAGTCAATTCAAAGCAGAATGTAAAAGGTTTGGATTGGTTAAGTTTTATGGCATATCAATCATTGTAGGTTATTTAATGGCAAATCCATTTTTATACATATAAATAAGTATATTGCAAACAATTCAGTTTAAAATATATACCCTTTTTACGAGGTACATACGATGAGTTTCCAGACATTTTTCGTATGGGCATTTAAATTTGCTGTAGACTCTCGAAAATTCAGTATGTTATTGCTATACATCTTATGAGATGACTGAACGCTTTTTATGATTTCACGTTTAAATGAACTGCTAAAACCGGAATTGGAATACACCCTCTAAAGCCTGATTGTCACAGCTGGGTAATTCCAAAAATGCAATCTGGACGTGAGGAAGAACGATATGCAATAAAAATCAATTTTAAACTAGGAAAAAAATGCTACAGGAACGTATGGAATGATTCAGACTGCTTTTGGACCATGTTGCATCTATCGAGCATCAGTTCTTGAGTGGCATGAGAGATTCAAGGAAGGCAGGGAATCTGTGAAGGATGATGAGAGGTGTTGGAGGAGTAAGGAAATCAGAACACCAGAGCTGATTGGCCAAACGTTTAGGGTTAGAGTTATTATATTGAGGTTTTAAGGGAGTTCAGGAAGAGATTCCTAGGGAAGAGGCCATCACTCTTCAAATCGGGTCAGTGGCATTTCCAACAGGACAATACACCAGTACACAACTCAAACCTTGTCACAGACTATTTGACCAAGATGGGCATCAAGACATTTCCTCACCCACCCTATTGTCCAGACCTTGCCCCTTGTGACTTTTGGTTATTCCCAAATCTCAGAGTCTGTCGTTTTAAGACACCTGAGGAGATGAAAGAGGCTGTGACAAAGGTCATTGACATGCTCAAACAAGAGGACTTTCATGGCGCCTTTCTGAAGTTGTTGGAACGATACAACAAGAGCATTGCAGCCAGAGGAGATTACTTCGAAGGGAACTAGAGTTTCATGTGTGTACTATCAATAAAAGTGCCCACACGAAAAAAGTCTGGAAACTTAATTAATGATCCTCATATTATATTACTTGACTTGTTCTGTTCTCAACGGAATATTTTGCCTTCCGTTAGTCTCTTTGGGATGTGTTATATGAAACGGGCTGGTATCCACGAAACAACACCTTGTTAAATGTTGTACTATTGTTCCCAGGTCCTGGAGTGGGAGAAAATATTATGGCCCTAAGTTTAGATCAATAAGATCTCTTTCCAAATGCCCATACGAAAAAAGTCTGGAAACTTATTGTATGTACCTCGTAGTTCTATTTAACCCATAGATAAGACCCAGCAAGTGCTACCACTCCAAGCCAGGGTGGACCGGGGAGCGATGGCAATAAAGTAGCACTCTGCATTCCCCAATTAGACTGTTTAGTGTCATATCTAAGACACTCGTTAGGAGAGTTTTATCTCTCTGTAAAGATGGACTTGGTGTATTCTCTAGCCCTAGCGAATGGGCCAGGATGTAACAAGTTTGAATACGGAGTTTTTTTCCTCCTGCACTTGTTTTCATAACGAGCTTAAATATCTCTCACAAAGTCCTCTAAACGACGTCCACAGTGTCCGTGTAGAACTTATGATTGTAAGGTTTTGCTCGTAAGCTAAACCCAGGTGTGTGCATATGTAGGAGTCCATAGGAAAACGTCACTTGTTAGTTCATTCTTACTTCTTTAGCGGTACCATACGTTACTTGGATGTATTTTAAGATGGGGTTAAGTGGCTGAACATGCTATCTTCTGTGGGGTTCTGTTTCCAGGATTTTTTCAAAAAAGGATGCCATAATTTACGGTCTATCAGCCATTGTAGTTTAATTATTGCCGAATCCTGCTCAAACATACATTAAATATTCTTGATTTATAAAAGTAGTGTTAGTAGTTAAGAAATTTTTTTTATGAGCCAGATATCATTTGCTTGCATATAGTTAAATATTTTCAAGTATTGTTATCTAATAATATCTTTTCTAGTTTGCAAAGTTATTTGGTTTCATTATAGTATATGATTAAACAGTTGTATTTGACACAGATTTAGAACCCTTAAGAAAACCATCTCTCCAAGTCAGTGAACATGGGAGTAATAGCAGTTAAGGGCCACCCCTCAGTCTACAAAGATCCAGGACTGGAACCAAATACTAAGATGTATTTTTAACATGTACTGGACACATGTAACTTGGGCATTATATACCACTGTAGATATGAAGTCGGCGTATTCGACAGCCATAGGAAACTGAGCTAGTTTTAGGGCAAGTTCTGTGACCACCTACTATATATGAGAGGTTAAGTAAAAAACAATGCCTTTTTCTTTAATACTGGCATAGTTATTGATATAGTGACATTTATCGTATTTATGATAGTATAAGTAAGAAAGGACAAGAGAGAAATACATTAACGGACGAATAATACCATCATCATCATCATGTCGTGTCGCTAGCACGGATATCCCTGACCCTCAATAAAGTAAAGTTTGCGACCGTAGTCGAGGGTGACCAGAATGTTCCCTTTTCAATAGCTACTACACCGAGGTGTAGGGGTGGACGCTACTCCTTTCCCTGGATTGGTCCACTTTACCTTTGATACGTATCCTATATTGCTAAGTATTAAGCAAGGAGGTATCTACTACCATTTTAAAAGTCTTTGGTATGACTAGACCTGGGATTGAACCCAGGTCTCCCGGACCATTGGCGAACACTTTACTTACTAGACCAATGAGCTCACACACATCCACCCCCACTCTCCATATATATATATATATGTATATATATATGAATATATATATATATATATAAAGACTTTTATATATATATATATATATATATATATATATATATATATATATATATATATATATATATATATATATATATATATATATATTGAGTCATTAATAAATTCTGGTTTAATAAAATGATAGTTAATCATGGATAATTTAAAAATGAATTTTTAAAATCAGGATTACATTTCTTCTTATTCTTATTCCCCACTTGTAATAGCTCATTGCCTCCTCTCAAATAAAACTCCACCCCCAGAAGTTTACACCAGCGGTTTCTAATAGTCTTCTTGAGAAATTGTTTTTCTTTCAGAACATTTTGTAGGGAATAAAATAAATTGCAATCACTTGGTGCAAGATTTTATGAATATAGCGAATCAGGTAGAAGAGACCAGCTCAAATCCAATATTTTTTCTACGTGATTCTTGCTGAATGTGGCCATTCGTTATGAAAGAGAAGCACAAACGTTCTCCATTTGATAAGTAAGAGGCTTTTTCTTGGTAGATTTTAACTGACCGTCTGTTTCTGATTAAAACATTCAGAACGAATAATATCGAGGTGACCCCAGCATACATACAGAATACACTTTTTCCATGAAGCTCAGCCTTTGGCGTAGGCTGAGGAGATTGATCGTCGTCAATCCACTGCCTTTTGCGTTGTAAACTGTCATAAAAGACCCACTTTTCCTCACTTGTATTAATATCCTTCAGAAACGAGAAACGTCTTTGACTTGAAAGAAAAAACTATTGATATAGAAATGCAATCTTTCTTAATCATCTCCCTAAGAGTAAGATTAACCTAAACGCCATAAACATTTGATATTTTTTAAGCTGTTTCTGTATCGTTTTTTTATATGGTTAAATGCCCACACCATTAGAAATCGAATATGTACTTCCAGTTGCTCGACTTTAGAGACATTTGAGTATAAATCAAATTTGATTGTGCACTCTTATAATACTGAAAGAAGAATACCCGATGAAGACACTCTTTTAAGCAGATAATTTCATTTAAACATTGAAAGTTTGAAATAATTAGTTACAGTTTGCAATTAAAATGCAAAATATCTATGATTCATCTCCCTATATATATATATATATATATATATATAATATTTTATTATATTATAGTAAATATAATATAATATAAGCTAAACAAGTTTTACTACTATTTCAACCTTTTAGAATATACATGCCGCATAATTGGTTAGGTCTCGTAAGGATTCTTTGTTTAATGGCATATCAACCTTTATAGGATATTTAATGCCAAAGCTATTCTTCTAGAAGAACAGTAGTGGTACTATTTAATCCATAGCTGGGAGGATTAGGGGGTTCATACCTTTCCCAAGGGTATTTGCCCGAAATTGAACGTAATAGCGCGACTGGAGTACGAACTCGCTTAATACGATTCCGCAGTCTATTGCTTTTACCATTACACCACGAGGACACCCGCCTAGGTCTCGTGATAAACAGTAAAAAATATTAAACAAAACAATTAAAGTAAAATAATGATTTCCTTATTTCCTCAATTTTGCTTGGCGTGACCGTTACCAATGTCAGAAATAAAATCTGTGAAGCGAATTCAGATTCTGGAGGAGAGAGCGTTTGTGCCACTTCATACAAATCGCTTTGAGAATGGTATAAATTGCTGTTAGAGATGGAGCTTGTAAGAACTAGATATATTGGGATTTAGGTCTAACTGACATATCACTTGTTGGAATAGTTTCTAAGTGAACTTTGATGCTTGGTTCAATTGAACAACCCAAGGCAGTCCTACACTTTGGAAAGAAAGTGATAAGAGCTTTCACTACTATTCGAGAGGATATGTTTTAAGGAGTAATAGAATCTGGAAATCTGATTGAAGCACATATGATCGTTAAAATAAACTGGTTTCCCATTCTAGTCTTGAGTAAAGGACCGAAAAATTCTTTGATTGCTCGGTTGAAGATTTATTAATTAGGTTAGATTTTATGGTAATTCAACCCCTATAGGTTATTTAATACCAAGTCCTCTTCGTACATACGTGGTGCCTTCAATAAGTTTCAAGACTTTCTTTTGTACACGCATTTAAAATTGTCTTGAAAATTCAGTATGTTATTGCAATACATCTTATGAGAAGACTGACCAATTTTTATGATTTCACATTCAAATGAACAGCTACAGCAGCCTTTGGAATACACCCAACAAAAGCCTGATCGTGACAGCTGGGTAATTTCAAAAATGCTATCTGGAAGAGAGCACACTTTAAAAGAACAATATGCAATAAAAATCTGTTTTAATCTTGGGAAAATACCACAGAAACGTATGGAATGCTTCAGACTGCTTTTGGACCATCTTCATGAATCGAGTATCAGTTCTTGAGTGGAATAAGAGATTCAAGGAAGGCAGGGAGTCTATGAGGGATGATGAGAGGTGTTGGAGGAGTAAGGAAGTCAATACACCAGAGTTAAATGGCCAAAGGGTTGGGCTTAGGGTTACTATGTTGAGGTTTTAAGAGAGTTCAGGAAGAGATTCCTAGGGAAGAGGCCATCACTCTTCAAATCGGGTCAGTGGCATTTCCAACGGGACAATGCACCAGTCAACAACTCCATCTTTGTCACTGACTATTTGAGCGATGTGGGTATCAAGATAGCTCCTCACCCTTCCTATAGTGCAGACATTGCTCCCAGTGACTTTTGTTTATTCCCTAAGGTCAGAGGCCGTCGTTATGAGACAATTGAGGAGATGAAAGAGGCTGTGACGAAGGTCATTGACACGCTCACACAAGAGGACTTCCATAGAGCCTTCCAGTTGTTGTTGGAACGGTACTACAAGTGCATTGAAGCCGGAGGAGATACGTTCAAAGGGGGCTCGAATTTCATATATGTACTATCAATAAAAGTGCCCATTCGAAAAAAGTCTGGAAACCTATTTAATGATCCGCGTATATGAGATTTGTAAACGCTTAGTTTGTAGATAACATTTTCAAACAAGATATAGTTTGTAACATAATCGTAAAATACATATACAACTATGCACATATACACGCAGAAACATAGTCAACACAATAATGACAAACAAAACTCAGTTCTTTAGAAAAATATACCTCTCACACTTTATTCGAAATGGTACGAAATGGTTACGAAAGGGTTATTTGTGAGAGGTGAGTTGGAGACTAAACAAAATTGCAACATATTGACCCCCAGCACTTCTAGCTATAGCGTCACTACTTTCTTATCCTGCAGAGCTTCTCAACCGGGGACCCTGAGGGCCAAGCTCTCTGCTGGGTCTGATTCTCACTGCGTCGAACTTCAATAAATGACTCCAAAATCTGATCTCCTACTAACTCGAACTTCCTGTAGCACCGGGTTATATAATTGTTTGTCGTACATCTGCTTCAGTGAGCGTCGCGTCTGCAGTCAAGGTTATCCCCTGATAGCTTCGCCTGGATGCACCTGTTATTTACACAGCTTGGCCGGGTCAGAGGTCAATATGTTACAAGTTCATTTGTTCGCACACAGTAAATGATTATACATATGATTTGTAAGTCAATGATGTTTTGGTACTCATATTTTTAAATGAGTTACAGATTTTTGGTTTTGAAAGCGGAGATAAGTTTTTGAGAGCAGATAAGAGAAAAAAAAGGGAAGAGTTTGGGTGTTAGGTGTTTTGGCATATCTTGTTTCATGGAAAGATATTGACTATAATGAGATGTCGCTGAAAATTGTCTATATTGTGGTGTCTTGGTTAGAATTAGGGCAAGTATGGGCTAACAAGATATGCCGGAACCCTTTTCATCCAAACGCTTCCCTATTTTTTTCCTCCCTCCAATCTATGTCAACTTTCAAAATAAAAAAAATCTTTAATGAAACCTGATACATTTGATACTTTAAATCCCTCGCAGCTTTCCTGCAAAAACTATACCCACTACACCATCTTATAATTTCTCCTCACATGCTTTTAAACTGAAAACCTCAGAAAACAATCTCTATCAGTAGAAGTTCGAGATGAAATAAAGCCGAACGAAATATCACACATCTAAATTAGAGTTAAGTGTTTGATTCATCCCACTTTCCATATATTTCGATCATACTATCAGATTAACTACAAATCTATCTTTTCAACACACACACACACACATACACACAGAGGTGTATATATATATATATATATATAATTAGGGACGAAACATAAAAATAGAAAGGATAGTCACGCAACCTTACCTTAATATTCCCTGCTTTTGAAACCAAATTTTCTATCTGTTTATTATTGTTTTTAGCTTATCACTTGTTACCTTATTTTTTTACTATTCAGCAATTTCTTTTTCTCTAGTTTCTATTGAAAACTTCCTCCCTTTTGTTTTCAGCAGTACGAATTTAATGCTTTCATTATGTAGTTGACTTTGCCCATTTCCACTTTTCCGACCTTCATATATTCCGAAAACATTATATGTTGAGGTGCCCGTGGTGTAATTGTTATCGTAGTAGGAATTGGACACGCGATACGAGTTCAAATCCTGGACGAAACTGATTGCATTTCACATAGTACTAATACTCTTGGGAAAGGTATGAATCCAATTATTCTCCCTCCAGCTATGGAGAAATAGTGGGACAGATTGGGGTTCTTCAACCTTGGTGAGGCAACTAGTCTAGGAGAAGCAAGACTCTGTGAATTCAAACCTGTAACACTTCGCTTAAAAATTGCCCGAGCTGAAGGGATTGGTAAATATGTATATGCCGAAAACATTCAGCTTTTCCACTATGGATATCACGAACATTTTTTGTATATCATAAAAGCAGTAATATTTTCGTCTTTGGATATTAACAGCTCAACCACTTGCCGACCTCATTCATAACAAAATGAAAAATACTCCGATTAAGAGAGAGATATCAAGATTAACTTTGTCTCACCTTCTCGATGTCGTCTATGCCTCCTGTTCCTGTATGAACTTCGACTTCCTATTTTCAAAAAGAGTCCCGTCTTCGTAATAGTCTCTGTACCCTTCATTTTGTGGTGGCAATAAATGCGCAGTTCTTTTCATAAAGACGTGAGATTTGTGTGACGTTAATGAAAGATTTTACACGTCATTTAAATAAAGGGAGAGAAGACAAAAAGTCAAAACAGAAGGAAAGAGAGACAAAATTTCAAAAATATATTTTGAGGTTCCGTGTATGATGGACATTTCAGAAAAATCAGTTTACTTTCTGGAATATCGAGGGTCAAGTCAAAACATACACACACACACACACACACACACACACACACGCACACACACACACATATATATATATATATATATATATATATATATATATATATATATATATATATAATTATATATGTTCAAATTTTCTAAAAAAAGAAAACCGTTTACACACAAATAACTATATTTATAATCTAGATGGAATTTATTTTATTGAATTTATCAACTTTCAAAAATTCATTTTAAAATGTGTTTCCATATTTTAATAAAGCTTAATTACCTTCATGAGAATTGTGTCTTTGACTAAAATTCGAAGAATTTTGTTTACTTCTTCTAAGTTTTTAACACCAGCGTAAGCTGATGGTCTTTCACTGGAGTCTTCTAAGTGTTCTTACCGATCGTATCCAGGACTCTTCTTAGTATTCTTGCCATTGTTAACAATACTATGTTCTGGATGGTTTCGATTTTTTTTTCCAAAAGTAGACTAACCAATTTAAAAGAAAATGCAATCTATAATGAAAGTAATATAGATTTTACGATGCTTCTAAAATTTAAATCCAGTCATTGCCACTGAGAGTTTAACTTATATCTGAAGGCCAACGAGGAATAATTATGTCATGATAATATATTCTCCTACTGAGGTCAACGTATATTGATTGCTGAAAGAATTACCCTTTCAGTGTGGCTTAGACTACTGTGAATATAGTCCCTGCAGAAGAGTAAGTCTCCCCGAAACACTAAACTGCATGTAATGGTGACGTTGTTGGTTGAGTTTTATGTAGCTTACTTAAGGCCAAATTATGATTATACGTATATTAAATCTATGATTTCTAAACGAAGACTATGTAGATAACATTTTTTACAATCAAGACCTCATTTGTTTACAATTAAATGGCTTGGTTTGGTTTTATGGCATATCAAACATTTTAGGTTATTCAATGGCAAATCTTGTTTCCACAGACACACACACACACACACACACTCACCCACACACACATATATATATATATATATAATTTGCAAACAGATTTTGTAGATAACATACTTACATAAGTAATAAATAAATTTCCTTTGCACACTGTTTCAAATATTGAATATAATAGCCCCAAATTAACATCAGTCACTAATATGCACATGTAATTTGTTTTATTTGAACCATAGGTAGGACAGTATCAGGTACTACCAGTCTGGATCAGAGTGGACCTAAGAACAATGGTAATGAAGAGGTACTCCCCATTCCCAAGTCTCCCAGATGGAACCTCGCGAATAGATGGTTTAATACCATATTCAAAACTCTCGGAAATTACTACTTTGCCGATAAGCTGTCGTGTATTTTACAGTCTCAGCCTATATCTACGATCTGAAGAAAAAAAAGACAAATCGTTCTTAATTAGAATAGGGCAACTAAAAATGGAATTGGTGAATAAAAAAGAAGAAAAGACCATTATGATTTATTATTTTTTGGCTATTTATAGAGGATAATGCCTCGATGTAGACAAAGTTTATTCAACTGCGAAACGCAACAGAGTTTTTGGCCGTTATGTAGAAGATGGTTGGATGGTTGTTTGAGTTTTAAGGCATATTGACCTTTACAGGTTCCAGTTATGGCAATAATTGTTTTCTAAAAATTATCATTAATTGCTTAAAAATAAATGACTTTTTTTAAATAGAAATAATTACTTGAAACTCTATAAGCGTTAGTATTGGTGTTACATTATATTAGGAAAGATAATGCATATTATAACATTGTCTAAAATCTGTACACGTGGATGAATAGGAAGTCATATAGATTATGATATGTTAACCGATACACGAATAAGCAATAATAAATGTGAGTAACAAAAAGTAAATAAATAAATGAATAAAGTGTGGGTGTGTCCGCACATAGATAAAATAAATAAATAACTGATATCCCAGACAGATTGGTGATGATTCTTTAAATAAGATTCTTTGAAGTTCAGCAGACGGTCTGTTTAAAGTAGAAGGAAGGTTTTTTAGGATAATGGTGATATCACGAATCAACGTTAAAAATGGTCATATATCTAAGGTCTGAAGAAAAAAAAAAGACGAATCGGTCTCAATTAGAATAGGGCAACTAAAAATTGGGTTGGTGAATAAAAAAGAAGAGAAGACCATTATGATTAATTATGTTTTGGCTATATATAGAGGATAATGTTTCGATGTAGACAAAGTGTATTCAACTGAGAAACGCAATAGAGTTTTTGGTCGTCATGTAAAAGATGGTTGGATGGTTGTTTGGAATATTGACCTTTGTAGGTTATTTAATACCAAATCCATTTTTATGAAAATAGTTCAATTTTAAACAATTCAGTTTAAGATTAGTACGCAATTTAGATATAAGTGTAGTTTAATTGTGAAAAAAAATTCTATTTCAAACTATTCAGTTTAGTCAAGCAGTCCTAACTCAGCAAATTCAGATTAGTATAAGTACAGATATTGTTTACACACAGTTAAATGTCAAAACAGTTCTATAATAAACAAATCAGCTTAGTGTTAGTAGAGTTTCAATGTCAAAAACAGTTCAATTCCAAATAATTCAGTTTAGCATATGCAAGCAGTTTAAATGTAAGTACAGTTTAATTGTCAAAGACATTTCTATTTCAAGCTATTCAGTTTAGTCAAACAATTTAGTTTAGCATAAGTATGCTGTTAGTTTTATTTAACCCATAGATTGGGCCCTATCAGGTGCTACGTCACCGGGTCCGAGTGGATCTAAGAGCAATGGCAATGAAGGGGTGCTCCGCATTCCCCAAAGCCCCAGCATCACTGGAACCTCACCATCAGATTGTTCAGTGCCATATCAAGGACACTCATTCTACAGCCCCAGCCCACTGGGCAATCATGTAGAAAAGTGTGTGTGAGCGTAATGTCGACAGAGAACATATGATCTTCATTTCGAATGGTGATTATTTAGTTTTGGGATGAACTCCAAAAAAAATCTGTTAGCCACCCCCTCTTTTTCTCACTCCCTACAATCAGTTGCAATCGACCATCATAGTATGAAACGGAAGTCGGCAGAGAACTAAAATTCCTAGTATTCATGTTAGTTGCTTTAACGTGATGAGTAACATATCTTTCACCTCGAAAATCATCGTATGACGGCTTACTATTCAGGGAAAGAAGAAACGAACGATCTTTGACGAAGCTGGAAAAAAGAATAGACAAGTGAAGATCGAGGCTTGAATGACTTGGTCTCAGCGACTCAGGTTTATAGAGAAAAGCAAAATCAGTTCCTCGGATTAAGATTCGAGGTGTCAGCAGCTATGTGAGGATACGGGGTGTTGTCCTGAAGACCTGCCTAGGGCGATGAACGATAGGGAGGAGTGGCGAGGGAGGGTCAGGGATATCCGTGCTACCAGTGCCACATGATGATGATGATGAACTCCCCGAAACACCCTCTCCTTCTTATCTGTCCGGTACTGTCCATTGAACATACATTCATGCGTAACTGTCAACCACATGAAAAAACATCAATTTCTTCTGGCATCTACTGAGGCACCTAAATCGTACTAACTCAGGCCGCGTTACAAAAGTCGTTTTAGTCACACCTGAAAACATTAGATAGAAATAAATGAAAATTTATAACCGAGAGCAAATGATTTGTATAAGATAGAAATGCTTGATATTATATAACCGTAATTTTTTTCAATCAAGAATAGTTGAAGCTATCATTATTCACAAAGGCTAATCATTGTTAGTTATTTGAAACCATATAACTGTGTGCAAACAAATTACTATTCTTAAAAAGAAATAGTCATTCGAAATAATACAACTAATAGTATTGGATTAGAATATGTGACAAACATTTGTGATACAATTATACAAAAGCATGAATATACATACACAATGATCTTGATTCGCTAACCAATAGTCATAAAATAACCCCAAACAGATTTACATGCCGTTAAATTTAATAATTCGATTAATCTCATTGTTTTGAAATATTTGGGACGTTCTCAGAAACGATACAGCCACAAAGTAATGACTAATAATCAACCAAGGCAATTGTGATAACATCCGATTAAAAAGATGCTTCTTGAGTCTCCTAACAAGTAACAACGTTTCTTATAATTTTGAATGTATTTTGACTTGTTTCTTTTTCGGAGGTGCTTGTGGCAAAGCGGTTATTGTTGTCGGAAATTGACACTTCTACCCGAGTTCAAACCCTTGATGTGGCTGTTTGTATTTCACATCACGTTCTTTCTCTCCAGTTATGGGGAAATATTTGGCCATACTAGGTTCTATAGATTTGGTTATATGACCAGTCTAGGAAAAGAGAGAAGGAGAGAGAGAAAGGAGAGAGAGAGAGAGAGAGAAAGAGAGAAAGGAGAGAGAGGAGAGAGAGAGAGAAAGGAGAGAGAGAGAGAAAGAGAGAAAGGAGAGAGAGGATAGAGAGAGAGAAAGGAGAGAAAGGAGAGAGAGAGGACAGAGAAAGGAGAGAGAGAGAGAAAGAAGAGAGAGGAGAGAGAAAGGAGAGAGAGAGGAGAGAGAGAAAGGAGACAGAGAGAGAGAGAAAGGAGAGAGAGAAAAAAGGAGAGCGAGAGAGAGGAGAGAGAGAGAAAGGAGAGAGGGAGATGAGAGAAAGAGAAAGGAGAGAGAGAGAGAAAGGAATAATTAAAACCAGCTATACTAAGTACTAAGTTCCCGTGGTGTAATGGTTATCGTCATAGGAAATGGACACGACGACACGAGTTCAAATCATTTCACATAGCACTAATACCCTTCGGAAAGCTATGAATCCAATTATTCTCCCTCCAGCTATGGGTAACTAGTAGGAGAGACTAGGTTCTTCAGCCTTTGTGAGGCAACTAGTCTAGGAGAAGGAAAACTCTGAATTAAAACCTGTTAGACTCCGCTTAAAAAATTGACCTTGAGTCATATCCTGCCCAAGCGGAGGGGTTGGTAAATATGATAATTAAAACCGGTTATACATGGACTCTAACAAAACGGCTGGAGAAGAAGCTAGACGGCAATTACACAAGAATGCTGCGCGCAATCTTGAACAAGTCCTGGCGGCAACACCCCACAAGACACCAACTGTACGGCCACCCGCCTCCTATCACGAAAACTATTCAAGTTAGACAAACCAGACATGCAGGACACTGCTGGAGAAGCAGGGACGAACTCATAAGTGATGTACTCTTATGGACCCCTCACATGGTCGTGCAAAAGCAGGACGACCAGCACGAACATACATTCAGCAACTATGTGATGATACAGGATGTTGTCCAGAAGACCTGCCTGAGGCGATGAACGATAGGGAAAAGTGGCGAGATAGGGTCAAGGATATCCGTGCTACCAGCATGACATGATGATGATGATGATACTCCTCTAAAAATAGCTTTGGGTCATATCCCGCCTGAGGCACAGAGGTTAGGTCCAAAGAAAAAAGCCCTTCTTAATCATCAACATTAGATGCCTCGTCATGTTTTTTTTCTTAATGTTGTTTTAACGATAACTTTGTCTTGTAAAAACAAAAGAAAAAAATGCTGAAACTGCATAGAGGAAAATCTGGTTAGCAGGATGTCTGCCCGATCCGAGTGTTGCAACATTTTGAAAAAATACTGTTTGATAGATAAAGAATCTACTTGATCTATTTTGTAAGAAACTGTCACAGTACACAAACACACTCAATGTGATATGTATAGTATGTACTCTCTGCTTTGTTGTCAAGTCATCAAGGCCGTTGGACCAGTTCACAGGTTATTTAAAACCACTGGATACATTCCAGCCAGAACTTCTTTGGTCTTTTGATGTCTTTCAAAAGAATGCTTGTATTTACAGGAGTGGCATGTGTTACGTCTTCTTCAAAGATGGTTGCCCAACCCGGGAGACTATCAAAGAATCCGTACATTTGTTCAGAGTAAAATGTCGGTAGGAAATAAAAAGGAAATAAAAACGACTGATGTGCGTTATTTAAAGTTTCATGTGAAATTAACGAATTGTTCTTACCTTACGAATGTCATGTACAGCATCTATGCTGTTCTTCAAGATAATGATTATTCGTCGGAAGGCGAGAAAATTCAACGGGTTAAACAAAAGCGTAAACAATGGTAAACTGTGGTAAATATAAACAGTTCTTAGAATCACTTTTGCTTTGTTTTGCACTAGATGTAATATAATGGCAGACGGATTTCGTTTTATATATCTTGCTTTTCGGTTTAGTTTGGATGAGAAACTTTCGCTTAGTGCATGTGTTAGTTAGGTGCAAAATTAACGCAGGTGTTCATGCGCGCGCAGTGAGGACGTGTCATTCAGAGATGTCAAAATGAAAATCCCAGATAGGAATTGAGACCAGGGGATATGAGTGACGTCACGCACCGGAATTGTGGGTTTGGGGATTTGAGAAAAAGCAGGTATTTGTGTTCCTGCCTCCGAACGAGAGAGTCGAGATTCAGAGCTGGACGAGGCCAGACGACTTTGTGCGCTACGGGTGCCGCGCGTTGGTTGGGTTGAGAACTGACGATGTAAAAGCAGTCAGCACAGAAAGATTGTGTCCCTCTCTCCACATGTCGAAAAACCTTTAACTCGAAGGTAATAAAAAGTTTCGTAACTCAACTAAGAAGGGGGTATCCTTGTGGTTTAATGGTTAAAGCGATGGACTGCGGAATCGTAGTACGCGAGTTCGTACTCCAGTCGCGCTATTACGTTCACTTTCGGGCAAATACCCTAGGGAAAGGTATGCACCCCCTTATCCTCCCAGCTATGGGTTAAATAGTAGCACTACTGTTCTTCTAGGAGAATGGCTTTGGCATTAAATAACCTAAAAAGAGTTGATATGCCTTTAAACAAAGAAACCAAACCATACCTGAACTAAGAAGTCGTAAAGTTTTTCGTGTTTTCGGATTCCCTCTCTATTTCACACATCCGTATATTATGGGTATGTTACATAGAGACCCTAAAATTATTTTAAATAAATAATGACTGGGTGCCTAGCGCAGAAGATAAAATTGGTAATTCACCAGTTTTGATTATGCATAACGGCTCTTGAGATAGACGGTAAACCCCTTGGTGCGGGTATATCTGCATGGTTATGTATGTGTGCATTAAGGAGTTGCCCGTGGTGTAATGGTTATCGTCGTAGGAAATGGACACGGCGACACGAGACACGAGACTGATTGCATTTCACAAAGCACTAATACCCTTGAGATCGGTATGAATCCAATTATTCTCCCTCCAGCTATGAGTAACTAGTAGGGCAGACTGCGTTCTTCAGCCTGGGCGAGGCAACTAGTCTAGGAGAAGGAAAACTCTGACTTGAAACTTGTTAAACTCCGCTTAAAAATTGACCTTGTGTCATATCCTGTCCGAGAGGAAGGGTTGGGTAAATAGGATGTATGCGTGTATTGCTTTGGTATCTTTGTTTAAAGACATATCAACAATCCTGGATTATTGAATGTCAAAGACATCAATGTACAGGAACAGTAGTGGTATTCAATCCATACATCAGGAGTTATGAAAGCTCCTACCGTTCTTAAGGGTATTTCACCGAAAATAATCGTAATAGTGTGACTTGAGTTCGATCTCGTTTACAACGATGTCGCAGCGGAGCCCGTTAGTCACAACACCATCAGGACTTGCCCTAATATGCATATAAATATAGTGAGTATGCATGTATATGCCTGTAAGAGTGAGTGGGGTTATGATTATGTATTTACGCTATCCCTTCGCCAGGAGAAGGATGTGACATAAGGTAATTTTTTCTAAGTTGAGTAGAGCTGGTTTGAAGTTAGTTGCCTCAGAGACCCAGTTTCCTCAACTATTAATCCATTGCTGAGCCGAGAACAGACGTATTAATACTTTTCTTAAGGGTATTACCGCAAAGTGAAATGCAATCAGGCTCCTCTAGAAGTTGAGCTCGTGTCACCGATTCCATTCTCGATGACGATAACCGTTAACGGTAAGTACACCTCCATCAATATGAATATGTATACCTATATATATATATATATATATGTATTAGCGGGAGTACCAGCATATTTAAGTATAAGCATAGCGTATATGTATGTCTATGCATGTTGATGGACGGATAGGCATAAGACAATTATATTTGTAGTCAAAAAGGCTGGTAGATCAGAAAATTTTATATAACTACGACAAAAAGATTTTAAAAAAAGAAGGATATTAATTTTTCTATGAATGATATCGAAAGCGCACTATCTTAATGTTTGTAATAAATTGAAGTCTTCTGTGTTGGTCAGGAATCGACGAACAAATATTTTGTACTTCTGTGTTCGAAGCAGAAAAAGTACTGAGTTTTTAACGTAGAAATTGTACTCTATATACGCAGGAGAAGCAGTGGGTGCCAGTCAGTTGGAGTCCAGGGCAAATTTTGTAGATTCTGACAGTTGAGCAGAGAGAAAGAGAGTAGTAAGGCTGTGTTGTGATCATTTCTTATCACCTCTTACCGCTATTATAAATTTCTGCTTAACTAAGGCTAAAAAATGTCACACATGGCGAAACATGATAGGTCCAAGAGTTACTGAAGCATTCATCAATAAAGACAGTCATAAAACACACCTTATGGCTCGCTTTTTTCTTTTCTTTTATGTTTATGGTCACCAAAGGAAAATTGTGCACCGTGCGATAATCTTTACCCTGTGTTCTTTTAATTGATTTACACTCACGGTGTGAGATTTATGATGTTATTGGCTCAGGCGATCAATTTCATTTGGACAGCTCTGAAAGGATTTTTGGTGGATTAATATTATTATATCCCTCATTGGGGGTGCCTACCCTATTTGTACCATACCCATGATACGGATATGTGAAATTTACATAGAATGTTCACAACATATATACATAGAATATAGGAATCCTGAAACACTAAAAACACGTAACGACTTCTTAGTTCAGGTACGAAACCTTTTATTACCTTTGAGTTAAAGGTTTCGACATAAGGAAGAGAGAGGCACAATCTTTCTATGGTGACTTTTCCATCTGCCCCCCCACACACACGTGGCATCCGCCACAAGGCCACTGGTCTGACTTCGGCGAGCCAGCGAAAGCCAACCGTTTTCTACCGAGGCAGAACTCAACTGACTTTTTCAAAATCCCCCAAATTCTCCACGCGTCACCTGCACTCTCTAGCCCCGTTTCCCGTCTGGGCTATTGTGACATCTCTGAGTGACACATCCGCTCCGCCCGCGCGTGAACACCAGCGTTAATGTTGCACTTAAGTAACCCATGCACTAAGCCGAAAGGTTCTCAGCCTAACTAAACCCAAAGGCATAAAACGAAATCCTTCGACCATTATATTACATATTTTTTTGCAACGTAGTGTTTGCATGATTTTCCTAAATGTCAATAATCATTCGTAGTGTCATCCGATCTTTCCTGGAAGTTAGTAAATAAAAGTAAAGCTGGCGACCATAGTCAGGGACGACAAGAAAGCTCACTTTTCAATAGCTACTACACAGATGTGTTGGGGGGGATACTCCTTTTCCCGGATTGCACCAATTTACCCTTGATTAGTACCTTATATTACTGAGTGTTAAGTAAGGTACCATTTTTAAAGTCTTTGGTATAACGCAACCTGGGATTGAACCCAAGTCTCCCTGTAATATTTTGACCTTCGACCCAGCCCCAAAAATGCTATTCCAAGGTGATACACCGGAAGGAAGTGACACATTCCAATGGCCAGTAATCGAAAGAGATCGCGTGGGCGGATTAAGGCTTATGATATGGGACAAGGAGAAGGTCCCATTGTGCCACTAACAGTGATGCACCGTAAGAGAGTAACCTCTGAACTGCATGACAGTTATTTCCGCTTGATGACGATTAAACATCCGATTTCAAAGATCCAGTTGGCGATCGTGTGGGCGTTGAATTATAATTTAACTCAGTTGAGTTTGGGGTGCCAAAGCAGTTGCCAGCAGACTTCCAGACTGCTAGAGACCAGAAGTGGTAGGGAAGGCCACACCCGACCGAGGGGTCCCTCGGATACCCCCGATGGAGTTGACCCCAATATCAGGAGAACAAGAAAGACACAACGTGACGGTAATAACAGTGGGGTCAAAATATGAAGTTTATGTTCGGTCTTTCCAGCACCCTCTCACATGCAAACCTTCAACAACCCTTTCGAACCCTTGCAATAAAGTGAGAGGTAAATATAATTGTAAAGAAGTCTTCCTGCGTCTTAATTGTTCCTGCTTCCTTTCTTCATGCGTCTTTATCGTTGTGTCGTTGTGATGCTTCTTGAACGTTTAAATGACTATATGACATCCCGAACCATTAGCGAAAGCTCTATCCACAAGACCTAGGAAATGATTAGGCAATAATATTGTATAGACATATGCTCTCTCTCCCTTTCTTTCTTTCTATATATATATATATATATATATTAGTGTTATATCTACTTTACATTTCTAACGCTGTGAAAAAACCCTGATGATACAATTTGCTAATAAGAAATATTATACAACTGGATATCTGGGGTAAAATTCTCCATAAAAGAAATTAAAAAAAAAAGAAAAAAACATACGTACTGCTTAGAAATTATCAACCAACACCAATGTCTCGAACAAATACCGACTTAATTACTTAAGCTAAACAAAAGAATGCTCCATATACTATGTTGTACGAAATACTGAGTCTGAATTTATCTAGTTTTCACCTAAATGGATCAGAATGATAAATTCTAAATTTATCCTGATGATCTGGTGAGGTGAAACCTAGGTAGTTAATTTCTGACTCTGTATATATATATATATATATATATATATATGCGTGTGTGAGTGTGTGTGTGTGTGTGTGTGTGTGTGTGTTTTATCTACCTTTCTCATCTGGAGACAATTCGCGAATGCCACCTCTTTATTTAATCTTTACATTGTATAAGGATAACTTTTGGATAAATACTTTGAACTTCAAAATAATAATAATGATGCTATTTTTTTCGTAACACATCTACTTGTTGGAATAGAAAAAACGTAAAAATGAAAGTTAATATTGCGAGCCACTTATTTCACTTGTTTCTTTGTTTTGTATTGCTATCATTTTAATTATCAATTAGAATACGATCATTAAAAAAAATGCAAAAAAAAAACATCCAAAAGAAAAAACAGTTAAAGTTTTTTTTCTCTCTCTTTTTTTTTTTTTTTTTGAAAATGTCAATTCTATATTTTGTTCAATTTTTCCCGTGTAGTAAAAAGGTCTGATTTCTCTTTAACATCAAAATCTTAAAATGGGTAAAATCTTTGGTGCATCAGTTTTATGTTCATGATTTAAAAATGAATTAATCTTTCGGCTATGGAAATTCATTTGCATGATTAATCCTGTATAGCGCAATAAACTGCACGTTAGAATTTGAGAATTCGGCATTTAATGTCTGCTCGAATATGATTGACTGTTTTGAAGTTTCACCGTTATCCCCATCCCCTACTGTTCATTAAGTGAAACTCACCTGGGATATCCCTCTTCTTTTTGTTTTTTTCAATGCGAGCAGAAATCACTGCCTGGCTCGCTCATTTTGCTTTATGAGCATTTGGTTATTCGCTTTCGACTTAAGACAGTTTTTCTTGAGAAAGGTAGCGTGAGTAAAAGAGCCATTAGTCGTTTAGGCTAAGCCTCTTTTCCTAAACGGGTTTTTTGTTACTTGTTGAAACAATAAGCCTACTGCAAATTAATTTCGGTTTTGGTATGTCGTCCCCTTCAAAAGAAAGTTGAGTCTAAGGTCTGAAGGCGAAAATATTAGACATTATTTGCCTACGAGAGAAGCTGTTGGTCGGGTCAGTAGATTCGGTAAATGCCTCCGTAGACTCAACAGAAAAAAATTCAAGAGGAAGTAGAAAGATATCCACCTCTAGGAGGAAGCGGTAGTCAACTCGATGTTCGCTTAAGAAATAGTAAACTTCTTTTACAGCAAGGAAACTAGATTTTGCCGTTTGTCCGGGTTTGTTCTACACAAGAAGAAGACACCAAAAAAAGAATAAACTCTAAAAATTGATTTCAAAAAGAATTTGACGTAAAATACCAAATAATTTTATGTTATCATTAACAAAAGCTAAACTCACAGTAGGTGGTTGACGGCACTGCTTCGTGCAAGTCGGTCGTTATTTTTTTATACCCACTTTCTTCTTTTGGTTATAATATTGTTGTTACTTGAATGTATGTTATTTTTGTTACCTAAAATTCCACGCTTTCGACAAGCATAGGAAAAAATATGCAAGCTGGATTTTGTAAAGTTTATTTCTCATTAAATAAATTACTTTGTGGGAATTGGTTGTTTTTGTTTTTTAAGAAATATAGAGACTCTTCTCTTTCAGGTGGTAAAAGTTTGCATTCCCATTTCCCTTCTTTGTCTACTTTATTTTTATACGTTCCTTTCCCCTTCGCCAAGCCAGACGGATACTGCTAGATTTCTTGGGCAAGGCAGAAATAAAGTCTGCCAGGTGATTTAGGTAGAATTGTACCATATATTTGCATTCGGATAATTTTGTTAATTTTTCGTATTTTGGTCGTTGCAATTTAAAACCAAAAATAAAGTATATTTATTGAATTGAGCATATTTCTCATGCGCTTTAACCGTCTGATTGTTAAGACATTATAATGATATTCAACAAGCAAAATTGCCTTTGAATTTCTTTCACATCTTTCTAAATTTGTTAATTTTTTTTTTTCTAAAAGATACTTTATTTTTTAAAAATTCAATTTTGGTGATATATCGTTTGGGATGCACAATCCTTAAACATGAGGTTTAAAACCAAGCTCATTTTTTGTTACTCATTAGCTCACCATAGTTCTAATAATTAATTATGATTTTAATCAACCAATGAATTTCAGGAGGAGTTTAAACAAAATAGAGAAAATGACAATTTGACTAGCTTTTCCCAGTCACATTCAACGATATTTATGTTTCTTATTTCTCATCTGAAATTGGAGATTGCAAATTTGTAGAAAAAAAAAAAAAATTCAAAATTGTTGTAAATATTGAATTTCGTCGTTTTGTGGCAACACCAAACTCAAGGAGGATTCCACTTGCAAACCACTGACTGTTCGGCTGGTCAGTTATGTCTTCGGAGGATATGACTAGTCCGCTATCTGGAGGTGTCTTCGCAGTGTAATTGTTACCGAAGAGAAACGTCATTGGGTAAGAAAAGTCACAGAAGATGAAAGTCATGGGTTAGGAAAAGACGCTGATGGAAAAAGTCATGGGATGAGAAAACTCACAGAAGAGAAAGGTTTTGGGCTGAGAAAGGTCACAGAAGAGGAAAGTCATAGGGTGAAAAAAATCGCAGATGAGAAAATTTGTTGTATAGCTGCATACATATACAAATATATGCGGAACATAATCAAACCCAATATACGAACTTCAATGAACGAACGAACACACTTCTTTATAAAAATATAATTTCTCACACTTTATTAACGAAAGGGTGATGGTTGTTGTGTGTGAGAGATGAGTTGGAGACGGGGACAGACTACTATATTGACCCAATGTTTTTTCGACCATAGCAGCACTTCTTTCTCATCTTCGCTGGGTTGCTCAACCGTGGGTCACTGACGGCCCAAAGCCCTCAGTCTGCAAGCTGGTTCTCACGCTTCGGCATCCTGTCTCCAACTGACAACAACTGTCCCGGGCACCTGGTTATATTATTGTCTGACGCTCACTTGCTTCCGCTGTTTTTCCGCTTATTTACACAGGTGCATCTCTTGATTGACGGCTCGGTCGAGGGTCAAAATATAACAAATTTGCAATAGAGACTTTTAAGAACCCTTTAAAATCCGTTACGAACCCCTTAATTTCCATTGTTATCGGTTAAATACTAATAGTGTTGGCCTTTGGTATTAAATAACCCACGAAGCTTGATATGCCACTAAACGAAGAAAAAAAACCAAACCGAAACGAACCAAAACAACTCTTTAATTTCTGTAGAGCAACCTTTCTCTTTTTATTCTATTATCTATTTTTTAAAATTTGGCAATACACCTTATTTATTTACCCCTATAGTAATATTCTACATCCCAGCACAAACACATACACACTCACGCAAACAGAGCACATACTTACATATATATATATATATATATATATATATATATATATATGTGTGTGTGTGTGTGTGTGTGTGTGTGTGTATACATTTATGCAAGTGGTCGTCTTCTATACTTACAAGGCTTTGACTTAAACAGAGATGTATGGGACCAAGAGTGAAATTCTGACTCACTTGTCAGGAGCCTGGCTCGTTAAACATGACATTTTAGCGAAAGGAATGTTTGTTACCATTTTAGCGAAGGTGATGTTATTACGTGTGTGTGTTATTCCCTCGCTAAGTGTTGTTCTTAATAAAGGAGGATGAAGAAGTAAGAAGACGAAGATACTGTTAGGTTTCATATGAACGTTTTAATAGCAGCATGGAATAAAGGGTTTACGTTTACGCTGCAAGTCTCGTGGGAAGGAAAGAAGTAAGGAAACGAAAGAATTATGAGAGAGTGGAGAAAGCATTTTAGCAGCTAAATGCCTGAGCGAAAAGTGCCTTGTTAGGTTAAGGCATAGTTGGGTGTGAGATGGAGATATGTTCGCCATAGTGTAGCAAAAGTCGTGTTTGCTGTTTGAGGAGAGAAACGTTCTGGTTGTTTCGAGGAAAAACGTGAATGTTTACAGAAAATGTTGCCCAGTGAAGAAGTAGCTTGGTGTCGGTGCAGAATTTTGCATCGCAGTCGACATAGTCGAAATACTTTCTGCTACAACATCATGAAGAGTTGTCCATATCAATATAAGTTTCTGTCAAATTATTACATAAAACAATTGATAGAATATTATCAATGAAACGTTGGAATAGAAAGAAATTAAGAAAAAGCATTTTATGAACTGAATGATTTAGCCATCTTGGCTGGTGCCGTACAATATACAGATTGCATATCAGCAGAGAGTTAAGACACCCCTAACAAGGAAGCTCCAGTAAAGTTGGAGCTTTGGGGAATGCAGAGTACACATTCATTGTGATGGCTTCCATGTTCCCTCTGGTCCGGAATGGTAACATCTGAAATGACCATACGTATGGGTCAACTAGAACAGTTTCATATTTAAACGGAATGTGAACAAATGACTTATGTTAAATTGAGTTGTTTGAAATAGAAGCGTTTGATCATTTGATTGTGTATATTTGACTCTGTCTCCCACCAGACAGGAGTTAACACAAGGTCAATGACCCGAAGGTCGATTATAGTGGGGGTTTGGGGAAAGGAAGGTCGAGCCCTGTTGGACTATGCTGATCATCGACCCACTTAATGCAATGTGGGCCTGATGAGCCTAGCTGGATACGGACATAAACATGGATCCAGGCACGCATGCCTGCTTATAGATTAAAATGGACAGCCTGGTCTAGTGCGACTCATGAGTGTCAAAGGTGCCAATAATGCAGCTCGCCCCGTGAAGGTAGACCGGCACAATCGAGGACGCGATCCTTTCGGCCTCAAGTCTGCCATTGAGCATTGACAGTCCCGCAAGCGACCGGAATGTTTGATCATTTAATTGTGTGTAAAAAAAAAATGACCGAGGTTTAATTGAATTGTTAGTGATTGGTAACAATATTTGTTACCACTTTACTGACTGCAAACAAATAATTGATATTGAATAGGATTAGAAATATTTATTCGCTATAATTTAAACCATTTAAATATCTTGAACAAGTCCTGGCGGCAACACCCCTCAAGACACCAACTGTAGGGCCACCTGCCTCCTATCACGAAAACTATTCAAGTTAGACGAACCAGACATGTAGGTCACTGCTGGAGAAGCAGGGACGAACTCATAAGTTATGTGCTCTTATGGACCCCCACACATGGCCGTGCAAAAGCAGGACGACCAGCACGAACATACATTCAGCAACTATGTGAGGATACAGGATGTTGTCTCGAAGACCTGCCTGAGGCGATGAACGATAGGGAAAAGTGGCGAGAGAGGGTCAGGGATATCCGTGCTACCATCACGACATGATGATGATGATGAAATATATAGAGGCAATAGTAATTCTAGTTTGCAATCAAATTAGTTGTAACTCATTTGAAAATGAAATAATCGACAAACTAATCTCTTACATATCATGGATATCTATTTAAATGAGTGCAAAAACGACTGATGTTAAATTGTGAATGTTATATAGCAGTACTTGAAGCCATATAACTCTGATACAAAAAAATTAGTTCGGGTCATTTAAAAATGTTTTCTGCAAAATATGTTTACAAATAATATTCATTTCATATGAATAAATATGATTCCTCATTGAATAACCAACTATGGCTTTTTTGGTTTAATTGGTTTTATGGCATATCAACCTTTGTAGATATTTTAATGTCAAATCCATCTTCATACAAATAATCGGTTCTATTTCAAACAATTCCGTTTAGCATGAGAGCAGAGTTTGATAGTCAAAAACATTTCTATTTCAAGTTATTCCGTTCAGTCAAACAATTCTAATTAAAACAATTCAGTATAGAATAAATACGCGGTTTAAATATCAAAACAGTTTTATTTCAAGTAATTCAGTTAAGCATAAATATACAGTTTACTTCTATTTGACCCATATCTGGCCCTATCAGATGCTACCATTCCGGTTCAGAGTAGACCAGGGAGCAATGGCAATGGAGGGGTGCTCTGCATTCCATTAAGCTCTAGGAACACTGGAACTCACAATCAGATTGTTTGGTGTTCTATGCAAGGCACCCGTTGGCTGGGTGATCTTACTCCTTTGCAGAGAATCAGTCGAAGTATTCTACAGCCCCAGCCGACTGAGCAACCACCTATGGTTGATATGCTATATAACCAAACCAAACCAAACCAAACTAAACCAAACGAACCAAACTAACTGATTGATTGATTGAATTTAACGGCATGTCAAAATATTTAGGTCTATTTTATACCCAGAAGTCATGGAATTGGGTACGTTATGCATTGATATTGAGATGGAGTAATGGGTAACGTGATATATTTCGATATTGTAGTTACACATGAAGGTAAATATGCATTTAAATAAATAAACCAAACCATCTACTCCTCTATGATATAAAACTGCGGAAGATTCCGGGGAGTGGTGGCTTAATGCTCTTCTCCGACATCACAGCTTGTGAGTTCAAACTCCAGTCGCGCCACCAATATCCTTCTCAGTAAGACATGAAAACTCTTATCTCTCAAGCTATATGTTGAATATTACGAATTCTGTTCTTCTACATGGATGAATTTCGTTGATATGAAATTAAACTAAAGCAAGCAATAATGCAAGACATATTCAAATAGATGTTTTTGAACCCCCCCCCGAAAAAAAGGGATCCAAACAGGTACTACCCATTTGAGTTTTCAATAATGAGAATTAATTTGTATACAACATGGATATCAATACTTCAGTGGCTGAAATAGTAATGCAGCCGTCCCTGGATGAAGAGATTAAAGTATAAGCAATTTCAGTTTGGTTAGTTTGGTTTTATGGCATATCAACTTTTGAAGGTTATTTAATGCCAAATCCATTTTATGTAAACAATTCAGTTTAGCATGAGTACACAGTTAAATTGTCAAAAACATTTCTATTCAAAACTATTCAAGCAGTTATATATAACAATTCAGTTTAGTGTAAATACGGTTTCAATGTAAAAAAAACAGTTCAATTTCAAATAATTCAGTTCAGCGTAAGCATGCAGTTTAAATGTAAATACGGTTTAATTGTCAAAAATATTTCCATTTCAAGATATTCAGTTTAATCAAACAATTCAAAGTTCTATTTAACCCAAAGATAGGGCCCTATCAAGTGCTACCACGCCGGACCATAGTGGAACTGGGAGTAATGGCAATGAAGGGGTGCTCCGTATTCCCCAAAGCTCCAGGATTACTGGGACCTCAACATCAAACTGTTTAGTGTTATATCCAGGACACAAGCAATTTCAGTTGTTCTTAGGAGATACATATTTATTTCTAAATTTCCGATATCGAACTGTTAGCAATACCGGTGTAAAGCATGGAACGATCTAAATTTTTCGATAAAAAAGCAATAAGATGACGATGGAAAAATTAGTAATAAAATACTAATAGTCTGGTAAGAGTTTATCACCGTTGTTTTAAAAAAAAACACCTATACAATGCAACTCTCAGATTGATAAGCCTTGTACATTTGGTGAAGGCGATTTTTCCATCAATTTTGTACAATTATTTGTTTCGTCGCACTGTTAATTGTTACACAGAATAGATATAATATTTTAGCCTGGAGATTTAGACGGACAAATAGTTATTTTGTTGCACAAGAGACATGTGAGAAAGAAGGACGTGTTAGGTGAGAGAAAGGAGAGAATGATTAATACTAAGTGAGGGTGGGATAAAAGAATGACTAAAAAGAAAACATGGAATATTAGATGGGGAGTTTGAGTAAAAATGCTTGGAAAAGAAAGAAGAGGAGAGATTTATTAACAGAGTAGGAAGAGAAATAAGAGAAAAGGGAAGAAACAAGATTGTCGTCCTACGTCAGAGGAAAGAAAAGACGAAAAAGAAGAAAAGTGACAAAGAAATACATTTATAAAAAAGGGGGAACCAAAAAGGAGTAAAATAGATGGTATTTAGAAAGTGGTAAAACAAGGGTACAGAGAAGAAGTAAGAAAGAAGGAAATAAAATGGAAAACAGAGAAGATATTAGCGCAATTCCCAAGATAATTATTAAAACAAAACCTGGCTATTTCTGGAGTTGTTGAGTTTGGTTATTAAGCTTGCCTGATTAAAAAGAGATTTAAAGAAATTCAGAGACAGATGAGAGAGAGAGAGAGAGAGAGAGAGAGAGAGAGAGAGCAGATGAGAATCGGTGAGAAAATGTGAAATCATATAAAAAAAAACAAAGGCTGCATTTTTCATTTCCTAGATTAATGAATCAGCATCTCATTTTTTTTTCCTGCCCAAGAGCTGATTAAAAAAAAGACTCTTGCTGTGATTACTTGAACAAACGTCACAGTTGGCAGTTTTATATGTCATATCAGGTCGGACAATTTGCAAAATGGAACGCCATTTTCGAAACCGCTTCAGCGGATGCACTGTTGGATGCACATGTGGTCCAAAAATATTATTTAACCTAGCCTAATGTCTGTTTAATTGCAGGTTTTATGAATAATCAGATCTTCTAAGACACATTTCAAGGGGATCGCTGACCGACTTAACCCTGCACACACGAAAACATCTCTTTCGTATATTGTCGACTGTTTGTACGAAAAATGAAGGCCCCAGGAAACAGTTACGTAATCCACAGCAGATTCGCGAGCTGATTACTGAAGTCATCCGGAAGAATCTTTTTGAGGAGAAAGCAAATTAATAATAACCAGCTCTGTGCCTCTCATCGTGAACTGAATCGTGAACTTGCAGACCATTACTTACCGCTCTGTCTGCTAGGCTTAAATTTTATTAACATTATTTCCTTCAGAGGGGTAATACCGATCCTCCCCCAAAGGTGTTCTTAACATGACACTCATCATCATCATCATATCGTGCTGGTAGCACGGATATCCCTTACCCACTCTCGCCACTCCTCCCTATCGTTCATCGCCCTAGGTAGGTCTTCAGGACAACATCCTGTATCCTCACATAGCTGCTGAATGTACGTTCGAGCTGGTCGTCCTGCTTTAGCGGCCATGTGTGGAGATCCATAAGAGTACATCTCTTATGAGTTCATCTCTGCTTCTCCAGCAGTGTCCTGCATGTCTGGTTCGTCTAACTTGAATAGTTTTCGTGATAGGGGGCAGGTGGCCGTACAGTTGGTGTCTTGTGGGGTGTTGCTGACAGGACTTGTTCAGGATTGCACGCTGCATTCTTGTGTAATTGCCATCTAGTTTCTTCTCCAGCCGTTTTGTAGTGCATCCATATAGCAGTATCGATGTGACCGCTGCCTGGAAGAAACTGCGTTTCATTTTATCGGTTAGGTCTGATTTCCATATAATCGATAGCTTATTGATAGCTGTCCATGCTTTCGTTAGCCTCGTGTCGATGTCCTTTTCGGTTGATTCGACGCTGCTTCCTAGGTACGTGAATTTGTCTACTAGTTTAAGTGGGGTTCCTTCGAGAGTGGAGATGTCCCCCGTTTGGTTATAGCACATATATTCCGTTTTGTGTGCATTAACATAGAGGCCTATGCTTGCTGCTGCTCGTTCCAAATTATGCAGAGGAGTTTCGGCTTGGTCAGGTGTATTTGCCAGTATCGCTATGTCATCGGCGTAGTCGGCGTCGGTAATTGTTGTTGCGGGGTATCTTCTGCTTCTTTTCTTCGTCAGTTCGAAGCCATTCTCTTTGATTTTCTCAATCGATGTTGTAAGTACGTAGTCTAGGCAAATGATAAAGAGGTACGGGGCCAGCGTGTCCCCTTGTAGTACTCCTGCTACAATGACAAAGTATTCTGTGTCTCCATCCGGTGATCGTACTTTTACTTTAGTGTTTCTCTAGAGAATCGTTATTGCCGCTACGGTTTCTTTAGGTATGCCGTACGCTAGTAGGATTTGTTCCATCTTTCCTCTGTGAATGGAGTCGAAAACCTTGGTAAAGTCGACAAATATTAATGTCGCTTTAGGTTCTTTGCCCGTACACCTTCAAGGATTCTGCGGATGGTTAATATTTGTGAGGTCGTGGATCTATTTCTTCGGAAGCCATTTTGGTTTTTTCTAAGTATGTTGTCGATTTTGGGTTCTATTCGGTTTCGTAGTAGGGCATTGTAGATTTTGGCTGCTATGGATGTAAGTGTTATGCCTCGGTAGTTTTTGGCTAATCCGAGGTCCCCCTTTTTAGGGAAGGGGAGTATGCGTCCCTTCATCCATCTATCTATCGGATTTTGATTGTATACTGCGTTGCAGTGTCGGAGCAGTATGTCGTCGAATTGTCTGGTCTTCCATACTTCCGGGGGAATTTCGTCCAGTCCTGCAGCTTTCCTATTTTTAATTTTTCTGAGAAACGAATCGATTTCTTCTTGTGTGAACGGTCCTAGTTTAATGTCTAATTGTTTGCTAATTATTCTGGTGATTGGTTCATGCGTTATTTTTGGTGGGTTTCCAAGTAAGTTTTCGAAGTGCTGTTTCCACAGTTTTATTCTTTCTTGTTGGTTTGCTGCTTTAAGTTTTGCTTTGGCTGTGTTCTTTCTTCTGCTCACTTCGTTTATTGTTTGCCAGGCTATTCTAGATTGTCTATCTTCCACTGAGTCTCTAATCTTATCTATCTTATTTTGAATGTATTCTGTCTGTTCCTTTATATATTTGCCTGCTAATTGATATTGTGCCGTTTTTAGTTTTAAGGCATTTGTGTTTGTTGGGTTTTTTCGATAGTTTTTGGAGGCTGTTTTCACTAGTGCACGTTTTTCTCTCACCGCTAAAGTTTCCCATGGGACTCTATATTTAGTTTTAATTTTTGTTGGAATGTATTTTGCTGCAGCCTCGAGGTGTGCATTGACGAAATTTTCATATTCGTCGTTTGGTGTTCTTTTTTCCGTCTTTTCTTGTAGTGTTTCGAATCTGTTTCTTAATTCTAATACGTATTTATCTCTTATATCTTTGTTGTTTAATAGGGCCCAGTCATAGTGTTTGGTGGTCGCTGTTCGTTTGTCGTTTTTTCGTAGGCTTAACCGTATTTTCGCCGTGACTATTCGGTGATCGGTGGACACACCCTCAAAAGAGGAGTATGCCTCGCAATTCAATGCACTATTCTTCCATTTCTTGTTTATAAGGACGTAGTCTATCTGAGCTTTAGTATTGTTTGCGTACGTGTATGTCCATAGTTTGCCCTCTCTTTTTTGGTAGTTTGTATTGAGGCATGCTAATCTATTTTCTATCATGAAATCTGTTAGTTGTTGCCCATTCCTATTTGACGTGTTGTGGAGGCTGTATTTGTTGTTTCCGTTTTTCCCGATTTGGGCATTCATGTCTCCGCCAATGACTAACATGTTGTGTTTCGGGATGCTACGCACTAATGAGGATACCTCATCGTAGAAGGTGACTAGTTCAGTTTCTTCACTAACATTGGTGGATCGGTAGCATGAGATGATTGTTGCTCTGGGGTTTCCGTTAAATGTCGCTGCCATCATTCTAGGTTGTATTTTCTCAACGCTATTAAGCGTTTTTAGTGCTCTAGGTCCTATAAGTAATCCTACCCCTACTTCTGCGGCGTTGACAGAGTTTTTCCATGCGGATACAGTGGCGAGCGACCAGCCATTGCCAGTTTCGTGATATTTGATATCTTCTGTGTGCGTGTATCTGTGTTCTTGTATGCATATTATGTCTATCTTATGTTCTTCAGCCGATGCGATTAGCTCTGGGAGTTGTCCTATTCTATTTAAGGTTCTTACGTTAAATGTGGCTATTTGTAGTGTTTGCTTGCATTTTAGTAGTTTTGATTGTTTGAGCTCTGTAGCTGATTTTTCGAACACCGAGGCCAGGGCTCCAACCTCAGCAGGACGCGCCCCTTTTTTACCCGCGCGAAGAGCGATGCGGTTTGTGTAAGTGGTTTGAGTGTGGGTCATGGTTATCTTTCGATGGCTGTTTTATTCTCTTCTATAGAAGCCACTCTTATAGAGGAGTAGCAGTAGTTCCCCGATCGAACTAGCGATCCTGAGCGTAAAGTCGTCAAACTCACGTCCAGGACCCGTTTGGGTATTGAGTTTGGTCGTACATGGGTTTATTCAAATACCTTTACGTACATCATGCTGCTTCCCATGTGTACGCAAAAGAAAAAAAAAAAGAAAAAAGTGGGGTGGGTAATTTTTGTTTAAGTTTTAAGTTTTAACTTAGTTAAAGTCCAACATTAAGGTACTTTCGTATGACTTTCACTGGTACTGACTTATGCTTTTTTTTTGCTGTATTGGGACTTTTCCTAGGTTTTTCATTTTTTTTGTTTTTTTTTTTACTATAGTTGGGAACCTAGCAGGCTTCAGGAATTATAGAGCTTAACAAATTTTTTTTTCTTCTTCTTCTTGGTGGGGGGGTTGCGAGTAACAGTGAAACTCATATTTTGCAGATTTTTGGAGTGTAGTTTGCCCTTTCGCTAGCTTTAGTCTCATGCCCAGAATTCTCCTACTGCTTCTCTGCTGAGGAGTAAGACCCCCTCCAACTAGTGTCCAGGATAGGACGCTAAACAATCTGATGGTGAGGTTCCTGTGATGCTGGAGCTTTGGGGGATGCGGAGCACCCTTCATTGCCATTGCTCCAAGGTCTACTCTGGCCCGGAATGGTAGGACCTGATAGGTTCCTATATGGGTCAAATATAACTAAACTGCATACCAATACTAAACTGAATTGTTTGAGTTAGAACTGTTTGACTAAAATGAATAGCTTGATATAGAAATGTTTTTGACAATTAAAATGTACTTACATTTGAACTGAGTGCTTATGCAAAACCGAATTTTCGAAATGGAAATGTTTTTGACAACGAAACTGTACTTACACTAAACTGAATCATTATATATTTAACTGTTTCGACATTAAACTGTGTAAACAAAATATGTGCTTATACTAAACTGAATTAGGTGAATCAGAAGTGTTTTTCGATAAACTGAATAGTTTGAAATAGAAATGTTTTTTTGACAATTAAACTGTATCCCCATGCTAAACTGAATTTATTTTAATAGAACTGATTATTTGCATAAAATGGATTTGGCGTTAAATAACTTACAACAGTTGACATGCCATAAAATCCAACCAAACAACTAAACCTTTAGTCCCAGGTCTACGCTTCCCGAAGTGATCGTATCTCTTAGCATCCAATCTACGAGTGAAGGTTTAGTATGGTTTCTTTGTTTAACGGCATATCAACTTTTGTACTTCGGCAAAAACGAGTTTTGTCTCCAGTTTTTCACTCGTTATAGTAATAGTTCCAGAAATACTCCTGTTTCCTCGACAGTATCTGGCCAAATCGGCTGAGGCTGCCGAATGCCCCGTCTGCGTCTCTCCTGAGGAATAAGACTCTTAGAATAAGTGTCTTGTATATGACATTAAACAATCTGATTGTTAAGCTTCCGTAATGCTGTAGCTCCGTGGAATGCAGAGTACCCCATCATTGTCATCGCTCCCAGGTCTTACCTTGCCCGGAGTGATACCACATGAGAAGACTCTATCTATGAGTAAAATAGAACTGTTTGACATTTAAACTGTATACTTAAGCTTAACTGAATTGTTAAAAACTGAACTGTTTGATAATTCAACTCTGTTTAAAACTATTTAACCGTGTGAAAAAAGACCTCAGACTCGTTTGAAAATATTATCCACAAAATGTGTTTAGAAATCATATATTTAATACATACGTATGAAAGGGATTTGGCGTTGAATGGCCTACAATGGTTGATATGCCATAAAACTAAACCTAACTAATCGCCTGAACCTTTCCGAAACAAACTCATTCGGCTCGGGCAGTAGAATGTGCCAATTGCATCCTTGTAGTAAGGTTAGTACCCTTACCCATTAACGAGTCACCAGGATATGACACTAAACCCTGTGATAACGAGGCTCCAAAAGCTTTGGGGAAATTGGAATGACTCTTCATTGCCATTATTTATACGTCCACTCTCATCCGGAATTATAGTACTTCTAGGGTTCCATAAAAGAGTCAAACAGAAATATGTAATCATTTTCTAAACTTGAAATTATATAACTGTGTGATAACAAACTACTGCTAATAAATTGAATAATTAGTTTTACTTAGGAAGTCAAGAAACTAATTAACAGTGTGCAAACAAATAAACTTTGACTTGTTGAAAAATTGTTACATACTGACTATTAGTTTTTTCCATTAACACACACACACACACACACACACACACACACACACACACACACACACACACACACATATATATATATATATATATATATATATATATATATATATATATATATATTAATAAATAGGATTTGGCATTAAGTACCTTTTGCTCAGTCGGCTGGGGCTGTACGATAACTGACTTCTTTTCTGCTGAGGAATAAGACTCCTCCAACGAGTGTCCTGATATGACACTAAACACTCTGATGAGGAGGCTTCTGCAATGTTGGAGCTTTGGGGAATGTAGAGTACGGGTTTATTGTTATTGCTCCCATGTCCACTCTAACACGGAGGTTTAGCACCTGATAGGTTCCGATCTGTGGGTTAAATAGAACTAAACACTGTACTTATGCTAATCTGAATTGTTTGAAATTGAACTATTTTTGGCGTTTAAACTGCGTACTTATACTAACCTGAACAAATACACACTAGAACTGTGTGAACCTTTTGTAAACTGGATTGATTTAAATAGACCTGTCTTTGACAGTGTAACTGTGTGCTTATGCTGAATTGAATTGTTTGAAATAGAACTGTTTTGACATTTAGCTGAACTGTTTTGACATTTAACCATTTGTAAACAACAGTTATACTAAACTGAATTGTTTGAAATTTATTTCGTGATTGAATGACACGAAAACGGTTGATACACTGTAAAAGAAAACAAACAACCAGCCATTAAATTGCTCACAGGGGTATGCGATTAAAAAAAGTCGACAATTTTGCAGACTTTTTTTTTCTTTTTTTTTTTTTTGTTATTATAAGGCCTGGTCTTCGGGCCGAGATTAGGGGATCCGTTTGTATATCAAAGTCCCGCAGGAGTTTTTTTGTGTCATTTTCTCGGACAGGTGCTGGGTTGAGCATATACCATTTGTTGGCATGGTCAAGTTTAAATTTCTTGCACATTTTGAGTCGATCACCTTGCCCACCCAGTTGGGTCTAGCCTTGCACTCCTTCTGTGCCATTTTGCTGCATTCGCTTATTATGTGATTGATGGTTTCATCTCTGTCACCGCATAATCTGCACTTGTTATTTTGTTGCGTCTTATCTATCCTCGCTTTGATATGATTGGTTCTTATGGCGTTGTTTTGTGCTACCATTAGGAGATTTTCTTTTTCTCTCTTAAATTTTCCTTTTCTTAGCCATGTCCAGGTTTTGTCGTGTGAGAAGTTATTATTATTATTATTATTCCTTTAGAGTTTTTCACATCATCGTCAGCTGATGGCTTTTCACTGGACTTTGAGTGACAGCAAATCTCCTCAAGTCTCGAGGACTCTTCTGAGTATTCTAACCGTCTTCAATAATGCTGTCATTTGGATGGTCTCCACTCGTCCGCCAACTTCTAAATCCTCCAGACCCTTTAATATTTTTTTAGTTATTGTGCCAAAAGTACCAATCAAAATTGATACAATCCTCACTTTCATGTTCCACATCTTTTTCAATTCTCTAGCAAGGTCGAGGTACTTATCCTTCTTTTCACATTCTTTCAGTTTTATCCTGTTGCCAGCTGAAGAAGCAAAGTCTACAATTTAGCAAGTTCTTTTTTCTTTTGTTAATTATTATAAGGTCTGGTCTTCTCGCCGATATTTGGTTGTCCGTGTGTATGTCTAAGTCCCATAGGAGTTTATGTATGTCATTTTCTAGGACAAGTGCTGGGTTGTGATATACCAATGTTTGTGTGGTCAAATTTAAATTTCTTGCACGTTTCCCAGTCGGTCACCATGTCTACCCTGTCTTGTCTCGCCTTATACTCGCTCTGTGCTAATTTGCTGCATTTGCTTATTTTGTGATTGATCGTTTCTCTCTGTCACCGCATAGTCTGCATTTGCTATTTTGTTGAGTCTTATCTATTATCACTTTGATATGATTGGTTCTTATGGCGTTATCCTGTGCTGCCATTGGGAGAGATTTCGTTTCTCTTTTAAGATTACCTTTTCTTAGCCAGGTCCATGTTTTCTCGTGTGAGATGTTTATTAGTCGTTTAAAGAGGACATAGAGTTGTTTTTTATCCCATTTTTTTTCCCTTGCTGTAGCCATTCTATGTTCTATCATGCTGTCCGCATCGTTTCTGATGGCTGCAATTAGTCCTCGTTCGTGTTTTTCTTCGTAGTCTTCGAGCCGTTGTATCGATGCGTCAACGCTCTCTTCGATGCTGGCACGTCCTCTTCCTCCCTCCTTTCTAAATACATATAGTCTGTCAACGTCGTCTTTGGGATGTAATGCCTTATGCGGGGTCATTAATTTTCTTGTTCTTTGATCAATTAGCTTAAGTTCATCTCTAGTACACTTGAGAAATGGTCCCGAATATCTAACTAGTGGTACAGCCCAAGTATTTATTCTTTTGTCTCAAGTTGAGTTTTGTCTCAAGTAGTTTTCTACTTCTCCTGAGATATTCTTTTTGAATTTTGTCTTTCATTTCCACTTGTTTGATGGTGTCAGCCTCCAAGATACCCAAGTATTTGTAGGTTTCATTTTCTCCGAACGTCCTAATTTTGTCCTGATTTGTTAGTTCCATTCCGTCAGTCATATGTCTTTTGTTACTTTTCATGACAAGCATGGTACATTTTTTAATGCTAAATACCATTCCTATATCTTGACTGTATATTCTAACGGCATGTATGAGGGTTTCCGGTTCTTTTTAATTTTTTGCAAATAGTTTCATGTCATCCATGTACATCAGGGGATTGATCTTTTCTTGCGATCAGCTAACTTTGTATCCGACTGTGCATTTTCTGAGTATGTGGTTTAGTGGGATCATGGCTATTATGAATAATAAGAATGATAGAGCATCTCCTTGGAAAATACCTCTTTGGATCTTTACTTCAGCTAAGATTCTTCCTCCTGCTGTCAACTCCGTTCTCCAGGTCTTCATGGGTTTTCGATAAAGTTTATGACTTCATGTGATATTGTGTACATTTTGAGGCAGGTTATTATCCTGCTTTGTGGAACCATGTCATATGCCTTTTTGTAGTCAATCCAGGCCATAGCTAGATTGTTCCGTCTTGTCTTGCTCTCATTCAGGGTGTTCTGATCTATGTAAAGTAATTCTACTGTTCGTCAGGGAAGAATCCGTGGCTTGTTAGTTAGTAGTAAATCTTTTCTCTTATTTGTGCTGTTATTATTTTTCACACCATCGGTAGGCAAGTTATCGGTCAGTAATTGTTTGGAGCAGTTGCTTTGTTTGGGTCCTTTTGAATCAATCGGTCTTTCCTTTGGTCGTCCAGTAATTCTTTTCTCTTATTTGTGCTGTTAGAATTTCCCACACCATCGGTAGGCAAGTTATCGGTCAGTAATTGTTTGGAGCAGTTCCTTTGCTTGGGTCCTTTTGAATCAATGTGATCTTTCCTTTGGTCGTCCAGTCTAGTACCCGTGTTCCTTGTAAGCATCTATTCATTTCTAGTGTTGGTCTGTTGTGAATGAAGGTGAATTTCTTGAACCAGAAACAATGTATTTCATCCTGGGCTGGTGTTTTCTAATTTGGTATTCTTTTTAGTGTCATTTTGTGTTAATCGATATGTATTTCTACTTTTGGACCTTCTTCAAGTCCTTCAAGATCTCTCGTAATATTGTTTATCCATTCAGCCCTTTGGTTATGTTTTTTTTTCATTGCCATATTTTAGTCAAAATCATTCGGTTTCTTTAGCATCCGGTTATTGGTATGCTTTCATGTCACTCCCTCCCAGTTGTTGATAGAATTTTCTTTCGTTGTTTTGGAAAGTCCCGTTTTGTCTGTATTGTTTTACCCTTTGTCGATATTTCTTTAATTGTTTTTTTCTTGTGTAGCCTTTTATTTTCTGTTCCTGCATATTTCAGCGTTTTTCTTTTGTTTTATAATTCTGGCCTGTTTTCGTAGGTTGTTTATTTGCGTTTGCAGTCGAATTTCCCATCCTGGTTGTGACTTTTTCTTCGTGCTTTTTTGTGGGGATCCCAATTTTCTTACAAACTAATTTCGTCCCTGCATAGATTAGTTCATTTAACTCGGTTATATTGTTCGTTGGTATGTGCGTTAATATTTTTTTAATTTTTTCCATTTCTATCTTAATTGTTTTCCATTCTATGTTTCTTAATGATGGTAGAGTAGTCTTTTCACAATTCATAATTCTTTGTATATTTTCTAGATTTACTTTTTGTTCTTGTGATAATGTTTCTTTATGGTTGTTTGGTTGTGCATTGATTGGTAGTGTGGTGTTTGGCAGTGTGGTATTTTCTTTTTCCGAAGTTAGCAATTCATTTCGGTAAGTTCTTTTGTTTTACACCACTTGATGTGTTTGATACTGTATTATGATTTTGTTTATGGGTTTTCTGATGGATTTCTAGTATTTCAAGGTAAGAAAAGTAGCCCTTCTTAATTATTGTTCTAACTTGATCAGCAAGCCTTTGGCTTGTTGTCTGAAAATTTTCGCAGGATGTGGATCGGGTCTCCCATGTTGGCTATCAGGAGAGCACCTGCCGATCATGACACCCAAGCCTGTTGCTTGGGTTTCACGTTGTGTAATACTGCGATTGGACATTTTTATCATTGGTAGTATATTGTGGCTATACCAGACTCAGGGGGTTGTTTTATTATTATTATTATTATTATTATTATTATTATTATTATTATTTACTCCTCTAGAGTTTTTCACATCAGTATTAGCTAATGGTTTTTCACTGGATTTTGAGTGACAGCAAGTCTCCTCAAGTCTCCAGGACTCGTCTCAGGATTCTGGCCGTCTTCAGCAATACTGTCGTTTGGATAGTCTCTACCCGTCCGCTAACTTTCAAGTCCTCCAGGCCCTTTAATAATCCTTTAGTTACTGTGCCTAACGCACTAATCACAATTGGCACAATCGTTATTTTCATGTTCCATAGTTTTTTCAATTCTCTAGCAAGTTCGATGTACTTATCACTCTTTTCACTTCCCTTCAGATTTATTCTGTGGTCCGCCGGGACAGCAAAGTCAACAATTTTGCAGATTCTCTTTCTTTTGTTGATTATTATGAGGTCTGGTCTTCTGGCCGGGATTAGGTGATCCGTTTGTATGTTAAAGTCCCATAGGAGTTTATGCGAGTCATTTTCTAGGACAGGCGCCGGGTTGTGCATATACCATTTGTTGGTATGGTCGAATTAAAATTTCCTGCTCATTTCCCAGTGGATTACCTTGCCGACCCAGTCGTGTCTCGCCTTGTACTCCTTCTGTGCTAATTTGCTGCATTCGCTTAAAATGTGATTGATCGTTTCGTCTCTGTCACTGCATAGCCTACATTTACTGTTTTGTCGCGTCTCATCTATTCTCGCTTATTATTATTATTATTATTATTATTGTTATTATTATTATTATTATTATTTACTCCTTGAGGGTATTTCACAACAGTGTTAGCTGATAGTCTTTCATTGGAATTTGAGTGACAGCAAGTCTCCTCAAGTCTCCAGGACTCTTCTCTGTAGTCTGGCCGTTCTCAGTAATTGGTCTCCAGACATCCTCGTATTTCCAAGTCCTCCAGTCCCTTTAATAATGTTTGGTGACTGTACCAAAAGCACCAATCACGATTGCTATATTTGTCACTTTCCTGTTCCACTGTTTTTTTTTTCAGTTCCCTAGCAAGGTCAATATTCCATCTCAATGTCCTGACTGTATATTCTCACTACGTGAATTGGAATTGCTTTTCCTTCTTCTTCTTCTTCTTATTATTATTATTATTATTATTATTATTATTATTATTATTATTATTATTTTTTCTAAACTCTTATGTTCATTTTTGATATATCGATTCACCCAAAGTGTTAGATTCACCGATTATCATCTGATCTATAACTTGAATAATTTTTCGTTCGTATTCTGATTATCGATTCAAACGATTAGCTCGATAAATGAAGATGTAAAGAATCATTCGCCGTCTGCGTCTGAACATGTTTTTCTTTTACAATTGTCATCGTATCAACAATCAATAAAACGTAGTAATACAGAAATTTAGATGCAAGTTCATTTATAAATTATGGAAGAAACATCATGTGATATGTTCAAATGAAGTAGGCTTCTGTAGGTACCATCTGTAGTTTACATTTGGCACGGAATGACAAGTAGATTCCAACCGGTAAAAAGTAAACTCATTATTCAATTACAACAATTGATGAGATCAGTTTACAAAGAATTACAAACGAAGAATCATTATTATTTAATTTTTACTAAATTCTATCTTCATTTATTTTACTAGTTATTTATCTATTGTCAACTGTAATGATACGGCATAAATCGATGTAGGTTCGTCCATGAATATCAAGCACAGGGTAATATCCGCTTAACTCTAAACAAGAGTCATAATTCCCCCAGGAGGTTTTTGTCATTAGAACTGCGTTGTCCATTAATTCGCAGATCGTATTTCAAGCTAAGTTGACACTGACACTCTATATTAAACTTGCCCTATCATTGGGGCTTAGAATATGTAAACTTTGTTCGCGGCAAAGTGATATCCTTGTATGACACTAAACTCCATTTGGTAGTAAGGCACTAGTCCTGAACATTTGGGTTGTTTGAATTATATAATTATTACTATTATCCTCGTGGTGTAATGGTTAAAGCGATGGACTTTGGAATCATTGTATGTGAGTTCGAAATCCGGTCGTGCTATTACGTTCACTTTCGGATAAATACCCTTGGGAAAGGTATAAACCCCCTTATCCTCCCAGTTAAGTAGTATCGCTACTGTTCTAGACAGCTGGCTTTGGCATTAAATAACCTACAAAGGCTAATATGCCATTAAAACAAAGAAACCAAACCATTATGCCCAGGACGAGTCCCCTTCAGATTGATAGCACCGGTTTGTATTTTCTCTATGGGTGTAATAGATTTGTGTGAAAAAGGTTAGTATTTTGAGGGTCGATTATTTGGTTCAATGGCATATTAACCCTGGATGTTTTTTTTTAATGCCAAATCCTGTTTATATATATATATATATATATATATATAGGGGGGATGATTTATATATGGATGGTAATTTCATTTTCAAATGAGTCAAAGCTAGTTTATTTGCTTACGATTTTTTTAGTATTGGTATTGTTTGCACACGGTTGAATATTTCTAAGAAGATTAGTATTGAATTAGAATTATTTCTATTCGACAGGAATAATTGTAACAATATAGATATCTGCAAAAAATGAAATAGAAAGAAACTGTAAACGTAACCACCCAACATACTCGATTCAATAAAACCCATTTGCCTGGAGATGTAGAATACAATGAATAAATATCTCCAGAGCGTCCTGGCTATGACATTAAACAATCTTATCGTGAAGCTACATTCCTTGCATTTTTGGGAAATATGGAGTACCCTTCATTGCTATCCACCCAAGTCCTCTCTACATAGACAGGTTGCACCTGACTGGGTCATAAGAGTTTGTTAAATAGAACTGCTTGACATTTAAACTGTGCGTAAACAAATGACTTTCGTTAAATCGAAATGTTAGAAAAAAAAACCTATTTGATCATTTAATTGCGAGAAAATAACTTAGTTATACATTGCAATATCGGGAACAATTTTATCGTGTACTAATGTTGAAAATAATCATTACTTAGATTATCAATACTTGAAACACTTTAAGTGCGTGCCTTAATTATATCATTAGTGGTACATAGTAATGGTGGAAACCATTTAACCGTGTGGTAATAAATTTGTTTATGATGGAGAGCATTATTTTAGATCCTTTAACTGTGTGCAAACAAATGGGCTATATCTCGATTAAGAATGTTATCTACAAACTAGGTGTTTACAAATCATACATAATATGTAAAAAGAGGTTTTGGTATTAAATAATCTACAATGTTTGCCATGCCATAGAACACAACCAAACCAATATTACTTCTTAGCATGAAAGATGGGTTAACATGGCGTTAAAATCAATCTATTCAAATAAAGGTAACATTTACTCGTCATAGAAATTCACTGTCATAGAGATTATCCTGTTTGACCCTAAAATCATAAATTAGTATATACTTGATGCAAATCACTTGTTGACGTGGAAAGTTTGATTCTAACGGACAGCAACAAACAAATATGTGATAAAGTTGTTCATATTCAAGGTTGTTTAGAAACAAATTTTTTTCTGTTACTACTATGATATTTCATAATAATCATTCACCTACACTAGCCAACAATTTCTGGTGAACTCAATCCCTACTAGGCAACGTGCTTCTTATATCTGGCCTTGTGTTTAACTATGTTAAGCTTTCTAAATGACTAAAATGATCTTGAGTAACGGTTAATGAGCTAAAAAAAACTTGATATTATTAATAAGTTCTCATTGAATTTAAAAACCTTCATATCTTTTGTCATTCCGATCATTTTGTAGAGAAAGAAAAAGCTGGAAATCACTTGGCGCCAAATTTGCTGAATATCAAAAACAGACCTACCAAAATCCTTTATCTAAACTACGCTTAGTAAACGAATTCTCTAGTCTTTGAGTAATTTGAATAAAATACTCTGGGTAAGGCTTTTATGCCACATGTTTTATTGCGTTGTAACGCAACTTCTTCCCAATAAGGAGAATATGACATAAGGTCAATTTTTTAACTGACGAAAGCTGGTTTGAATTAAGAACCGCTATAATTGGTTAACATCATGTGAAATGGAAACGGTGACTCCAATTCGAATTTTGGATGAGGCTAGTATTATTTAGAAATGTATGAATCCAATTATTTTCCTTTCAACTCCATTTAAATGGCAGGATAGACTATGCTCTTTAAATTTTGTATTGAGACCAGTCTAGAAAAAGAAAAACTGTGAATTCGAACCTGCTAAACTTCTATTTAAAAAGTGACATTGTCTCACGTTCTTCTTGTGTGTCATCATCATCATCATATCGTGCTGGTAGCACGGATATACCTGACCCTCTCCAGCCACTTTTCGCTATCGTTCATCGCCTCAGGCATGTCTTCTGGACAACATCCTATATCCTTACATAGTTGCTGAATGTATGTTCGTGCTGGTCGTCCTGCTTTTGCACGGCCATGTGTGGGGGTCCATAAGAGTACATCACTCATGAGTTCGTCCCTGCTTCTCCAGCAGTGTCCTGCATGTCTGGTTCGTCTAACTTGAATAGTTTTCGTGATAGGAGGCAGGTGGCCGTACAGTTAGTGTCTTGTGGGGTGTTGCCGCCAGGACTTGTTCAAGATTGCTCGCAGCATTCTTGTGTAATTGCCGTCTTGCTTCTTCTCCAGCTGTTTTGTTAGAGTCCATGTAGTGCATCCATATAGCAGCATCGATGCGACCACTGCCTGGAAGAAACTGCGTTTCATTTTATCGGTTAAGTCTGATTTCCATATAATTGATAGCCTATTAATAGCTGTCCATGCTTTCGTTAACGTCGTGTCGATGTCCTTTTCGGTTGATGCGACGCTGCTTCCTAGGTAAGTGAATTTGTCTACTAGTTTAAGAGGGGTTCCGTCTAGAGTGGAGAATCCCCCGTTTGATCATAGCACATATATTCGGTTTTGTGTGCATTGACATAGAGGCCTATGCCTGCGGCTGCTCGTTCCAAACTATGCAGTAGTGTTTCGGCTTGGTCGGGTGTATTTGCCAGTATCGCTATATCATCGGCCTAGTCGGCGTCGGTAATTGTTTTTGTGGGGTACCTTCACCTTCTTTTCTTTATCAGCGAATCACTCGGTGTATAGTTGGTTTACCTAAGAATTGAGGAAACAGTGTTAAGGAAGTTAATTTTATTGCAAAATAAGCGATAAAAAAATCTACATGTCTTGCTGAATATTTGATAGATTCTAACTTAGTGTGACAACGGGTTATTAGTTATTTGCAAAAGTTTCAATAAATAGTTAACCATTGAATAGTTCTAATTAAGTTCACCATTTTTTTCTTTTTTTCTTCTCGTCAAGTATAAGAGAATAAATTTTGTCTACGTGTTTTCTGAAAAACTTTCTCTAACAATCGATTGCTTCTACCAAATTTAATTTTGTCGATGATGACTGCTATGACGGTGTTGGTTACTCGTTGGTTGACGAAGGAAAAAAACAAAATTATCACGAAAAAGAACAATGTTTTATTTATTAATAAATGTAAGATGTCTCCTAAGAAGATTTCCATGCACACAATGCCGGTTTTAAGAGTATATACCCTGCGCAAAATGACTGATTACGATTTAAAAACTCTAACATAATATCCAGGTAATCTCACCGTACAAACATAAACACCTCTATGAAGTATGTGATTGATGAAGGCTGAATACATTCCTCCATGTCGATTCACTACCTCATATATTGAATATTTTGTCGACATTTGTAATACTATTCTTGAGAACCGGTCGTTTCTTTTTATTTTTTCTTTTCTTTTTTGAAAGAAGACGTCGTCCTATGGATATGACATATTCCTGATTCTTCTTTTAACAGTATAAGGAAGCCAAACGCTCAGCTTGCTGATTTTTTCCTATCAATTTCAAAAAGCGGCAGATTTTGGATTGGGATATGCTGATGTCAAATGCTAACTCTTGATTTTTTTTTACAGATTGCATTCCAAAATAACATGTGAAGAATTTGCATAGATATCCGATGAGCGGCCGGGTCTGCGTCCATCTGTCAATTCTGTATCGCCAGAATGAAACTTTTGGGATATAGTGGTCAGTAATAACACCTTAGCCATAAATACTGTAGATTTTCTGAACTATTTCTGTATTGTTTTTGTCTTTCTTAAACGCTCACATCACATGTCGAATATTTATTTCATTTACTATATTTTATAGGCGTGATCTCAAGGATTAAATTATGATGCACATTCTTTTACAGCTGTAAAAGGGATGCTGAATTTAGAAAATTTATGCAGGCATTTAAAATATAGGACATTTAAAATGTGCAGTTTTAAAGATATAGCATTTCTTAAAAACCCGATATATATATATATATATATATATATATATATATATATATATATATATATATATGTGTGTGTGTGTGTGTGTGTGTGTGTTTGCATGTATATATATATATACATATATATGTGGATGACTATAGATATATACTCCCCTACCCCCGATGGCTGAGTTCTCTAGCGAAGAAGTAGTCGTGTTGCCATTAGCGCCTTTGCAAGTCTCTTCGTATTCGAATCGAGATCTCGGCGGCCGTTTGAACGGATGTATGTAAACAATAGTAATTGTGATTCATAACCGTTTAAAAAATGTACTTCGAAGCTAATATCTCCTCGTAGTTAAATGGTTATAAGCTTTGGCTTGGTGTTTCAGTCAACCGGGTTTCGATCCCAGCTATGGTGAGATACTGTCTAGCCACACTGATGAGTTATGATAGAACGAAACAGATCTGTCTGTGGATGACTATATATATATATATATATATATATGTATATATCCTTATAATTTGGGATAGCGTGAAAAAGAGAGTCAACAAAGCTTGGTAACTATCATTTGCTCTGCTATGCAACCATGAGATAGCCATTAGTTAAACGACCTTTGTTTAGAAAATCACTCCTGCCAAGTTGGAGGAACTCCTCCAAGAACGCAAAATTAGAAGGGACTGACCAGCAGATTAATTCCACTCCTGTTTCTTAATCGTCTAGCATATAACATGTTAACCCCCTCTGCTCATGTTTATGAATGAAATAATTTGTAATTTGATTTTTACCTTATTTTTAGTCCTACTCTATTTTTTAAAAATCTTTATTTTATTTTTTTATTTTTTTATTTTCTGATTCATATTTTTAATTTTATTTTTAATTTACCTTATTTTATCTTCTGAATACGAACTGTAAATCCACATTCGCTACTTTGCGACAGTAGGGAAGCATGTAAAGAGTCATCTAACGAGACGGAGAGTATAGCAATAATATTCTCGGCCGAAATAAATTTATTATGACGACTTAACCGAGTTTGAGTTTCCATTAAATTGTAATATATATATATATATATATATATATATATATATATATATATATATATATATAGTATTATTAGGTCTAGTTAAACCGGAGTTGGGAGTGATTCCATCAGGACAAAAAAAAAAAAAAGAAAAGAAGACATTCAACAGTGAACATTTAATTTTTCCTGGTAAAGAGCTCTATGGAGTTTAAGTCGAAAAGTAATTAGAATTTAGAAAATAAAAATAAAAAGATTAATTTACTATAATTCCAACCGGCAATAAAATAAACCGGAAAGGGGCTAAATGAGGAGATAACTCTTGTCCCTTTTTTCTATCCCCCTCCCACCATTCTGTCTATTCTGAATTATTTTATCCATAAGATCTGAAGAATTCCTGTTAATTTTTTTGGTGTTTTTGATTTATACAAAAACACATAACAGGATGGAAATAAATTTATAATCCTAATGTTACCGGTTTTGTTTAATCTTAACAAAAAATAAAATATATATATATATAGAGAGAGAGATAGATAGGTAGGATAGGATAGGATAGGCATTCACTAAAGGCCCGGGAGATCAGGGTTCTATCAAAGGTCAAGTCATAACAAAGACTCAAAAAATGGTACGTGATATCTCCTTCCTTAACACTCAGTATTATAAGGTACGTATAAAGGGTCAAATGGAGCAATCCAAGGAAAAGAGTAGTGCCCTTCCATACTCCTCGGTGTAGTAGTGATTGAAAAAGTGTTATATTTTGACCTTCGCCCCGGCCTAAAAATGCTATTCCAAGGTGATACACCAGAAGGAAGTGACACATTCCAATGGCCAGTAATCGAAAGATATCGCGTGGGCAGATTAAGGCTTATGATATGGGACAAGGTGAAGGTCCCATTGTGCCACTACAGTCATGCACCGGAAGAGAGTAACCTCTGAACTGCATGACAGTTATTTCCGCTTGATGACGATTAAACATTCAATTTCAAAGATCCAGTAGGCGATCGTGTGGGCGTTGAGTTATTATTTAACTCAGTTGAGTTTGGGTCCCAGAGCAGTTGCCAGCAGACTTCCAGACAGCCAGGGACCAGATGTGTTAGGGAAGGCCACACCCGACCAAGGGGGCCCTCAGAAAACCCCCGATGGAGTGGACCCCAGAATCAAAGAGAACAATAAAGAAACAACGTGACGGTCATAACAGTGGAGTCAAAATATGAAGTTTACGTTCGGTCTACAGCACCCTCTCACATGCAAACCTTCAACAACCCTTTCGAACCCTTGCAATCAAGTGAGAGGTGAATATTTTTCTAAAGAAGTCTTCTTGCGTCTTCCTTCCTGCATCTTAATTGTTCCTGCGTCCTTTATTCATGTGTCTTCCTCTTGCGTCTTTCTTCGTGCGTCTTTATTATTGAGTCGTTATAATACGGCAAATGAGTATATAACAAAAGGAGCCTTTGCGTCGCTCTAGAATACGGTCGGCAACTATACTTATGCATGTGAAAACGACAGCACATACACAAATACACTATTATTCAAATGAATGCAAATTTTTGCTTACATACAACAAAAACAAAATCATCCACCGACACCACTAACATAAAAAATTAGCCATATTATTCGTCTTTTAAACCTTTCACTCTGTCTGATGAATACGTCAAGCAGTAAACCCAGGGTCACAGACACCATAATGTAACACACACACACTCACACACACACATACACACACACACACACACACATATATATATATATATGTATAGTGCTCTGTGATTTCCAATATATATATATATATATATATTGGAAATCACAGAGCACTTCACTTTTCATCTGATTTCGGATATGGCAATCTTTCCCCCACGTTATCACTTTCACCCGCAGACCTAAATCTGATTAAGCAAATATTTTGGAAAGTTTGAACATGTTTTTATATTCATTTTTTCTGTGTGTAAGTGTACAAGGTTTAAATTTTTTGTTGGGTGGAGTGTCTTCGATGTGCATTATGTAATTGGTAAATTTCAGAAACTGTTTGTTCATACTCTAAACATCCTTTTCTTTTTTTTTATAAATAGTTCAAGATGGAACATATGAAAAGCGATTTATAGCCTGAAACTAATAAATTAAGAAACGATATTCTTAATATCAAAAGTGACATTTTTATAATTTCAGTAATGTTCTTCAAGAGTAAACCTTAATGGCTTCAATTAAAACTTAAATTTATTGTGATGCATAAGATGGAAGTCACACACACACACACACACACACACACACACATATATATATATAAATATATATATATAAAGATTGGTGTTAATCCAATGAGTGAAAAGTAAATATCTGAACATGAATAAGACTACAAATTATTTCAAATAACTTCTTCTTCTTCTTCTTCTTCTTCTTCTTCTTCTTCTTCTTCTTCTTCTTCTTCTTCTTCTTCTTCTTCTTCTTCTTCTACACTAGCGTCTATTGATGGTTTCTCACAGCATTTCGAGTGACAGTAAGTCTCCTCAATTCACCAGGACTCTTCTCGGTATATTGTCCGATCGTGATACTGGTTTTGTTTCCCATTCTGACTGTGCGAAGACGTTAGTAAATACATATATTTACTCGTGTCACTCGATGTACAAGTGGTTTGTCTGAAAATAGAGTAAACAATGCTAGGGAAGTTACATTTATTGCAAAGCAATCGATAAAATATCTACACGTTTTACTCGTGGGCCGTCAGTTGAATATTCAAAACATTCTAACTTAGTTTGACAATGGTTTATAAGTTGCTTGCAATAGCTGCAATAGATAGTTAACCATCGAAAAGTTCTAATTCAGTTCACCAGTTCTCCTTTCCTTTTTCTTTACGTTAAGTATGCGAGACTATATATCTGGGAAAAATCCTAACAGTTTATATTGGGGTGAAGATTTATGACTCGCTCGTAAGCCTTTGGCCGTTTCTCGAAGAACTTATGGGACGCTAGAAGGAAACAATATTGATGAGCACATCCTAAAGAAGAGCAAATTTAGGTGGAGAAAATTATAGCCCAGTCGTGGATTGATAACAAAAAATCGTATGATCTCGTCAAATAATTTTAAATAGTTAACTGCCTAAAATGTATACCAGATACCCGACGAAGTTATAAAATGACTCAGGGAAAACAGGAAAAACTGGAGAGTAAAATTGTCAGCAGGAAAAAGAAATCTTTATCAGAAGTGAAAATCCTGAGAGGCATCATCCAGGGACATGAACTTTCAACATTTCTGTTTGTACTCGTAGAAATACTGCTCAATAACATACTTAGAAAACTCATTGTAGGCTACAATCTTATTAGATCATAAGAACATATTAATCACTTTATGTATATGGACAGCAACAAGCTGTATGCAAAAAATTAAAAAAGAATTGGACATTCTAATACAAATAATAAGAATATACAGCCAGTATATAGGAATGGAATCTAACATAGAAAATTGAGCCGTCTCCATAATGTGAGTTGAAAAAAAGATAGATAAGGGAAAGAATAAAAATGTCGGATCAGGAAATAATCAGTACTCTCGGAGAAAAAGAAATTCACAAGTACTTCGAAACATTGTAAGAAATAAAAGGGTACTTCAGAAGAACGAATAAACATCTCGAAACCAAATTCTTCAGTAGAAATCTCATCAAGGAAATAAACGCCTTGGCTCTCCTCTAGTAAATCACTCGAGACCATTCTTGGAATGAACAAGGGATGACCTCAGACAAATGGACCGGGGGTTAAAAAGCTGATGATGCTCGATGCCTTGGATCTGAGTGATGATATAGACAGATTATATGTTTCAAGAAAAGGGGGAAGAGGACTAATCAGCATTGAAGATATCGTGGATGTACCAAAACAACGTCTCGAAGGTTACATTGAAAACAGTAAAGATTAATTAGAGCGCCCTGTAACAGCCCTGGCAACTTTAAGACACAGAGAAAAACGATAACCAGAAAACAGAAATGGAAAGAAAAACAACTATACAGCTATTTGGTGCAACAATTTGATGGGATGTCACTCGAAAAGACATGGGCATTGCTAATAGAGGGAAACCCAAAGCGAGAAACAAAAGTTTTCAAAGAGCAGCAAAAATAGCGCTATAGGGCTCAATTATGTTAAAGAAATCACTCGATAATATGCAACAGAAAAGCAAGGGTAGGTTTTGTGGTGATAGATGGTTTAACTTGGTTTGATATTTAGGCACATGAACAATTTTAAGTTATTTAATGCCGAATCTGGTTTCTTCATATACTTATTTACCAACCCCTCCGCTCGGGAAGGATATGACACTGGGTCAATTTTTAAACGGAGTTTCACAGGTTTGAATTCAGAGTTTTCCTTCTCCTAGTCTAGTTGCCTCACCAAGGCTGAAGAACCTAGTTTGCCCTACTATTTACCCATAGCTGGAGGGAGAATAATTGGATTCATACCTTTCCCAAGGGTATTAGGGCTATGTGAAATGCAATCAGCCTCGTCCAGGATTTGAACTCGCATCACCGTGTCCATTTCCTACGACGATAACCATTACACCACGGGCACCTCCATTTCTTCATATATATTAGATATACGATTTGTAAACATAAGCCAAGGAAGTTAAATAGTTCCAAGTTCACAAGCAATCGAACATCAAAAACATCAAATATTTCTTTACTCACCGTTAAATAAACAAATAGTTCTATTTCAAACAATTCAGTTTAGCATAAGTCAAATTTAAATGGCTCAAAGTATTGCTATGTATTACTAACAATTCAATTAAACATCAGTTTATTTGCATGGTGTTAATTGATCAAACATTTTTTTAAACAATTCAATTTAGCATGATTTATTTCTTTGCCCTTAGTTTAAATGTCATTTTGTTGTATTTGACCCATTAATAAGAGCTTCACAGGTGCTAGCATTCCCACCCAGAGGGGAACTGGGAGCAATGGCAATGACGGGGTTTTCTGCATTGTCAAAAGCTCCTAGGTTACTGGAGCCTCACTATAAGGATACTGGTTGGGGTTTCTTATCCAACTGCAGAGATGAGTCAATGTATTCTACAGCCCCAGCCGACTGGGCTCTGTAGAGATAGAGACTAAACGATTAATGACACAATTTGAGAATGTAGCAGATTAGCGCGAGACTAGACACGGCTTGGTGGGCAGGGTGATTCACTGGGAATTGTGCAAGGCATTGAAATTTGACCATATTTCCCGATGGTACACGCATATACCTGAATCTGTCCTGAAGAATTAGATGCATAAAATCCTCAGGTTTTTCAGTTAGAAAGATATCACCTCATCCGGCTAGAAAACCGTAGCTCGTAACAAGTAACCCCGTCACTAAAAGAAAGGAAAAGAAAAGAATGTGCCACACAGTGAATATTATTTTCACGACCTCACTCAAATTAAAAATCAAAGAAAACAAAATTAGAGATCTTGCCAGAAAACTAAAAACCTGTGGAACATGAGAGGACCGGTGATACCAATTATGATTGGTGCACTTGGCAGTGTCCCTAAATGCTTTAAATGGGGACCGGACGAGATGGAAATCGGAAGACAAAAAGTGACCATCCAAACTAAAGAATTGTAAAGATCGTTCTGAATACTGAGAAGACTCCAGTAAAAGACAATCAGATTGCGCTAATATAAGAAATAAATACAACATACCAAATTTTAAATCATTAGTGGACCTATTCAGTTTAACACACACACACACACACACACACTTGGCATAATGGTTAATGTGTTCGCCAATGGCCCGGGAGATCTGGGTTCAATCCCAGGTCCAGTCATACCAAAGACTCAAAAAATGGTACTTGATGCTATCTTGCTTAACACTCACTATTATAAAGTAAGGATTAAGGGTAAAGTGAAGAAATCAAGAGAAAGAAGTAAGACCCTTCCCTACACCTCAGTGTAATAGATATCGAAAAGGGAGCCTTCGGGTCAACCTCGACTAAAGTCGCCAACTTTTTATATATACTTGGTGAATTTATCGAAGACCAAATTTTGCGGTATAATTAAATAGTACTCTCTATCAATTATAGAGATTTATATATAAAAGAAAAAGGTAGTGTCTGTGACCAGGGGTAGAGCATGATATTGGTAGTGACCCTGGGTTTCATGCTCTATTCCAGGGTTAGAGACAATACCCTGTAATCCTATCTATCTATCGTTACATGTGAGGATCATTAAATAAGTTTCTAGACTTTTTTCGTATGGGCACTTTTGTTGATAGAACACACATGAAACTCTAGTCCCCTTCGAAGTAATCTCCTCCGGCTGCAATACACTTGTTGTACTGTTCCAACAACTTCTGGAAGGCCCCATGGAAGTCCTCTTGTGTGAGCGTGTCAATGACCTTCGTCACAGCCTATTTCATCTCCTCAATTGTCTCATAATGACAGCTTCTGAGCTTAGGGAATAGCCAAATATCACA
>OY757928.1:22703647-22783647 GCA_963585895.1 Sepioteuthis lessoniana | reverse complement strand
TTGAGATCACGTAACCCTAAAAGTTAATAATGTTTTTTCTTATCATTAGTAGATGAAATAATTATTATTCTATATAAGCAGTAAGAATTTTAGCAGTCAGTTAAATGGGAAAGTAAGGTCCGTCAGAGAGGATGTTGCGTCGGGGAGATTCGTGTTCAGAGATGATGATAATCCAGCGTATTCCCTTGTCATTGCTCTCTCATTGAGGAAGATAATACCTTGATTACTTCCCCTGTGATTGGGTAAACTATCCACAAAAAAGGTGTACTGTGTATGACAATCAACTGCATCTTAGATCCACTCTTACCCGGAGTGGCAGTAACAGCTGGGGTCAAATAAATCTGTTTAAAAATTATTTGTATTCGATAATAGCGTGTCCAAATAAAAAATCGTTAGAAACAACTATACAAAAAGTCAAACCTTTAGGCATAAAATAACCCTAAATATGTCAGTACCGTAAAAATCAATCACTCAATTAATCAATCAATCGATCTTGTTTTCTGGACAGTTTATTCGAGTAAAACACATGTCATTCACTTAACAGTTTCTTCAGAAAAAATATGGACGTGATTCATCAACGTATGTCCCGAAGATCAACTCAAACAATTTCTAAAAAAAACTTAGTCGACACATTAATTTTCTAATTAAGTCATATGCTGAGATTTGATTGCTGACCTAACTTACATAAGTTACCTCAGATGAATTTAGATGATCATATACAAGACTTCAAAATTGAGTAATGTGATTACCGACAGTAATATAAATACCCTTTAAAAAACAGCCATAACGACCAGCGCTTTTCTTGACAACGTATAGGGCAGTCTGACATACTAATCACCATAAATGTCTCGTAAAATTATGACTGTCTCCAGTGTCATCAATTTTCAAGAAGACAAAAATCGCTTAATTGATGTATTATATATCTAAAGTCTTTGCATTTCCTAATGAGGAACATTGAAATTGATAATGGCCAAACAGATTTAATTAGCAGACAATCAATACAATCCTATTTTTTCTGCTTTAATTGCAATTTTGTAATCAATAATATTGGACAGAAATATCTGAAATTATCTTTTGGGGAAAAATTTGACGAAAAAGAATATGAAATACATGAAAGTAGAGAAAGTAGGATATAACATCACTTTCTCTTTTGATGTGTTCATTCAACACACACACACACACACATATATATATATATATTTTTTTTTTTTTTCATCTATAAGTATAATAAAACAGAGTAAAAACTCAAGCTTCTCACGTTTACGTGGCTGATTTCTTTGATTTCATGACTGAATATAGCATGAAAATTTTCGACATTTTTGTGCATAGACCACTATATTTTACAGATTTAAGAGGGTTTTGAGAATATATATATATATATATATATATATATATGTGTGTGTGTGTGTGTGTGTGTGTGTGTGTTAACATTATTAATAGAATTGTTTGCCTTCTAAATAAAAAAGAACGCTCAATATCTGTGATAAACAGTGGACCCCCACACATGGCCGTGCAAAAGCAGGACGACTAGCACCAACATACATTCACCAGCTATGTGAGGATACGGGATGTTGTCCTGAAGACCTACCTAGGGCGATGAACGATAGGGAGGAGTGGCGAGAGAGGGTCAGGGATATCCGTGCTACCAGCGCGATATGATGATGAGGATGATGATGATCTAAGGTAGGATATCAGATACATCGTCCTATGTTCGCAAAGTCGAGAAACATTTACATCTCACGTACCGTTGATTCTCTCTCTCTTTCTCTCTCTCTCTCTCTCTCTCTCTCTCTCTCTCAATCTATCTATCTATGTTTCTCTCTCTCTCTCTCTATATATATATATATATATGTGTATTCTGAATGATTCTTTCTGAGTTTCACTATCATTGCCCAGTCGACTGGGGCTGTAGAATACATCGACTGCACCTCTGAAGAGGGGTAAGCCCCCCACCTAATGAGTGTCCTTGATATGACACTAAACAATCTGATGGTGAGGTTTCAGTGATCCTAGGGCTTTTGGGAATAGGGAGCACCCCTTCATTGCCATTGCTCCCTGGCCCACTCTGGCCCTGCGTAGTAGCACCTGGTAGGGCCGTATCTATGGGTTAAATAGAACTAACAGCAAAAAAGAAGGCAGGCAAATATCTTTTAACAGCTCATCGGGAGTAATGTATAGTGCCCGTGTTCCTGTTTTTAAATCGAATTGAAACTATTTCGGAGGATTCTAGCCCTTTGCGTGACTGTCATCGTCCTAAGAAAATATATTCAGTGACTCGAGTTGAAATCCTGGGCGAAGCCGGCGGAATTTAATTTTGCGCTAACGCCCTTGTGAAATACATAAATTCATCTGTTCTCCCGACAACTGTTAGTAATTTTTAAGACAGACTGGGTTCTTTCGCCTTAATTAGGTGATCAGCCAAGGAGAAGGAAAACTTTAAATCAGTTTTACTACGTTTAGAGATTGATCAGTGGGAATGGACAGAGCAAAAGGATAACCTCTCCGTAGGAACTTTTTTTTATTGCAAAGAAGGGTCAGAGGAAGACGCTACCGGCATCACTGGTCATGTGGGATTTTTGGCCTCATACAATGTGTGATACCTCTCGTAATAATGGCCATGTCACACTTATTGCAGCTGAGTGGATGTCGTTAAATAAAATATATTCTAAAGATGCCTTTTTTTAAAATCAAAGTGTAATATCTATTAATATCACTGGGCTGTTTTCTTGGCTTTCTACAGAACAGGACAATAGTCGACGTCAACTTGGTTCTGTGTAAAATCTTGCACTCTTACAATAGCGACGACCTTTTTCATTATAATTATATGGGCGCTAGTAGCGTCACGGTTATCGTCGTAAGAAATGGACTCGGTTAATCAAGTTCGAAACCTAAACGAGACAGTTTGCCTTTCAGATAGCCCTTTTACCTTTCGAAAAGTTATAAATCAATCTCTTTCCGAATCCCCTCCTAGTTATGAGTAAACTGAAAGGCAGATCGTTGTCTTTTCAACTAAGTATGGTAAACCAGTCTTGATAAAAACAAATCTGAATTCAAAAGAGTTGTTCATCTAGAGATGAATGGGCTCAGTCTCGATTATCCCCACCCAAGACTCGCAACAGGAATAGCACTTCTACGACTGCAAAGGTTACGATACAAGTGAATGAGTGAGTGAGAAGTATAAGTTTAATGGAATAATTCCTCATTTTACGTAATTTCTTTTTAATGGAAAGGAGGTATTTATGAGCAGCGAGGCAAAGGCATGTCGCACCTGTTAATGTTTCTATTTTCGAGAATGTTCCCAAACAAATGGAGGGTGTTCGACAATCCAAATGCAATGAATAAGTCATATCTCATGGGCTTCACCTATTTGTGTATGAATAGCATTGATAGACTTCTCTTTTAGGAAATATATTCTTGTTTTAGTTCCATATGTTTAAAGTTGTATTCTGTCAGTCTTCATCCTGTTTCTCCTCACACAGGATCTGTTTGTATCTCAAAATACCAGAGTAAATTTTGTCTCTCATTATCCAGGAAAGATTATTGGTTGTGCATATACTATTTGGTACAATGGTCAGACTTCAGTTTCTTGCACAATTCTCAGTGGATCACTTTGACCTTCAGTCGAGCCTTTCTGTTCTAACTTGCTACATTCGCTTATTATGACGTGGGTCGTATCGTCTCTTTAACCACATAACCTACATCTGCTGTTCGTTGCTTTTTATCTTTGATATGGTGGGTCCTTATGGAAATTTACTAAGCTTTTTGCTTAGATGTGGCACAAGGCCATATGAAAGGGGCACCCAATGAGACTCGAACTCACTCGTGTAGGTTTGCTAGCCGAGCTTGCTAACCATTACACCACCAGAGGCACATATATGGTGGGTCCTTATGGCATTGTTTTGTCTTACTATTAGCAGAGATTCAATTTTCTCATAAGGTTTCCTATTCTTATCCATATCTACGTTTTCTTGTGTTAGATGTCGTTTGTTCGACGCTTAAAACGTCCATAGATTTGTTTCCTTCCCACTTTAATTTTTTGGTTATTGTCATCCTGCTGCTCCTCGCGTTATTAGTATTGTTTCTGGTGGCTGTAATCAGTCTTCCCCCTCGTTTCTCTATGTAGTCTTCCAGTCGTAGTACCGATACGTCAACACTGTCTTCAAAAGTGACAAGTCCTCTTCCTCCCTTTCTTCTTGAGACATATATTCTGTCAACGTCTTCTCTGACATTCAAGACCTTATGCATGATCATTGGTTTTCTCGTTCTCTGGTCCATTTGTTTAAGTTCTTCTCGGGTCCACTTCAAGAATGGCCCCGTATATCTTACGAGTGGGACAGCCCAGGTAATTATCCCTTTGACAAAGTTACTAGTAATATTCTAGTTCTTCTGAGATACTCTTTTTAATTTTTTTCTTTCATTTCAACCTGATTGAAGGTGTCAGGTTCCAATATTCCCAAGTATTTGTAAGTTTCCTTTTCCCCGAGCGTTCTTAATACTGATGGTTTTGGCTGTTCAACTTCTTCCGTTATGTATGGCTTGCAATTGTTTCTTTAGTAGCATGGCGCATTTTTCCATGCCAAATTCCATTCCTATATCTTGACTGTATATTCTCACTCTTTATATTAAGGTTTCCAATTCTTTTTCGTTTTTGACAAAAAGTTTGATGTAGCCCATATGCATCAAGTGGTTTATTTTTCTTGTGATTTACTGAGTAAGTATCCGGCTGTACATTTCCTAACGTTGTGCTGTAAATTTCACTCTCCAGTTTTGCATGGTCTTCTAGATAAACTGTAAGACATATTCGGGTATTTTATACATTTTGAGACATCGTACTATCCAGATTTGGGGGATCCTCTCATAAGCCTTTTTGTAGTCAATCCAGACCATAGCTAAAGATTTCCGTCTCGTTTTACTCTCTTTGAAGATGTATTGATCTATATATAATTGTTCCTTTTTGCCTCTGGTTCCCTTGCGGTATCCTTTCAGATCATTGGGGAAGATTTCCCGTCTTATCAATGAGTTGTAGATCTCCCTAATTTGTGCCGTTAGTGTTTTTCACATCATCAGTTGTGTGAGACAATGTGTTTCCGTTCGTGTTGGCGTGACCCAGACAGTCTCTTTGTCTGCTTTGGCGCGAAACCCACACAAACGACTGAGGACGAGATCTCCCGTGAGACCGGCAGTGGAGAAGAGAAGGAAGGTCCCAGACAAGACAGAGAGAGAGAGAGAGAGCACGTGACAAAGTAAGGCAGAGAAGGGCGGTCGGTTTGAGAGAGCAGTCCAGGGAAGGGCAGTCAGCAGCAAGAGACAGTGCAAAAGACACTCAAAGATGAGTTAGCATTCCTAGTGACTTTTGTAGAAGTTTCGTGCAAAATACACGTTTGCAATAGTCTATAAATGCACGGAGAACTGTATAAAAATGTCACAAACTCAGTTTCTTGCGCTTGGAGCTGACCCAAGTCCGTGTTTGTTCGTTTGTTCTTTTTCTCCTACCATCTCAGTTGTGATTTGCGTATTTTTAATGAAATGTGAAATACTCCTTGTCGGAAATGAGAAAAAACACTTGACGAAGCACTGGCCATGAGTATTTTGGTTAAACAACTTTGATATTGTCGGGGATCGGCCGGCCGGGTTTTTTTTCACAGTACGTACATTATGGGTGTATAGTTGTTTGGAGTCATTCCTTTGAGGTTTTTCTTTTAGATTTGAGTGTTCTACCCTTTGATCATACATTTGGGTATCTCTGTTTTCTGTATGCATTTATTCATTTTAGTAGCAAATCCGTCGAGTATGGAGGTCCATTTTTAAACCAAATTCCGTGTATGCCATCTAGGGCAGGGTTTTTATACCAAGTGATTTTTTAATTTTACCTTGAGTGTGTATGTTCACCTCACAAGCCTTTTAAGAGCATTCGCAACTTCGTTTCCATGTTGTTTATCCATTCGACTTTTTGTTATGATTTTTCCGTTCCCATCTCTGGCTCTAAATTTTTTTGCCTATTTCGCGCCCGGTTGTTGGTATGGCTTCACCCATTCTTCCCCTATTTGTTGATAGAATTGTTTCTTTGTTTTGGAACGTCCTATTTTGTCTGTATTATTGGGTCTTGTCACGATATATTTTTCGTCTCCATTCTTTCGTTAGAATTTTTTGCTTGGTCACCTCAATTTTTATTTTTCATTTTAGTTGCCGTCCTTTTCACTTTCGGCTGAATATTTCTTAATGTTCCGTTCTGGTATTCTTGCTCGTTCCCGTTTTTTTTTATATGTGCTTGTAAGTGTTCTTACTTTTTTGAGAGTTTTTAACATTTGCATTAGCTGATGGTTTCCATTGGGTTTTGAGTGAGAACATGTCTCTTCATGTCTCCGGGACTCTTCTCGGTATACTAGCTGATCTTAAAAATGCTTTAGTTTGGATGGTCTCTCCTCCTCAACTTATTTCTATGTTCTCTAGTTCCTTACATCATTTGGTGACTCTACCGAAATCACTAATTACAATTGGTATCAACTTCATGTTGAATATTGTTTAGTTCTCTTGCAAGTTCGAAGTGCTTATCTCTCTTTTCGCTTTCATTGACTTTTATTTTGCAGTCTGTTGGAACGGCAAAATCCAGTAATCGACAGGTTCCCTTTTATTTATTAGTTTCTTTATCTTTTATTGACTATCACTAGTTTTGGTCTTCTGGCAAGGTTACCACATACGTTTGTATCTAAAAAATTTGTGAGTTTCAGTCTCCTTGGCGGCATCTGCGTTAGCCAAATATTAATATGGTTGAATTTCAATTTCTTTCATATTTCTCACTGTGTAATATAATTGTGGAAGGATTTCGTTTTGTATATCTTGCCTTTCGGTTTAGTTAGGACGAGAACCTTTCGGCTCAGTGCATGGGTTAGTTAGGTACAACATTAACGCAGGTGTTCACGCACGCGCGGAGAGGAGGTGTCATTCAGAGATGTCAAAATAAAAATCCCAGATAGTTATTGGGCCCAGGGGATATGAGTGACGTCACGCACCGGAAACATGGGCTGAGGATTTGGAATTGAGAAAAAGCTGGGAGTTGAGTTCCTGCCTCCGAACGAGAGAGTCGACATTCAGATATGGACGATTCCAGACAAATTTGTGCGCTACGGGCGCCGCGCGTTGGTTGGGTTGAGAGTTGATGATGTAAAAGCAGTCAGTATAGAAGGATTGTGCCTCTCTCTCCTCATGTCGAATTATCTTTAACTCAAAGTTAATAAAAAGTTTCGTACCTGAACCAATGTCGTGTTTTTTCGTTTTTCGGAATTCCTATGTACTATATATATGAGTATGAACATTCTATATACGTTTCACATATCCGTATTATGTGTATATTACAAGTGGATCACCTTCCCCACTCGGTTGTGTCTATTCTTTTACGCTTTAGTTATTATTATGATTATTTTTAGTATTATTATTATTTGCGGTTATATATAAAATATCAATAAGAAGACCCTCCGAAACATGATTAATATATTGTTTCCTTACTTATGATTTAGTTTATTTTCTTTGCTTAATGGCATATCAATCTTTGTGGATTATTCAGAGCCAAATAATTTATTATAGAAAATCAGCGGCAGAATTATTTAACCATTAGTTCAAGAGAGAATTGATTTCACACCTTTTTCAATGGTGATAATCTGACAGAGAACGTTATTGCACAACTATAAAAAAAAAATCCTTACTACGATATGGCAAATTAACCACTACACTACAGGAACTGACGCTCTCTTTCTTATTACCGAACATTGTTATCACTATAGTCAATCATACGTTAAGATATATCATTTTGTCAATATGAAAGACAGATTTAATGCATTTCCTATCTATTGACTTCTTTTATTTTTTACAATGAATGCATTACTCGATTCGCTCATCAATCAAGAGCAATAGAAAGAAACAGGTGTTTAAGTCGCATCGGATTCGAAGTAAACGCTTTTAGGTATTTATAACTCTATAACCACTATGGTCAGTTTATTGTATTTGGGATGAGAATCCTTATTTTACTTTAAATCTAATTTAGCAGTGTGCCTACCGTGGCAAACCAGCTACTCTTCCGAGAGGTAATTACATTAGATCATTAGTGATGGCTTCACTTATAAGCGCGTCAGCTCCAACTACAATTATCGACTCCTGACTTGGATGAATTCGCAGATGTCATGGGGTTGTTGTGAAAAGGGACCTGTTATGTGTTGGTATTGTGCCAGCCAAGTTAACTCTGAAAGAGTCATACACTCATATAAACTTTTATCAAGCGGAACTCTCTCGTTTAGACGCTATGATTTCTACTTCTGGGAAATTTAAAATTTAGAATGCCGACTTTCAATAAAAACTTGATCGCTGACTAGGATTGACTGATCAGAGATAATCTGTTTTCTTTTATTATAGCCTTCTTTTCAAAATAATAATTTAATCTAAGTGCTATGCATATTAGCATATTAAAGATCGTACTTTTCTTTGTTTATCTTACATAGATAATGAAATATTTATCATTGATTTATTTCATGTCGTAGTTAGAAAACTTGTCCTGATATTACTTGGATGAATGATATTTTTTATTTCATTGGTAGTGGCAAGCTTTCGGTGTGTAAATCACGTGACATAAGTAGTTCAATCTGTGGTAGATGCCCTTCTTGATCAAATAGTCTGTGACAAGGATTGACTTGTGGACTGGTGCATTATCCTGGTGGAAATGCCACTGACCCGATTTGAAGAGTGCTGGCCTCTTCCGACCGAATCTCTTACTGAAATACCTTAAAACCTCAACATAGTAACCCTAATCCTAAACCATTGGCCAATCAACTCTGGTGTATTGACTTCCTTACTCCTCCCACACCTCTAATCATCCCTCACAGACTCCCTGCCTTTCTTGAATCTCTTATGCCACTCAAAAATTGATACTCGATTCATGCAAGATGCTACAAAAGCAGTCTGAAGCATTCCATATGTTTTTGTGTCATTTTTTTCTAAGTTTAAAACATACATTTATTGCATATCGTTCTTCTAAAATGTTAGATTGCATTTTTGAAATTCCCCAGCTGTGACAATCAGGTTTTAGTAGGGTGTATTCCAATTCTTGTCGTAGCTGTTCCTTTAAAATTGAAATCATAAAAATTGGTCAGTCATCTCATAAGATAGCATTAAAATAATGAATTTTCAGGAGTTTACGACAATTTTAAATGCCCATACGAAAAAAGTCTGGATACTTATCGTATGCACCTCGTATAAAAATGAATTTGACATTAAATAACCTACAAATCCATGAAACCAAACCAAACCAAAGCATGTAGTCCGATCAAATGCAAATAACTTGCTCACAGATGTAGGGGTATCAATTATTCCTATGTAATATGAATCGTTTTTTTTTTCCGCAGTTGAATGGTAAAAATAATTCCTGTCTAATTATTATGATTATTTGATTTCAAATAATTATATCTATTTAAAATATTTATTAGTTGAAATTGGTATATTGTTTCAAGTAACTAAAATGAATTCTTAGTAAACAATTGTAACTTCATGTAAGTAAACTTAATATTAATATTTTACAGTTACTTGTCATCATATAACGGCAGCTTTGGTGGTGTAATGGTTAGTAAGCTTGACAAGCAAACCTACACGAGTGAGGGTCTCCTTAGGTGTTCAATTCAAATGGCTTTGAGGCATATCGAAGCAAAAAGCTTCGTAAATTACAACTTGGCATATGATAATGCTATCAATTATGATTCATTTTTAATCGGCCAATTTAGCCCAGAGATGGGATCATTACAGAAACTGCCACATTAGATCTGTGTGGACCAGGGAGTAATGTCAATAAGAGTTTGTTTTTTTTTTTACTCCCCTGATTTCCAGAACTAAAGCCTCATCATTTGATGCAGTTTATTTTCCTGCCCAGGACACCCTTTCGTTGGATGTCTTATTGTTTTTTTTAGAGGATATATGTTTTTTATTGCTGTTTCCCTATCAGGGTCCGGTCTCCTGCCGTCCTTGTCTATTATATGACCCAGGATATATTGTAAGCCGCACGACAGGATGTGCAAAATGCTTAAGTCAGAGTGATATTTGATTTTAGATTAAGGAAGAGGTAACTGCACAGAAATAATTAAACGAATATGGTATATTTAATAAAAAGTTTAAAAGTTGTTTTTTTTTGTAATAAAATATGAAACAGGTTATATAAACATAATATAGTTTTCTCTTCTAGTTCAATTAGGATATAGAAAGTAAAAAAGCTCTATCATATATTAAAGGGAGTTTGAACTTTTCAGTAATTGTATACGTGCTAGTGGGTGGTCTATATAGATGTGACAGAAATAGTGTAAGTCATGATAAGAAACAGCTGTGGCTGATAGTATCATAGAAGTTTGTTTGAAATCCGCACAGATGAACGCAAAACATCGTCTATTTACAGGTTTATAATGATAAGGAAGAAAGTTAAAATATTTGTTTTGCAAAAAGCATAGAAATTTTGCTCGGGTTGCAAGAACCTCACCGATCAGACATTCTCACGTAGGCTTAAAACTTTTTATTCCTAGGCTCTGTTCCAAGCCAATCCATCGAGTAGAACTCGTAGGTTATAAGGTGAGCTTGGCAGCGGAGGGCTCTCCTCCTTTCCCTGGATTGCTCCATTTTACCCTTGATACATACCTTATATTGCCGAGTGTTAAGCAAGAAGGTATCAAATAGCATTTTTAAAGTCTTTGGCATGACTCGACCTGGGATTCAACTCAGGTTTCCCGAAATATTAGCGTACACTCTACCCATAAGCCAACTGAACCATTGGCTTAATGAGTAGAGTGTTCGCCAATGTTTTGCCAAATGGTCCGGGAGACCAGAGGTTAAGTCTCAGGTCGAGTAATACCAAAGTTTCAAAAAGTGTGACTTGATGCCTCCTTGCTTAACACTCTGCATTATAAGGTAAGGATCAAGAGTAAAGTGGAGCAATCCAGGGAATGGCGTAGTGCCCTCACTTACACCTCGGTTTAGTAGCTATTGAAAAGAGAGCCTTCAGGTTACCCTCGACTAATGTCGCCAACTTTACTATATATATATATATATATATAACACGCTGACGTATATGATGTCACTGTTTTCAAATTTACTTCACAAACTATGACAAAGTGTCTCAGAAATCTACATATACCTTCACGAACGAAAAGCCTATGATTTAGAGAGATCATGTCTGTTCTCTCTTTTCTCTATTGACTTCGAACATATTACTGAGAAATCATCATCATCATTATCATGTTGTACCGCCAGCACGGATTACCCCGGACCCTCTCTCGCCACTTCTTCCTATCATTCATCGCCTCCGTAAGAATTGTTTCTAACTTCTGAAAGGTTAAAACAAATTTAAAATAGGTGCTAATCTGTACAAAAAATATTCCTCGTATTTAGCTTTGACAAAATCAAAATAATTTGCCTAGGGTAATAGGGTTTTAGTCCTCTTTTAAACAACTTCTTCGTGGAAAGACAGATATCTATCTGAACGGTCTTTTCCCCTTATTTGAAACAATCTGCCAAGTTCTCATGGGGAATCATCATCACTTGCCCCGTCACGTCCCGGATAATACCATTCACAGACTTTCAATAGAAATTCTGCTATTGAAATGTCAGATGTTAAATGGAGCCAAATCTTAAATGTTGGCAGTGAACTATGATAGACGTTGGTGAGGAGTTGTTTTGCCAAACCATTCTGAAAGAGACACAAATGCGCTGTTCATAATGTACAAAACGCCGACTGAGTAGATGCTTAGAAGGGTTCCGGTTTATACATGTGATTCAAAATCCTCTCTTTTCTTTTCAAGTTGTATCAAAGCGGTGCTATGAATTCACAATAGATGCCTTCATTCTAGAGAGAGTTCATTATCATATGGATTGGTTAATGTAACGGTTATTGACACAAAAAATAAATCTAAAAATAGATTTCAAATTCCCACATTCTTTCAATTTGCATTAATCTTGAGGATACCCTATTTACCAACACCTCCGGTCCGGCAGGATATGACACAAGGTCAATTTTTAAGCGGAGTTTAACAGGTTTGAATCCAGAGTTTTCCTTCTTCTAGAATAGTTGCCTCACCAAGGCTAAAGATTCCAGGCTCTCCTACTATTTACCCATAGCTGGAGGGAGAATAATTGGATTCATACCTTTCCCAAAGGATATTAGTGCTATGTGAAATGCAATCAGTCTCTCCCAGGATTTTAAATCGCGTCGCCGTGTCCAATTCCTACGACGATAACCATTACACTACGGGCACCTCCACTTTTTTTTTTACCTCCGCTTTGGCAGGATATGACACAAAGTCAACTTGAGGATACAAGATTATCTTAATCCCTGATAAAAATAGTTATTCCCTTCACGAAATAAACATACAAAAATGCGTAAATCAACTTTATTTTTGCCCAGACTGCTGCTGCAGTAGAATACACCGATTGCTTCTCTGAGGGGAGGTAAGACCTCCATTAACCTGAATTCACACTAAACCATCTAAGCCCAGTCAGCTGTGTCTGTAGAATACACCGACTGTTTCTCTGCAGAGGGGTAAGACACCCCCCCACCAACGAATGTCCTTCATATGAAACTAAACAAACTGATATTGAGTTTCCATTAAAGCTGGAACTTTGGAGAATGCAAAGTCCTCCTTCAGTGCTCTCTCTCCTAGGTCCACTCTGGTCTGGAGTAGTAGCATCTGATAAAGGTCCTCTCTATGGTTTAAATAGAACTAAACTGTGTTGGTTGAGATAGGGCTGTTTTGCATTTAAACTGCGTATTTATGCTAAACTGAATTTTTTTAAATGGATCTGTTTTTGTATGCTAAATTGAAATGGAACTGTTTTTGACTATAAAACTGTACATACGCTAAACGGAACTGTTTAAAAAAGAACGGTTTTGACATTAAACTATGTGCAAACAAAATTATCCTTATACTAAACTGAATTGTTTGAATTAGAACTGTTCGACTTAACTGAAAAGCTTGGAACAGAATTTATTGGAAAAATTGTGTAATTATGCTAATTTGAATTGTTTTAAATAGAACTGTTTATTTGTATAAAATTGGATGAGACATTAAATAACCTATAAAGGTTGACATGCCATCAAATCCAAACAAACAAAAAATAACTTTATGTTTTTTGTTTGTTCTTTTTCTTCTTTCAGTATCTATATAACAATCATTTTCACTTCATTCTAATAGATGGCATGCTGTCTGTATAAACTAAACAGATTTAGATAGATAGATAGATAGATAGATAGATAGATTTCTTTGATAACTTAATTTTGATAATAATTCGGTAGAATTTGTATGTATGTAAATGTTATGATCAAATATTTGTCACGTAGTATTACTCTATTTTCCTATGCCTTATTTAACAGTTGAAATGTTAATTTACCCGAATCCAGGAATCGTTGATTTTGTGGATGAATCACCAATGCTGTTCTCCAAAGACAAGCGGGTGTTTTTACTTTCAAGACGTTTGTGTTTAAAAGGAGATGTTCCTTTGTTAGAAAAACAATTTACGGATAAAATTGTAAGGACGAGCTAAAAATGAAAGTGAAAAAATAATGAAGATGTTGCAAATGTAATTAAAAAGGAATAAGAAAGCGTCGATAGTAATGAAGAATTTAAATATACACAAAAATACCATCATTTTCTCGTTAAAGTTTTTCATATAGATTATACTAAAGTCACTAAAAAGATGATTTTTTTTCTGAAACATCATGTTAATATAAGTTACATACAGGTGGCAAAGTCAAAATCTTGTCTAATATATCACTTTATTTATGGCTACGAAACAATTTATGAATCTGATTTTTGAACCATATATATATATATATATATATATATATATATATACAGAGAGAAAGAAAGAAAGAGAGAGAGAGAAAGAGGGAGAAGGAGGGATGGGTAGGTCATTTAGTTTTATGGTATATCAACACTTCTAGCTTTCATAATGTCAGTGTATATATATATATATATATGTAGGAGTACATCACTTATGAGATCGTCCTTGCTTCTCCAGCAGTGTCCTGCATGTCTTTTTCGTCTAACTTGGTTAGTTTTAGTGATGGGAGGCGGGTGGCCGTATAGTTGGTACTTTTTGGGGTGTTTCCGCCAGGACTTGTTCAATATTACGGCCAGCTTGAGCATACATATAACGGCTATATGAGGATACGGAATGTAGCCCTGAAGACCTTCTAGAGGCGATGCATGATAGGGAGAAGTGGCGAAAGAGGGTAAGGGATATCTGTGCTAGCGGCACGACATGATGATATATATATATATATATATATATATATATATATATATATATATATATATATATATATATAGAGAGAGAGAGAGAGAGAGAGAGTGACAGAGAACAAAGGTATTGGTGACACAAGACAAAAGAATATTTTACTTGAAAAAGATGACTGTACACACACACACACACACACACACACACACATATATATATATATATATATATATATATATATATATATATATATATATATATATATATATACCTAAAAACTCTTGACCTATAGGACGCGACACACAGTCAATATTTAAAGATCTGTTTAACAGATTTGAAATCATTGTGTTTTTTCCTCTTTCACCTGTAGTCATACCAGAATTAAAGAATCCTGTTGGCCCAATTATCTATCCGTTGCCGGCGATAGGATTTGCTTGGTCCATGATTTTTCAAGGTAAAATGAAAATGCAAACAGCTTTTTGCGGATTTGAACATGGGCCACATATTTCCTTCAATATATATATATATATATATATATATATATATATATATATATATATATTCTTACTCTGCCATATAAAAAATAAAGTCCTTGTCATGCAGAGACTTTTAATTTTAAAATTTTAAAATTTGTTTGAAAATACAAACTATAAAAAATTTTAAAGACTTATTTATATAGATGTTGAATGGAATTTTTTTTAACCTGCATGCATGTAAATACCTTTTTATATTTTTTATGCAGGCACCCTTTTTTTATTTGTGTGCTAATGTTTTAAAAAAAATTCACTTCCAATGTTAGTTATCAGTTCTTCATAAGTGTAAGGATTATTTTGAGGTAATATATGTCTAAAAATCCGCTTAGAAAGACTTGAGGAAGATTTATAAGTGATTTTTTATTAATTTAGAAAACAAAGGTAATGGTGAAACAAAATAAAGGATTTTATACCAAAAAGATTTGTACAAGTCTCAATCCTTTTAAATGCTGAATATATGAATACTATTTTAGCATAAAATTTAGAGCCCACATCATCATTTTCATTATTTTCACCTTATTCGAATGTTTTACACCAGTTAAAGACCAGCTCATTGACCCAGTGAGTAGAGTATTCACCAATGGTTCGGGAGACCTTGGTTCAATCCCAGATCGCGTCATACCAAATACTTTTAAAATGGTACTTGATACCTCCTTGCTTAATACTCAGCATTATAAGGTACGTCTCAAGGGTAAAGTGGAGCAATCCAGGGAAAGAGTAGCGCCCTCCCCAACACTTCGGTGTAGTAGCTATTGAAAAGGAAGCCTTCTGGTCGACCTCGACATCTTTACTTAAATTTTACTCCAACAGTTAAAACCTATTAATTTTCTCTTGGAAGTATGACTTACAAAGAGCAACATCAGGTCTCCAAGATTCATTTACGTATTCTAGTGGATATGATCTGTGTTGTGGTCTGGAAGGTATTGATTTATCCTGAAATCTCTATGTTTCACAATCTTTTTTTTTTCTTCGCCTTTGAGGACCATTCTATTAATATTAACTCAATTGGTATCACGGTTACTTTCATGTTCTACGGCTTTTCAACTCTCCGATAAGATACAAGCATTTACTCCCCTTTTCAATTTAATTTTTTTCCTCTTCTGTCTGCTGGAAGGGACAATTCCACTAGATCACAGGTTATTTACTTCTAGTTGATTAATAACAGATCTGTTCTGTGAGAAATTGGGTTATCCGGTTGGATCTTAAAATTCAAGACCAGAAATTCTTTCAAGTTTTATGTACTTGAACATTCTGTTTTGTGTATATACTACGTATCAGCATTGTTAAATTAAAAATTCTTGCACATATCCCAATGAATAATCATTCCCACTCAATCATGCCTACTCTTGTTTTCCTTTTGTGCCATTTTGCTGAATTCATTTATTATGTAATTTGCAGCTATATTTCTTTCACTGCCTTTCGTACAATTGCTATTTTTCTTTTCATCAAATTTTGCTTTGGTGCAATTATTTCTTATGCCATTATTTTATGTAGTTATTAAAAGATAATCTGTTTCACTCTTAAGTGTTTCCCTTCTCCGCAAAGTCCAAATGATCTTCAGTACGATTTCCTTATTTGTCGCTTGAAGATCTGTTGAGTACTTAGCTTTTACTAAGTATATAACTCCGTGGTTTCATTTACATCGCGAATAAAATGGTAGACCAAAGGTCTCCCAAGAAGATACCTCTTTAAATTTTTACCTTTGCCAGATTTGTTCTCCAGCTGATATTTCGACTCTTTAGCTTTCCATTTCTAGTGTAATGAAGTTTATATCTTTATCTGATACCTTGAATATTTTCTGACATTCTCTTGTACATATTCGAGAGATCTTGTTTGATGTGTTTTTGTAGTCTACTGTTATAATATTACTCCTCATCACTTTTCGACATCAGAGTTTGCTGATGGTCTTTACCAGTAACTCACCTCAGATCTCACGGATTATTCTCAGTATTCTGGCCGACCTCAACAATGCTTTAGATTGGATGTGGTTCACTTGTCGTCCTATTTCCAACTCCTTTAACCGGGACATTGGCCCAGCGGTTAGAGTGTTCGCCAATGGCCCGGGAGACCTGGGTTCAATCCCAGGTCGAGTCATACCAAAGACTTTAAAAATGGTACTTGATACCACCTTGCTTAACACTCAGCATTATAAGGTACGGTTCAAGGGTAAAGTGGAGCAATCCTGGGAATGGAGTAGCGCCCTCCCCTACACCTTGGTGTAGTAGCTATCGAAAAGGGAGCCTTCGGGTCACCCTCGACTATGGTCGCTAACTCTTACTAAGCCTTTGGGGATCGTTCCATGTGCACCAATTACAAATGGTATCACTGTCATGTTCATGTTTCATAGTTTGTATAGTTCTCTGTCAAAATCTCAGTATTCGTGTCTTTTTGCGTTTTCTTATAATTTTGCTCTATGGTTGGCCGAGACGGCAAAGTACACTATTTGGCAGGTTCTCTTTTTTTTTTTCGTTAACTATCATTAGAGCTCGTCTTCTATTTTGGATTCGATGATCTATTTGTATCTCAAAATCCCAGAAATCTTGTTCATCTCATTCGCTAGTACGGATTCTGTTTTGTACATAAACCATATTGCAGTATGGTAAAATAAAATTTCGTGCACAATTCCCAGTGGATCACCTTCAACACCAATCTAGTGAGGTTTTAACACAGACGTTAGATGATGGTCTTTCAAGTGTCCTCGGGTCTCCAGGACTATTCTCAGTATTCCAGCCGATCTTAACAATGCTGTAATATGTATGATCTCTGTTCGTCTTCCGATTCCCAAATCTCCCAGCCCTCTGAACAAGCGTGTGGGGACCGTTCAAAAAACTCTCATTCACAATTGCTCACCTTCATGTTCTATAGCTTTTTTTAGTTCTTTGACGAGATCCAAAGATTTGTCTCTCTGTTCGTTTTATTTGATTTTCAGTCTATAGTTGACCAAAACTACTATGTCCACAAAATGAAGCGTTCTCATTTTTATAGTTGATTATCAATTTGTCCTTCAACCATTTGGTATTATAAATCTATTTCAGTTTCTTCCACAATTCTCAGTATATCACCTTCTCTCGTTATTTTTGTCTAGTTATGGAAATCAGACCTGACCGATAAAATGAAACGCAGTTTCTTCTAGGCAGCGGTCGTATCGATACTACTATATAGATGCACTACTTGGACGCTAACTAAACGGCTAAAGAAGAAGCTAGATGGCAATTACACTAGAATGCTGGGAGCAATATTGAACAAGTCCTGTATATGTGTGTGCATGTACAGTCATCTTTTTAAGTAAAATATTCTTTTGTTTTGTGTCACCAATACCTTTATTCTCTGTCACACATTCTCTCTCTCTCTCTCTCTATATATATATATATATGTGTGTATCGTGCCGCTTGCAGGGATATCCCTGACCCTCTCTCGCCACTTCTCCCTATAATTCATTGCCTCTGGCAGGTCTTCAGGGCTACATCCCGTATCCTCACATAGCTGCTGTATGTATGTTGGAGCTAGTCGTAAAATTGAAGAAGTCCTGGCGGCAACACCTTACAAAGCACCAACTATACGGCCACCTTCCTCCCATCACGAAAACTATCCAAGTTAGACGAACCAAACACGCAAGACTCTGCTGGAGAAGCAAGGACGCGCTCATAAGTGACATACTCCTATGGACCCCCGCATATGGCCAAGCAAAAGCAGGACGACCAGCTCGAACATACATACTGCAGCCATGTGAGGATACGGGATGTAGCCCTGAGGACCTGCCAGAGGCGATGAATGATAGGGAGAAGTTGCGAGAGAGGATCAAGGATATCCGTGATAGCGGCACGACATGATGATGATGATGATGATGATGCCCACCATTGCACTACTTCACTACATTCGTTTTTCATGCGATTAATCGTCTCGTCTCCAGCACCACATTACCTTCATTTGTTATTCTCTTACGCCTTATCTATTTCCGCTTTAGTATAATTGATTCATACAGCGGTGTTTTATGCGTGTACCATCGCCAGGATATGGCTATGTGTGAAACGTACATCGAATGTCCATAAAGATAGAGCCCAGTTGAAGGTGGTTGTAGAATACACTGGCTGCTTCTCTGTAGAAGAGTGAGACTTCCAAACTAGTATCGTAGATATGACACTAAACAATCTGATGGTAACATTCGATTAATGCTAGAGCTTTGTGGAATAAAGTGTACTACCTTAATGCCATCGGTCACGGGTCAACTCTTGCTCGGAGTGGTAGCACCTGATAGGGTCCTATGAGTGTACTAATGCTAAACTAAATTGTTTGAAATGGAACTGTTTTTTTTTAATGTTTAGCCTATGGTCCTACAGAACTCCAAAATCAACTGAACAGTTAATTCTCTTTCTTAATGAACACTAGGTTTGGTCTTCTGGCCGGGATTCAGTGATCCATTTGTATCTCAAAATCACAGAGAATTTTATGACTCTCATTTTCTAGGACTGATTCTGATTTGTTCGTGTACCAATTGATATTATATACAAAATTCAATCTCTTACATAATTCCCTGTGGACCACCTTACCCACCCAGTCATTCTTTGTCTTCTACTTCTTCTGTGTAAACAAGTTTTATTTTGCTTACAATATGATTAATCTTTTCATTTTTTTTTTCTCCTCATAACCCGCACTTGCTAATCTATCGTATGGTATTGATTTTTGCTTCAACATAATTGGTTCTTATGGTGTTGTTTTTTGTTGCAATTAACAAAGATTCAGTTTCATTCAGTAGATCTCCGTACTTTGCCATGTCCCTGACTTCATGTGAGCAATATTGCCAGTTCGTTGCTTGAAATATCCATTTAGTAGTTTTTCTTCCCATTTCTGCCTTGTCGTTTTTTTTAAATAGATTTCCTATTTGAATTAGTTTTGTTAATGTTCTTATTAACTGCAGTAGTTAATATTTCCTTGGTCTTTTTAATAAAATCGTTGTGTTCACTTGTTGATGCATCCACACCATCTTCACTGCAAGCAAGGTTTCTTCTTTCTTCTTTTCTTGACACACAATCTGCACAAAATCTTCTGTAGATTATCAACTTTCTCATTTTTTGGTTCATTTGTCTCAGTTCCCTCTTACAAGGGTTACGGCCAAGATATTTATTCCTTTGATGAGTTTTCTCCTATATAACTTAGTTTTGTGAATCATATTTCTCGTTCTGCTGAGGTACGCTTTTTTCATTTTCTTTCATTTCGCTTGTTTCATAGTGTCCGCTGCCAATATTCACAAATATTTGTAATTTTCTTTTTCTCTAAGTATTCTAATACTTTCTTGACTTGTTTGTTCTATTCGATCCATTATTTGTCATTGTGCACTTTTCATTATCAGTACTGCATATTTTTCTATGCCAAATTCCATTCCTATACCTTGGTTGTATATTCTCATTGTTTCTGTCAAGGTCTCTAGTTCTTTCTTCATTTTTTTGTAAATACCTTTATATCGTCTTTGTATATAAGGTAATTAATATTTTCTCGAGAATTCCTAAATGTGTAGCTCACCGAGCATTTCCTGTGTAAGTGGTTGATTGACATTAGACATTTTTGCTATGAGGGGTCGTAGTTTCGAAAGCGCAAGTCCTTGGAAGATATCTCTTTGGATTTTTACTTTTGTTAGCTTTGTCCTCCAGCTGTCAATTTCACCCCTTGTATTCTACGGCAACCGTGATGAAGTTTATTATTTATCTGATATTTCGTATATTTCCTGACCCTCTATTATCCAAGTTTGCTTGACTATATATAATTCTAAGAGTCATTCAATGCTATGGCTACATTTTCTGTATTATTTTAGTTTTTTTTGGTAATACGTTCCCTTTATTCTCCAGCGGAACCTTTTTTGCTCTTCTGGAAAAATTCCTCAGCATACGAGCGAGTAATAAGACTATTTTCTTCTCTGTGCATTCAAGAATTTCCAAGTCATTGGTAAACTTGTTATCAGTTGCTGAGGATGGCCCATTTTTTGTGGAGTCTTTCTCTGTCAGTATATAGCTTTCCCTTTTTCATCCAGTTGGGTATACTTGCTTCCTGTCAGCATTTACTCACTGGCAAGGACAGTATACCGAGGATGGAAGTGAATTTTTTTCAAACGGAATACATGTATTCTATCAAGGTCCAGCGTTTTCCAATTCGTTATTTCCTTGAATGGTGCACTTTCTGAGTTAGCCTCGGGGCTTTTTTTTAATTCTTCCAAATCTTTTTTCATGGTATTTCTCCACTCAGCGTTTCTGTTATGTTATTTGCGTTTTCATATTTCATAATCAAAATTATTTTGTTACTTTTGCGACCGTTTCTTGATTTGTCTTCTTGTAATATATAGAGGTCCAAAAATACGACCGAGATACGAATATGTAAAATATACATAGGGAATCCCGAAATACACGAAATTGGTTCAGGTACCAAACATTTTATTACCTTTTTGAGTTTAAGGTTTTTCGACATGAGGAGAGAGAGACACAATTTCTTTCTATGCTGACGTTTCCATCTGACCCCAACATGTGCGGCACCCCGCTGCAAACTACTGGTCTGGCCTTAGCGAGTTCCGAAAATCGACTAACTTCCTCTAACGTCGAATCTCAACCAACTGTTTTTTTTTTTCAAATCCCAAAATCCTGAGCCCATCGCTTCCGGGCATGACGTCATTCACATCCCCAGTTCCATTTCCTATCGGGAGTTTTTATTGTGACATCTGTGATTGTCACATCCGCCCCGCGCGCGCGTGAACACCTGCTCTCAATGTGTGCACTTAACTAACCCATGCACTAATCCGAAAGGTTCTCAGCCTAACTAAACCGAAAGCTAAGATATACAAAACGAAAAATGATAATAAAAAAAAAAATCCTTCCGCTATTATATAACATTTGAAACATCTGGTTGGCAGCATTTTCTTTCGTTATTTCGGAATGTCTTTTTTGGGTTGTCTTACTTGACCCTGCCCCGGTGTTTCATGAGTCTCCTTTCGTTTACGAATATCTTTGCATTTATTTCTTTTTCTTTTTTTTTTTTCAGACTTACCTGCGGTAGAAATTTAAGGATCAGTTTATTTCATTGGGTTTCTGAGCATTTTATCTTCTTAAGAAATTTCTCTTGTCACCGCTTCTATCTTCATTTCGTACCCATTTTTTAAATTTTTGTTCGTATTCCTGTGGATGATGTCTATTTTATCACTAATTAGCTTTTTGACCTACATAGATTAACTCGTTTAAATCAGTGATGTCAATTAAGTTATAATTCAATAATCAATTTATTTTTTCGATCTCTACATTTACTTGTAGTTCACTGTTGATTCCCACAGAATTGAAATATAGACTTCTGTTCACTCGTTATCTTATTTTAAATAATCTCTTTGTCCTTTTGTGTAAAGGTTGATGTTGTGATGTTAGGATCTGTTATTTTCAGACTTTTCAGTTTTTAGTATTTCACCTCGTTTGGGGGCCTTTTTATGAGTATACTTTCTCCTATTCAACTATACACATATTTCTGGTATTTTAACGTCAGAAAACGAACCTTTTTTTAAAATGAGTATAGCTTTGTCAGTGGACAACATTTTTCTCATTATCTTTCTACATTTTTTGACTTTGATGTTTCTCAGATGGATTATTGCTTGGGTCTTTATAATTTTACCTAGAAAAATAACAGACACAATTCTCAGGATGCTGATCGTCTCCCTCTCGCATACTGTACCGCTAGACAAACAAAGAAGGACTCGTAGATATTTAAGAATATAATTTATATCTTTATTCTTCGACGGCGACGTTTGTGTGAAGTAGGAATACAGTCAGAGAGAGTTCACACATATATTTCTTCTGTGGTGGGGACCCTTTTTGTGAAGTTGTGCGATGGCCGGAGAACACATACGGGGGATCTGACTGGTTTGCTTCAGTGACGAGCGGATCTCTGCCTTCAGTCCAAAGTTAAAAACCTTATATTGTCTTTCAAGTCCAACGTACATTCTCTTTATGGCTGGTTATCTGAACTTGCATACTTCCGTATTTTTTCCGGTAATATGTTGATCTTATCTGAGAACGTAAATATCTGTCATTCTATCCACAGACAATAAATTACATTCTCACTATTGTCTTTTATTTTCCACTTTCCAGTGAAACCAATTTGTTGATATTGCAATCGCATTGAATCTGCTAAGTTCAACTACGGCACCTCGATGCCAGATAAGCTAGTATATTACATCCCCTCTTGTTGGTTTTAATAACACCTGTCAATCAAGACACTCTGATCTGTCATTTAAGTCTTAAATTTATTTTGATAGGGGAATTGTATACTGCGGCAGTATCAGAGTCAAGATGTTAATCATTATTTGTGATCCTCTCACTGATTTGAACTGTTTTAAATTTACAAGCTTTTAACTTCAAGTCCACCTATCATCATCTTTTTAAAACTGTTGAGTTTTAAATCTTTATTCAATACTTAATCAGCTACATTCTGCGATTATTTTCTTCCGACGAATACAATGTTTAATCATTTTTGGATATTCTAAAATGTCCGAACTAAAAAAAAATGAAAACACTTCATTTTACTTCAGTAGTCCGGCATTTCCAAAAAATATTAGTAAATATTTTACATTATCAAAGATGATAACAAATTTAGAAAGTTTATAGCACTTTCTTATCTGGATTACCCATTTGCATATTTCAATTCTCGGCCATTAACAATTATTTATCACTATTATTATTAGTAGTAGTTGTAGTTGTAGTTGTTGTAGTTGCAGTTGTAGTAATTTTTAATGGTGCAAAAGACTTTATTTTCGAATGATACAAGAAATTTGAAGGCTAATTGTGAATAGATTAAGTAAATTATAAAAAGAAAAGCGTTCGGTGTTATTCGATGAAAATTTGGATATTAACAGATCCAGATGACGCTTTTGATTTTTAAGATAGATAGATAGATAGATAGATCGATAAAAGCATTGTTGACATTAATGTTTTAAAATGTTTTCAATCTTAAATGAATATGTGTACACTGTTGACGGGTGTATGTGAGTATGAGTATAAATATGTTAATATTCAATAAATATCCACAAATGCAGCATACATTGATGCACTCGCGGATACACATAGATGTATGTAGTTCTCTCTCTCACTCTCTCTCTCTCTCTCACTCTCTCTCTCTCTCGCTATCTATCTATCTATTTATCTATTTAGCTCAAATATATACACACACACGTATGTTTGTAGGTGGAAACAAATTTATTTAAGCAGATGTGAAATGAAAGTAGAAGGAACGTGATCTGAAATTTTATAAATTCAAATAAATTCTTTTACTTAGATTATTCGTATTTTCTTCTTCATCTTCATTGTTATAATCACAAAGTTTCAGTCGATAAAACCATCGGTCTTCTTCAGGTGTATTATATGGAACCCGGAAGCATTCACAGAACTTCAAACTACACCCTTTATTTTATCCTTGTGGGTAGATTGCTCTAATTCTGTTAATCCTGACCAGGTATAAGTGTTAATCTATCGAAAGTATTTTTTGGTATCTTATCCGTAGGTTGGATTGAACTTGGGTTCTCCAGGCGAATAAGAATATAACTTACAACGTTTTAAATAGGTTGTTCTATCTTGTTATTGATCGTTCTTTAGTCCTGCAAAAAAGAGACCATTGTGCTTAAACATCAAACGCAGTCTTTCCCTTTATGTAAGGTTTAAACGAAACCTGCAATTTCTTGTTTAATTATTTTTAACAGACTTAAAACAGATTACAGTCTGAAAAAAAAACGTAATGAATGGAAACTTCTATAGCTCAATACTTAATTAGACTTTACAGTCTGAACAGGAAAATTCTCAGCACGAAGGCACTGTATATCATAAAACTTCATCTCCGATCTGAGATGAGGAAACATTAAACTTTCCCTTTTGTTTCCCACGTACATTATTACGACGCCGGTCAGCGAATTTATGAGATGAATTTCTTTTATACATCACATGTATTATTGTTATAAAATTTTCACAAACGTCAGATGAATAATATAAAAGAAACCGCATTAAATTATCAGGATACTCAACGTGTTACGACGGTTAGTTGGTCTAGAAGACCATTCAGAATGGGGTTAAGAGCCGTTATAGCATGTATATTATGGTTTATGCATTATATAAATAACACAAATAATGCTCTGTAGTAATTTCATCGTCTGATTTTTTAAACTTTATTTCCTTATAGAAAAGATGATAAGGTTACCGGATTAAAAGTGATTAAACCAACTGGGACGTTAATAAGTAAATAAATCTAAAAAGCAACACTCACAGAAACACACACACACACATACACACACACACACACACACAGAGACGTATATATATATATATATATATATATATATATATATATATATATATATCATAACAGTGTCGGTTGTCAATAAATCAATTTGTGGGTTTGTGTCAAACCATGTACAATGCAATATGGAGAGTTAACTGCCTGATGATTGTTTTTTTGTAAAGAACTCCATGAAACCCAGGGGTCGTCGTCTAAATTCCATGGAATTAAATATTTAAATCTAATATATATATATATATATATTGAATAAATGTATATATATATACACACACACACACACACACACACACACATATATATATATATATATATATAATCCATGGAAAATAGTCTGGGTTTAATGAAGCTTTTCACAAAACAACAATCATCAGGCAGTTAAGAAGATGGAATGAATTTTTTTCGTATTTTAGATTTTCAATTGATTACATGAATGATAAATGTTGTTTTGCAAAAAATTCATGAAACCCAGGGTTGCAGACTATTTTCCATGGATTAAATATATATCTAATATGTATTCATTTATCATTATAATATAATAACTCTATCCTAGATATTGAGCACACTCCATATTATATTGCACAAAGTGATTTAGTGAGAACCAACAATCTTATAATATATATATATATATACGTGTATGCGTGTGTGTGTGTTCTTTCGTTCGCGCATGCTACGTTATTAGTTCACTTGTCACCGCTTCTTTTATAGCATATCAACACTATCAAAAACTTTCTGGAAATAAATTTCGGCACACACACACTTCTTCTTCTTCAACCATACAATTTTATTATTCATCTTTTATTCATCATTCTCTCTTCTTTTATCTCTACCTCTCTTTTTAAAAACACGCACACATGCTTTTACACACACACAAGCCCATATATATATATATATATATATATATATGTGTGTGTGTGTGTGTGTATATGGAAATATACATTGTAGTTCTTCCTTAGTTTCTCATAGCAGTGTATCGTCTATTGTAAATTCGATTCTATTATTAAGGGCTTTTCGGACTATTTTCTTCATCTTTATTATTATTACGTTTCGGCCGATATATCCTCTGACCTTCTACAGGTGTTTGTCGAACTCGAAAACCTACACAGAACATCGAACTATGTCCTTTAATGAATCCACTCTTCTGATTCCGTTCGCTCTAATTGGGTACACGTATTAAGTATTCCTGTATTGTTACTCGCCACAGTCAGGATTGAACCAGCAACCTCCAGATGATTGTCTCCTTAGAAGCTTAGTGAAGCAACGCCTATAACCGTTACGCTATATGTCCAGCTATAATTTTGGTTGGAGGCAAAAATGAAAAATTATAGCAGATACAAAACATCGTCCGATATACAAATCATATTTTATAATTTGATACTTATTTTAATGTTTCAACAGTAAGAATATAAGTCAATTAATCGTAGTTTTACTATACGTGTGTGCGGGGGTAGTTTTATTTACTGCTTTATGTTTGCTGATTAAATTTACTGGTTATTTTTGCAGTTAAATACAGTCAAATATCCAAATCTTCAAAATTTGCTTGAATTCTACTTACGGAATCTGCACTTTTATTTGGAAAATATATCTCGTACTTTTCGAGAAACTAGGCTTTCTCAATTGGTTTCTTGTTTTATTTTGTTTTTTTCCTTTTTCTAGCGTTTTCTTTTTTTTTCCGGCTTCCATTTACTTTAGTTTTTTTTTCCCTTTCGTCTTTCTTTTTGCCTTTCTTTTTTCTATCAGAGTTTTTTTTAAAAATGTATCTTCGTTCTTTTCTTTCTTTTTAAAAACCTTTCTCTCCCTTCATTTCTTTCTCATTTCTCTTTCATTTTTATTTGTTTTTAACAAAAGTATTCTTTCTTTACTTGATCTTATTTCTACCTTCTTTCTTTCATTCACTTTGTATTTCTGTCTTTTTTTCATTTCCTTTGATTTTCTTTATTCTTTCTTTCTTTCTTTCGTTCTTTTTTCTTGGCTTTTTTCTTTCTTTCTTTTTTCTTTGCTTCTTTCTTTCTTTATTTCGTTCTTCTTTCTTTCTTTCTTTCTTTCTTTCTTCTTCCAGCAAATATAGATTAATATAAAATGTGTGTGTGTGAAAACTGAGTCTGTCTCAATAGGCTAACCAATTTTGCCTCATTAGCAACTGTTAATTTTGTTTCTTTTATTAGACACACTTCATTAATTAAAACTAACTTGCAATGAATTATTCATATTGCTTTATTTATAATATTTATTTTGCAAAGATCACCGTGATTTGTTTTTCTTTATTCAATCGAATAAATTAAATGGAAAGAGTGACGAAGAGATGAGTTATAAAAAGGTAAACATTTTTTTTTAATGAAGGCAAAATCTTAACTCATTTTAATGACCAGGAAATCAGAAAGGGAAATTATATGAATTTGATATGTCCAACAATTAACTTACAAAGATTAAATACAAGCAGATAAGAACATCCTTCACGTAAAAAAATACTCTCACCGATACTCATTAACATAGGCATACATACGCACCTCGCATTTATATATATATATATATATATATATATATATATATATATGCTCCCCCATGGGGGTTGAGCTCTCTGGCGAAGGAATTGCCGGTCGTAATGCAAAGCTCTTCGAAAGAATTGAGCACTCTGGTAGCCGATAGGGTATAGAAAATGTAAACGAAGGCTGCTGCTGCTGTTTCTAAAGATAAAAATACCTTAAAATTCCCTTAGCTAACGTGGTCCGCATGGTGGACGAGTGGTCGGAAACACAGTCTAACGTAAAGTTGGACGGGTTTCGATCCCGGCTTCGAGCGTCCTGCATGTCTAACCACACTGAAGAGTTCTGATAGAACGAAACAGTCTGTCTGTGGATGACTATATATATATATATATAAACAGGATTTGGCATTAAATAAATATCCAGGGCTAATATGCCATTAAACCAAATAATCGACCCTCAAAATTCTAACCTTTTTCACAGAAATCTATTACACCAATAGAGAAAATACAAACCGGTACTACCAATCTGAAGGGGATTCCTCCTGGGCATAATGGTTTGGTTTCTTTGTTTTAATGGCATATCAGCCTTTGTAAGTTATTTAATGCCAAAGCCAGCTGTCTAGAAGTAGCGATACTATTTAACTGGGAGGATAAGGGGGTTTATACCTTTCCCATGGCTGACTATATATATATATATATATATATATATGTATGTAGTGTGTGTGTGTGGTGTGTGTGTGTGCTTCCGTATGTGTTGTGGATTAGGCTGTAAATGATTGAATAAAACACCAATCTCTAAATGTAATAAATTTAATGATTGTTTAAATTTAGTGGAAATTACGTAGAAGAATAGAAGTGACAGTGTATTAAGGCTGTGTGAGAAAATATCAGAAATACCTGATATTATTAAACAGCTACATGTGCCTTCGAGAAATACATCAAGTCGGTGGCCTCTTGGCTTCTACTTCATAAACCATCCAAGCATAACGAAAAATACATTTTGGGCACCGCTATCGTTAGATCACCGCTGAATGTTTAATGACCCTCGATAGTTCTGAGGATGGTTTATCCTATTTACCAACCCCTCCACTCGGGCAGGATATGACGCAAGGTCAATTTTTAAGCGGAGTTTAACAGGTTTGAATTCAGAGTTTTCCTTCTCCTAGACTAGTCGCCTCACCAAGGCTGGAGAACTTAGTCTGCGCTACTATTTACCCATAGCTGGAGGGAGAATATTTGGATTCATACCTAACCCATGGGTATTAGTGCTATGTGAAATGTAATCTGGCTCGTCCAGGATTTGAACTCGTGTCGTCGTATCCACATCCTGCGACGATAACCATTACACTACGGGCACCTCCATCTGAGGATGGTTTATTAAAACCAAATCCAAAACGTTAAAACATCGACTTTCTTTCATATGAAATTCTTCCCTTTGGATTACTTTGCTTTTTATCAATTTTTCCTCCCATTGTCGGATACTTTTCCATTATTTACTACCATATATATATAGATGTGTGTGTGTGTGTGTGTGTGTGTGTGTGTGTGTGTGTGTGTGTGTGTGTGTGTCGTATAGCAATAATGATATCAATCACAACAGTAATACAAATACATATACAAATACAGGCGGACTCTTTCGATTCGAACACGAAGGGGCTTATCAATTTCTGGCTTCGGTCCATGGTAAAAGGAGGAGAGAGACATGATTCTTAAAAGCCTATGCTAACCATACTACACAGAACCAACCCCATTGCGCGACACATCTTGTAATGTTTAAGATCTCATTTCATCTACATCCGAAAAACTCAACCGCACGCCTCAACGGTAGAAAACTCAACCGGCGTCTTTTCACAATCCTCACATTATCAGAACCATCTCTTCTGGGCATGACGTCATCCACACTCCAGCCCCATTCCCTGCCTGGGGTTTATTATGACAGGTGATTATTGTCATATTTCCTTAGGGCGTAAGACCAAACCATTTGACTATGCACCTGAAATAAGAGACCCGAGTAGTTCAAAGCCTTACCGAATTAAATAATTAAATATAATTAACGAAAAATGATTAATATAAAAATCATTACCTTAATCATATAACACATATATACACACATTTATATATATATATATATATATATATATATCATCATCATCATCATGTCGTGCTGGTAGCACGGATATCCCTGACCCTCTCTCGCCACTTTTCCCTATCGTTCATCGCCCTAGGCAGGTCTTCAGGACAACATCCCGTATCTTTACATAGTTGCTGAATGTATTTACGTGCTGGTCGTCCTGCTTTTGCACAGCCGAGTTTAGGGGTCCATAAGAGTACATCACTTATGATTTTGTCCCTGCTTCTCCTGCAGTGTCCTAGCAAAATTATATATATATATATATATATATATATATATATATATATAAACAGCCGGGGAAGAAGCTAGACGGCAATTACACAAGAATGCTGTGAGCAATCTTGAACAAGTCCTGGCGGCAACACCCCACAAGTCACCAACTCTACGGCCACTTGCCTCCTATCACGTTAACTATTCAAGTTAGACGAACCAGACATGCAGGATACTGCTGGAGAAGCAGGGACGAACTCATAAGTGATTTACTCTTATGGTCCCCCACACATGGCTGTGCAAAAGCAGGACGACCAGCACGAACATACATTCAGCAACTATGTGAGGATACAGGATGTTGTCCTGAAGACCTGCCTGAGGCGATAAACGATATGGAGAAATGGCGAGAGAGGGTCAGGGATATCCGTGCTACCAGCACGACATGATGAGGATGATGATATATATATATATATATATATATATATATATATGTAGTTTAATGCTAAAATATTCCTATTCTAAATAATATATATATATATATATATATATATATATATATATATATCTTTTTTACAATAAGAATATTTTAGCATTCAACTACATTTTTTTCTAAGTACAATTAATCAGATATTTGTGCTTTAGCAGGTTTACAGAGGTGATACTTGACTTCGATATTTTAACTTTATCTGATGAATTTTCAAAACAAATGTCTCTGGATCAAGTTAAGCGCCTGATACAGTCGCCAGTTGAATCTTTCATGTTAAAAGCTTAAAGTCTGGATCAGCTGAACAAATCACAATCCACACACCCCGGGAAAACACCCCCATGCAAGCACACACACAGGGAATACAATCTTTTGTGCTCTGTGTCCTGTGGTGAAATCGTAATATAATCAAACGAAAAAAAATGTTATAGTCAAAATTTAGCGGTTAAGTACAAATAAAAATATATAAGGGAAGTCAGACACATTCCCGGTTTTCAATGATAATTTTTATTATTTCAGCTAGATATCTATTCGTCTGAGTTATTCTTTGAGAGTTATTTCATCTTTTCTTTTTCTTCTTTTTTCTTTTTTAGTAAGCATATCGAAAAAAGCAACCTCAGAGAAATGCTTGGTTTGGTTTGGTTTAATGGCACATCAACCATTGTAGGTTATTTAATGCCAAATCCATTTATATACATATAAACAGTTCTATTTCAGCATAGTATAAGTACATAGGTTGAATATCAAAATACAGTTCAATTTCAAACAATTCAGTTTAGGATATAAAAAAAATGTTCTATCTAAACTACTCAGTTTAGCATAAGTACTCAGTTTCAAAAGTTTTAAGGCCAGAAAAACAGTTTTATTTAAGACAATTTTGCTTAGCATAAGTACACAGTTTAGTTATATTTGACCTATACATAGGACCCAATTAGGTGCTACCATTCTGATTCGGAGTGGACTGGGGAGTGATAGCAATGGAGGGGTACTCCGCTTTTCCCAAAGCTTCAGCTTTACTGGAACCTCACCCTCAGATTGTTTAGGGTCATATCAAGGACAATCATTGGGAACTCTTATCTCTCTGCAGAGAAGCAGTTGGTGTATTTTACAGCCCCAATGAATGCAATGTTTAAAACAAACAAGTCAGTTTATTACATTTTTTTTCTTTTTTGGACAATAAACGATGCGTTTGTTTTTAAAGGAAATTTACCCTCAAAATTCAGAAGACAACTTGTATTTGTATTCTGCATCCTTAAGTTCATTTCGTAGTGTTCGTTTGTTCTTTGTTCTTTTCCTCCCACTCCCTCGGTTGTATTTCTTGTGGCCATAAAGAAATGTGTGATACCTGCTTCAGGAGTTTGGCAGGTATCTTGACGACTTCTCCCGCCTTCGGGGGTTGTAATCGACTCCTTGCGAAGGATTGGCTATAGAGTGCTAAGTTCGTGATGCGTTGAAGCAAATCAGCCTCAACAAGTAACTGGGACTGGATGGTTTACACTACGAAGTGCACTTGAGGATGTTCCACATGTTTGTGCCAATTCTGAAGAATGTGTTCAACCATTGGTTTGCTCAAGGAGCCATCCCTATCAGCATTACAAAGGAGTGATAACATTAGTGAAGAAAGGAGGCAAAATGCTTGCGTGGAACTAAATGATTACAGGGCCATAACGCTGCTTAACACAAAATAAAAGATTTTGGCCATTATCTTTCTGAATCCTTTGCGGATTGTTGACAGGGATTTGATCGGACCTGACAGAACTTTACTGTAAAAGGAACATCAATCTAGAACAAACTGCATCAGATTCGCGAAATCATAGTGTCAATAGAAGACGAGACTGATGCCACGCTGATGAGTTTAAATCAGGCCAAAGCCTTCTCCAGGGTGAATCTCCTGTTTCTTGCGGCGATTTTGGAGGGCGCCGGATTCGAACCGGTGTTTCGTAGATGGATTAACATGCTGTATCACAGTCATTAGGTATTGGTGCAGGTGAATGAAAAGCGCTCGGGGTCTTTTGTGATTAAGCGGTCGTTCCGACAGGGTTGCCTTTTGTCCCCTCTTCATTCTGTTTTAGCTTTGGAGCCTCTACACCGGTGACTTAGGGATGACGGGACAATTACAGCTTTGCTCGGAGTTCCCTTTGTCGGCAACCAGCTGGCAAATGTCTTCGCGTATGCCGATGATATTACAGTTTTTGTGTCCTACTTTTCGGACAAAGACACTGTGAAGAAGGCGATCGTGATATATGAACAGATAACAGGAGCCAAGATCAACTTTGATAAGAGCGAAGGGCCGCGGTTGGATTCGTGGAAGGATGGCCTTTCCCTGCTGGGACCTTTCCGCTGGAGCCACAGACCCATCCACATCATGGGGGTGTGTGGTTTAGACCCGGCCTCTAAATGGACCGAAATTGGTTGGAAGTCCTGGCAAGGGTAAAAGCGCAAGTGGGTACCTGCTTCCTTAAAAGGAATTGCGGATGTTTGCACCGTGTACATCTTCCCCTGATCCTTTACCGATTGTCTGTACTTCCCCAGCCAGAAAGATATCAGTGGGAGCTGCGACAATCCCTCATCAAGTTCTTGTGGCTAAGTGGAAAACCAATGGTCAACAGTCAAATCTGTTATCAGCGTCCGGACAATATGGGCTCTGGAATGCCCGACCTGATGAGCCATGTTTAAGGTTGGCCTTCTTGGGTCGATACTTGACGAAGGAAACAGACTGGAAACACGAGGCTGTGTCGGCTTTTTCTAATCTTGCGTTAAACCCCTCGGCTGAGAGCCGACGTAAGCCAAGGGGAAAAGTACTGTTTTTTCAAAATGCCATAAGGCCCTTCGTAAGTTGCTTCGGTCTAGTGGCCTTTCTTGGCCTGATAAAGAGCTGTACCGGGACCTAGAGGTGGGTGTCACTTGGGATCTGCTTGTGGAGCGACTTGGCTGGTTGCTAGGGAAAAATCGCCCCTAATAGAATTAGGGGTCATGCTCAAGCTTCTGAATTTTCGCTCCCTGGCGGCTCGTTCGGAATACGCTGCCCCTCCGCAACTGGGTCCTCAAGGTAGGTCTGGCAGATATGCCTGATTACCTCCGCTGCGGCAGACGAGGAAAGAAATGGCTTTGCACGCCTTGTACTACTGAGAGCGAGTTCGCTCTGTTTTTGCCTCGATCCTAAACAGCTCCTGCTGCTTGATTTTGGTTACGTCGTAGACAATGTTTTGCTTCAGTGGAAGGGTGAAAAACGTTTGATGTTTCTCACGATCCTAGCTCTAGTGAAAATGGTGATTTGGACAACACGGAAGAAGGGATTGTATGACAGCACAAACGTTTTTCATCGTGATCTGATTCTTAGATTTTTCGGCATGAGCTTAGAGTCAGGATCAGATGCGATAGAAAACGCTTGGACCCTATAACATTCAACAAAAGGTGGGTGCGTGCAGAAAGTCTGGTTGTAATAAAGAAAGTAACATTTGAGTCCTCCTTTCCTCTTCTTCCTGCACATGGCAGAGACGGTCTGGGTCTCTCAGGACACCACCTCGAGTAAGTAGTTTTGTCATTGTTACCATTTTTTCCCTAGTAAGTGGAACGTTTTGTCATGACACTGTCATCTAGTTTCTAACAACCAAGATCCCCTTTCCGTTTAATTTCTCTGCCTAATCTTCAAACGATTCCCTGTCCCAACTTGTAGGATCTTGGACTCTCATGCAAATAATTCATCCCTGGCCGACGCTCTTCCCCAAGTTTTTATTTTGTCCATTTTTATAATAATTCCGCTCCCTTCTTAGGGGCACTTCGGCATGTTTCATGCCCTAGAATACCAGAAAACAGTCGGCAGTCCAATGGGAGTGGGGAACAACGAAATGGTGATTCTTTTGTTGCCTCCTCGGGTTTTTCTTCCCATTCCCCTATTTAATAATCCCGATGTGTATAAATTATTTCATTCAGGTTTTTAAGCTGTTTACATGGAGACTTTGTGGTATTATGGTAATTATAGCGCGGAAGTTGATGAATGGTTGTAATATTGTAAAGAATGAATGGGTCGCTGCATGTGACTAGTTAGGGCCTAAGTCATCAGAATTCCGCTCCTCTTCCCAAAACTTTTTTAATCCTATGGACCTGTTTTCTTTCAGAAATGCATTATTTCATGTAAATAAAATAACCTCTGAGGACGACTAGTGAAATGTTCAAGAGCGTTTGGGCTTTTCTTCACAATTTTGACCCAGACATAGGGAAATTAATTATAAGACTAGAACGTCTTCACTTAAAGTTCCTAAAAAGAAAATACTCCGTGGTCTTACATAGAAAATGCTTAAATATATATATATATATATATATATATATATATATATATATATATATATACATATATATATATATATATATATATATATATATATATGTGTGTGTGTGTGTATGTGTGTGTTTGTGTGGCAGCACAATGTACCTTATTGTTAAGAAGGAAGCGGAAAACTATAGTTGTTGGAGACATTTTTGTGCCTTAATTAAGAAAACCGATTTAGGTGGTTCGTGTGAAATTGCATTTCAGACGATGTTACAGGAAATCACCGCCGATTAGACAGTGCAACGTGGATGAGTACAACAAAATTGCAACTATTGGAGGTTTTTGTAAGTGGAGAAGTCTTAGGCGACCATCCGTACCTGAAAAGTAATTAAAGCATGGTTCCGCTTGTTACTTATGTAGACTAACATAATCCTAAAATTCTATAAGTATAGTTAGACGAAATATATTTCTAAACCTACGAGGATCATTAAATAAGTTTCCATATTTTTTTTGTATGGTTCATTTTATTGATATTACTCACATGAAACTCTTGACCACTTCGAAGTAATCATCTCCGGCTGCCATGCAGTTGTTGTACCGTTCCAACAACTTCTGGAAGGTACCATATAAGTCCTCTTCTGTGAGCGTGGTAATGACCTTCGTCACAGCCTCTTTCATCTCTTCACTTGTCTTATAACGACAGCCTCTGAGCTTAGGGAATAACCAAAAGTCACAGGGAGCAAGGTCTGGACTTTAGGGAGGGTGAGGAACTATCTTGATGCCCATCTTGGTCTGTGACAAGGATGGAGTTGTGGACTGGTGCATTGTCCTGGTGGAAATGCCACTGACCCGATTTGAAGAGTGCTGGCCTCTTCCGACGGAATCTCTTCCTAAACTCCTTTAAAATCTCAACATAGTAACGCTAACCCTAACCCTAACCTTTTGGCCAATCAACTCTGGTGTATTGACTTCCTTACTCCTCCCACACCTCACATCATCCCTCACAGACTATCTGCCTTCCTTGAATCTCTTATACCACTCAAAAAGTGATTCTCGATTCATGCAAAACGCTCCAAAAACAGTCTGAAGCATTCCATACGTTTCTGTGGCATCATTTTTTCTACGTTTAAAACATAATTTTATTGCGTATCATTTTTCTAAAGTGTCCTCACGTCCAGATTGCATTTTTGAAATTCACCAGCTGTGACAATCAGGTTTTAGTTGGGTGTATTCCAATTCCTGCTGTAGCTGTTCATTTGAATATGTATAGCAATAACATAGTGAATTTTCAAGAGTCTATGACAATTTTAAATGCCTGTACAAAAAAGTCTGGAAACTTATTGAAGGCCCCACGTATTCATTACTACGCCAAGTGTTTACTTATACCCTCTATCAGAGCAACACTGTGTTGGCATTCTAATACATACATACATATATATATATATATATATATATATATATATATATATATATATATATGTGTGTGTGTGTGTGTGTGTATCAGTGAGGATATGCTTCTGTGTGGTTTAAGTTTGTGTACAATCTGTTCCTGAGGAGAAGTAAATGAAAGAATGACTCGTCAACCCAAGGAATCTTTTTTGCGCATCAACAAAAAAATAAATAAATAAATAAATAAAAATAAAAAAAGGATAAATTGATCATCGGTCAGTCAACAAATATAAAATAAATGACTAAAATCCTATAGTATAGTTGACCATCATTAAAGTCACGCAGACGCTTTGGTTAATTTTGATTGACTTAATTTTTGGAGTGGGTTGGTGGCACGAATAAAGGGTTCAAATAATGATATTTTGAATCTTAAGGAACATATAAGCGATTTGGTTTCAAATTCTTGATAGAGTTGTTAGAAATGTGAACAAGAAGAAAGGGAAAGGGCAGATGAATACATTTTTGATTATTATTGTTTTTCTTTTGGCTATAGGTAAAGTATCGTATCTCAGTTTTGACACAGTGTAGATGACTGGGCGGCTGTTGCTGAGCAGAGTCACCTGGTCCCAGTGAGCCGTCTCTCAATGTTTTATCTGCTTTGTAGTGCTGAGTTCATAGCTTGGTGCCTGAGGTGCCCGAAAAGGGGAATACGGGCAGGACCAAGCATTTATTTTCTGACAGCTGCGCATGAGTCTTGATTCGTAAATAACCTCCGCACAATTTAATAACCTTGTGCTGCATTATGACTTAGTGGGACATCAGTTAAATACCGACAGTAGACAACCATTAAGGAGAAAGTATTTGACTGACAAATTGATTGCCAGAATACGTTTGACCGTCAAGTCAACAGAGGGTAAATGGTCTCAAAGCAGAAAACAAATTCTGATTAGTCCAGAGGCGAGCCCCGAGAAATATATTTTAGCCCCCCGCTCTCTCTCTCTCTCTCTCTCTCTCTCTCTCTCTTACAACACATGTATTTTGACTGGTTATCTACAAGCACACAATGCATACGTCAGTCAACTAAGATTCGATGCGCTTTTAGCAAATATTCTAAGCTGATTACTAGGATAACTTTCGCTCGGCAAGTAATCGTAAACCAGCTTATTTTTCAGAGAAACAAACACCGAAGAAAAGTTCGCTACTCTTCACAGCAAAATGGGAAGTTAGAGTTTACAAACACATCGACACTTGACCGCATGTAGCTGATAAAACCTGTTACCTACGGATTAAAAAAAAAAACAAACTTGTAACAATGAGCGGTCTTCTAATGCACATTCATTTACTGCAAATGTCCACGCAACTAATTCCCATGACTAAACATCGAACATTCCTCTCAGATACAAAATGGTGTTAATGCAGCTACGGCACACACGCGCAAAAACATGTCCACACACAAATTATAACAGAGAAAATTGAATAAAATAACGCAACTTTATGTAAGTTTGCCTCCTGTGTAAATAAATATATGTTACTTATTGTGACTGTTATAAATCCCATGAATGAAATTTTTCATTTAGTAAATAAAATGTCAAATAAAAGAAAATTGATAAATAGTATTAATGTTTATACAATATTGTCAACTAATTCAGAGAAACATACATTTAGAAAAATTTAAACAATGATACTTACAAAGACATTTTGATATATTACATCTGGAAGGACCCATGTAATTAAATTACTTGCTGTGTCTTATGCCATTTTATTTACATTATATATTCGTGTATGAACTATATTTAAATGAACAGAAGACATCGATTTCAGTCTGAATCTTATGTCATTTGATCATATCTGTGGTATAAGGTACCTAAGAATCTATACTATATAATAGATACAGTGATATAAAATTACAATGAAATAAATGATTTTAAATGAATAGCAACATGGATAGGACGCATTACACAGTAAATGTTTAAGCGAAACTGGGCTAGTTTTAACTCGGAATTTACCACTTCCTACTCGGGTTAAAAAAAAAAACAGTCTGCTGTTATTTGCTCTATATCTTAGAGGAGAAGAAATGGGTACATGCTTTTGCCAGAGGCATTAGCGTGGAGAGAAAAAACGTATTATCAGTGATTTGAACCCGGCTCACAGCATCCATTTGTTACTATGATGATCACCATAACTAAAGTGCATCCTTGTATGAATTAAAAATTGAATAGATTAGAAGTATTGTTCAGAAAGTTTGTATTCACTTGTTATTTTGTTATTTGCTGAGTGAAGAATCGACACGCATGTGAGCTCTTGGTCAGAAGACTAATGTTGAAGTAACTTTATAAAATATTGAATATTTTGGGATACGTAGATCAGGCAGGGTGTTTTTTAAATCTTTTTTTCCCTCCGTATTCTTTCAATCTAAGATAAGAGAAATCGTAATTACCGTTGCTGTCACTTATATGGAGTTAGGAAACTCTAACGACACGATTACTTACATAAATGATTTTTAGTTTGGTTTGGTTTTATGGTACAGCAACCATTGTAGGTTATTAAATGATAAATCAATTTTTATACATATAAAAAATTCTATTTAATTTGTAATTGAATTACCACGTCCAGAAAATCCGGTGAATACTTAAGCGCGATATACGGAAACGCTGGACAGATGTTTCGACTTTATTAGGACTCATCAGCAGTGTATACCGTGATTTCCTTCAATGGATATCGAACCAGCGACCACAGAATGCAAAGCTGAAACTCCATCACAGAAGCACCAATCCACATCACACACAAGTGTTGCCAAATAAACTAGTCATGGTATTGTGCAACCAGTCAACCTGAATGTGTCTTGCAAGTTACATCTGTACTCTTTACATTGGACACGGTCACCTCCAGGGCCATGTCTTCTCAGGGGGATTGGAAATACGCATCCAAGTAATTGTTATAACACCAAAAGCAAGGATACAGACGTACATTTTTCTTTCTTTTTTTTTAAAGTAGAGGAATTATATTGTGAATTCAATATAATAATAAGGTCAAAACAGTTGTCCAGCGTTTCCGTATATCGCGCACAAGCGTTCGCCGGATTTGGTCGTGGTAATTCAATTCACAATAAAATTCCTCTACTTAAAAAAAAGAAAAGAAAAAAGTATAGTTCTATTTTAGATTATTCAGTTTGGCATAAGTACACTAATTAAATGTCAAAAACAGTTCAATTACAAGCAATTCAGTTTACCATAGTTTTTTTTTGTTTACAGAAAGTTGAATGTCAAAACAGTTCTATTTCAAATAAATCGGTTTCGTGTGCGTATACGGTTTAAATATCAAAACATATCTAATCGAAACAATTTAGTTTAGCATAAGTACACAGTTTCAATGTCAAAATAATTCTATTTTCAACAATTTGGTTTTGCATATGTACACAGTGTAGTTCTTTTGACCCATAGATTGGACCCTATCTGGTGTTAAATCTCCGGGCCAGAGTGAACCAAGCAGCGATGACAATGAAGGGGTACTTTGCATTCACCAAACCTCGGCATTACTGGAACATCACCATCAGATTGTTTCGTGTCATTTGTAGGACATTCATTGGGGAAGTCTTACCTCTCTGCAGAGAAGCAGCCGGTGTATTCTTTCACCCCAGTTGACTGAACAAAAATTATTTTTAAGAACTTCAATGCTGCTGCTTTAGTTTTTCACTTAAGAGGTTTTGAATCTATTTTATCAACGTTTGTTGGTGATTTCTTTTTTCTTTATCTGGAGAGAAATTATTTTAAGTGATTTTTAGAGTAATAAAAAGGATAAGTAGTGCATCCATACAGCAGTAACATCATACAATCCACAAAAGAGCCGAATCGTACCAAATAAAACATAACAGAAGCGTCCATCGCAGGAAAAACAACTCTCCCTCTATTAAAAATATAATTTTGCTCAAATGGAAAGCTTTGGTATCGGCTACGACCAATTATATCAAGATCAAAATAGCTAACTCACAAATCCAATGTAAAATATTTAAAAACCATCTGGATGAGGCTGAGAGTAAATCACTAGTCTCTGTTTTAATTTTTTACAACCAATCAACAGACGTCAAAGCTTTCAAAACAAAAAGACAATAATATATCCACGAGTTTTCTTTAAAAGACAAATAGAAATATAACACACACACACACACGCGCGCGCACAAAAAAACACACTCACAGATGCAAATGCGGACAGAAACACAAAGCATACACGTTAAATTTAAATATCAGGAAGACGACAGAACTTCAACTACAACATATTCCTGCCGAAAGTCAGTAAAGAACAATTACATCGATAACCTAAGCTTTATGGCATCAGCAATAAAAATTGCTTCTTGTGCTGTTTAAGTTTTTTACTAAAATCCATACGGTTAGGAAATAGTTTGTTTATTTTTTAGTACAAATAATTTTGATAAGAGTTTAAAAGTTCTTATCCAATACTTCTTTATTAATCCTGTAAATTGAAAATGATGATATAGAGAACATTTTAGATAAAATATTGAAACTTTGACAGCATTTTTCATTTAAATTCAGTCAATAAATATACCTTGTTGATCCTTATACGAATAGATTTGCTTGCTAATTTGAAAAAAATGAATAGAGCGAAATTCAAATGAACCCAAGTTTAGACTAATGGGAAAGCTATTTGTAAACGAACTCTCTCACCTCTTTTTTTTCAAATTACAGAATCTCTATATTTTGATGTTTACCACAAATCGATACTTATTTTTCATATTTAAATGATTTTCTTATTTAAAAATGTCTTTTAATTTTAGCATTGAAAGTTTTCAGATATAGAACAATCTCAGCATTGATTTTTTTAGAACTGAAAAAAAAAATGTTATCACACACATACACGCAAATAATACATACATACATACATAAGCAAATACATTCAAGCACACTTACACGTATACGCGCATATTTTACGTACTTAGTTTAAAATGGCATCAATGGGCATAACGTGACAAAATCTTAAAATTTAATCAGTTTAAAGTCTGATATATTTCCTCACCTAGTCTAGTCGGCTTACCAAGGTTCAAGAGCCCCGTTGGCATCATTATTTAGCCCAGAACGGAGAGGGAATATATGGATTCATACCTTTCCGAAAAGCACTAGCATGTAGTGAAAAGCTAAAAGTCACATCCCGAGTTAAAACTTGTAATTTTGAATCCATTCTAATTACGATGACAAATACTCTACGAACGCATTAAATGCATATATGTGGACGAAGTTGTCGGACATGTTTGTGTCCTTCCACAGCATAAAACAGATTATATTCGTTTAATTTATGCACAGTCAAACAAGAAGATGCTACATGTGCGTATATGTTTCCTTTGCTTAAATTTGCTAAAATCTAAATTCAAATCCTTGTATTTGATTTTTCGGTTTACTTTCTTTGTTTAATGTCATATGAATCTTTGTTGGTTTTTTCATGTCACTGCTGAAGAAACAGAGTAGGACTCATAAGTGATGTACTTCCGTCGACTTTTCTACATGGACGCATCAGTGTTGGCCGACGAGCAAAGAATTATACGCATCGGCTCTCCGGGTTCAATAGATGTCCTATATATGTACCAAATAGACGTTGTACCATTGCACACCAAATTTAAGGCTGTAGCACAACGTGTTCGAACGTATTATTGGCTGTATCGCAACGTCCTAAGTAGCTGTATGACCCTGATGTAACCTTGCCGTGGGAAAAGTTGACAAACACATGAAAATCTGTCTTAGTTCACTAACATAAAGGTTTTTTCGTCACAAAACTTTTCCATTTGTTGCCGGAAGAATAAAAGTGAGTATGAAAACTGAGTCGACTGAATAAGCTGGACAAATAGAAATATGTTCTGAGGAGAAAGAGAGAGCGGACACAGACTTTGAATTTTCTTCCTGATTTTCTGTTGTAGTTCTAAAATGCGTGTCCACTATTTTCGTCTTTACAGGTTCACATCTGATGTAGAATCACTTTTTGGAGTTCACCTTCAAAATGGGGGCCGTAATTTTGTGTCTGTCTTTACATTTTCGTGGCTGGTGTTCAACTCGCATGTTTACCTATTCGCACCAACTGAAATTATTTATTATTTCTAAGATTTGAGACATGTGGAATTAAATAAAGTCGGCATTGCAATTCCACACTATATAAAAAAAAAAGTCTAGTTCCGTTGGTTGGTTTCTTAGTTTAATCTATCAAACTTCATATTGACAAAGCCATCATCGAAGAAAAATAATAGTAATAGAGTCTAACCCATACCTGGAGGGGATTGAAGGGTTGGTACTTTTTTCCTAAGAGTATGATGTAAAATGTTCGAACTCACTACGATGACACATTTCAGCAAATTAACAGGCTATGTCGCTGTTACTCTTCGTCGAACAATAGTTTTAGAGGAGTTGGATCTTGGGGGAATTATTTCCTAGTTTAGTTGGCTGAGAGGGAGAGACAAAAACGAAAAGATGATGATAAGATGAGGTTTTTTCAAATCAGGAAAAGAAAATTTAGTTACGTGTTTATAGAAAAATATCACTCCCTAACCGATGTGACAGACTCCTCCTGGAATGGTCTCAAAAACAAAAAGAGGTACGGTGGGGTTTTTTTTCAAATCACTTAAGGAAAAAAAAAAACACTGCTTCACAAATCATAACCAACCCCTAATAATGAGGTGGTTTTATTAAGCAACGAAATTTTGGCCGGGATTTTACCCTTTCCTTGTAACTACGACGGTTATAAACTTTTAAAAAAGGTTCTTCTCTTGAACCAGAAGAAGAGCAGAACTGAACATTTTTGCTGAGGAAAGACACTACCATTTCTAATAAAAGAAGAAGACTCTGAATTTGTTTTTCTAGTTTCTTAAGAAGTGGCCGCAAAAATGATCAGCTCTGCTCTTTTTTCTCGAAGAGGTTTAGAACATTTTGAACGGCCTTCGTAACTGACTGCTTCTTTCGAAAATCGAAAAGTCAGCGAGTGGTAGAAACATATAAGAATCAGGGAGAGCAGAGGACACAATAAATAGTATTTTAATTTTTAAAAATTTTTCTTTGATTATAACGAACAATACAACATGAAAAATAATCGGTAATTTACTTTTTAAAAAACACCTTCAAAGAAAGTAACATATTATAATGATTAATGGCACTTTCATTTTTCAAGTCTTTTTGTAAATGTACTTTTTTTTCTTAAGTGTACTTGTTTATTGTTTTTTTTTTTTTTTTCTTTGGTCTTTTTTTGTAAATGTACTTTTGATTGTAAAAGAAAACAAAATATGAGAACAGACAGTTATTTAATGTTTCTGCTTTTTTTGTTACTGCTAAGAAAAAATGCTCCTCTATTTCGTCGAATATATATATATATATATGTATATATATATAAAAAGACAAAATACAAAAAACGGTGCAGAAAGTCTGGGATCATTATTTAGCATACTGTTTCTTTATAATTTAGTTTGGATTGCAATTTTTTTAATGCAAAAAATACTCACACGTGACTAATTGCATTTTAACTGAACCTGATTGTCTTTCTTCAGAAGAGGATATAAAATGCCATGTCTTCTTATTATGTCAGATTGCGGTTGACTGATGGATGAGACATTGTAAACTCACTTGTCTAATTTTTCGGTAAGACTTTGGTCGCAATTCGAAAGTTATGTTTACCTTTCAGCTCTTCATTTGATGGGCAAGGCCTGCGCTAATTACCCCCGAACTTTTGATCTTGAAATTATTGAAAGCCTATTCAGAGACCGAGGAAAGACAGGCTTTATATTCTTACTATGAATAATATTTTGGAAAATTGACCAGTGGTAGAATGTAGGTCCCATATTAAAAAATTCGTGGGATGGGTGTGTATCAAAGATTCGGTGGATGAAACATGAGACCCCGGCACCGATGCTGTTGATAGACGCTTGAAATTTTTATGATCAGGAAAGCCTTTTTCCCCTTAAATATATACTGATTTACAAATAGTAACTCTTGTAATGGTTGGTTGATTGATTGATCTTAACAACATGTCAGCACGCCTAGTGTTGTTTTATTCCTAGTTGTTAGGTAATCGCTGTCATATTTTTTTTTCAGTAGATGATCACTTTGCTATTTCCTTTTTGCACACATTCCTATCAAATAGGAATAATTTTGAAACAGACCTATTTGAACAATAGATTGGATCTTAACAGGTACAAACAGTTCGAATGAAAGAAGACCTGGGATTAACGGCAATAAAAGGGGACTCCACATATCCCGATCTTCAGAACTGGGGTGTGTTTTTAGATGAATTTTACTTTCATAACCAGGACACAAGATTTATGGATACAATCAGCGTAATCTATGTCTCATCGCCAAGACAGAGATAGCAATTCCAATTACTGAACTTGTGACTGTATGAGGTGGTGTCATTTCTTCTCGGTATATTAAGCAATTAATGAATTATGAAGAAAGAAGTCTTTCCACACAAACTTATTTTGTACAAACAAACAAAATTCATAAGATTATTTATTATGAACACGTGAATATTCAAACTTGCAAAAATTGACGATTCACCCATTTTCGTTCATATATATCCGAATTGCTCTTTGTTCTATGTTATATGAGCGTTTGTCTCCTCGTACCCCATCTACCAAAAGAAAGACCAAGTCAAAAAATACGTCGACTTATTTTCGGATTCACATAGCACTCAAATCTCATTTCGCTTCACGTAGCCTGTATCGTTTAGCAAGCCCCCGCTTCCTCTTATTAGAATGTATTGTCTGGCCAACCCCCGTCAATATTTAATCGATTGCTTGTGGCCGAGACGAAAGACGTTATTTTGTAACGTCTAGCCCACTGGATGAGATATTGAACTTTATAAACTTGTCTTTAGGTCACCTGCTGCTATTCTTTTTATAACTTATCTATTGGTGCGACATTACAAATCTCTTATAGTTTCATTTCTTTAATTGCCACTCACTCATGTCGTCAGCGACAAACAATGCAAGTCGTAGCCTATAATAAACGAACACTAGGGTATGAAAAACAATGAAAACAAATATAACACTGAAGGATATGATGTTGTGGATGTGTGTTTGATGGGACTAAGGCTTTTGAATACGGATTGAACTCGTAGTTTACACAGTAAAGCAGCTGATACAAAAAGTATGTATTCTCAGAGTCAAAAGAAACGTTAATTCGAGTCTCAACTGGAGCTCATGTTTTGGTACTGTTCCCAAAAGTCACTTTCTTACCGGAGAAATGAATCATCGAATGAGTTGTGATAAAACATTATGCACGATGGATATAAGCTAAATTAAATTAAAACTTGAAAGAAGCTACTTGGTTAAAAATAATTATTCATAATCCTTCATCAAAATATAATCATAAATTAAACTATTTATTCCTAACAGTCTACAGATAAATCTTTGGTGCAACCACAAAGTTTTAAGCTTGAAATCACACACACACACACACACACACACATATATATATATATATATATATACATTGTGTGTGAGTGTGTCTGTGTATCTTCGTGTATATATATATATATATATATATGTATATATTATTATTATTATTATTATTATTATTAATATTATTATTATTATTACTACTACTACAGTGTATGGTTGTCACTATATCACTTAGTGGGTTAGTAGCAGACCAACTGTGGTATAATTTGGTTGCAGATAAGCAGCCATGCTATTAAATATAAATTAAAACTTTCATATTATCCTTCATTAGATCTGAAGAAGTCCTATTAATTTTTTTTTCGTGTTCTGGGAAATTTCAAAAATGCGTAACAGGTTGGAAATAAATTTATAATCCTATGTGACCGGTTTTGTTGTTTTTCTTTATATATATATATATATATATATATATATATATATATATATATATATATATATATATATAATGTTTTTGTGGATATTACTAATAACTTTACTTAAGTTCCGTATATTCTAAGCGCAATGCTAACTAATTATTATTAAAATTGAATTATAAATGAAGAAAAGCTTACTTCTAATAAAAATTGAATTATCTATGTCATTATTACTAAAACTTAAAACAGTTTTTACTATCAAATTACAGGCTTACTTCTAGGAGTACCTTCTATTACGTCAAGTTCCATGCACTTCGTTCGGTTAAGTGATGTTAAAAGAATAAGTATTGATACTCAAATTTTCGACAACAAATATCACAGTAGGCAAGATTGTTTTTTTTACTCTTTTTAGATAAAATAACATTGAACACTGTGCAAAAGCTAAGATTTGATGTGATAAGAACTGACACCAACAATTTTATTCCTAGCTTTTACCAATTTGGGGCATTTAGTTTTAAAGTTCGTTTGCAAAGCGCTCAGATATATTTAATTACCGTAAAGTTTTACTTACAATCTAATTGAAAAAAAAATGCTCTTTCAATTATGAATCCAGGTTAAGTTGATATTTTTGTATTAGATACAATAAATGAAAAATATATTTACGTAAGAATACTAAGTAAGAGTCACCACAAGCAAAATATTCCATTTTCTTTCTGTATTTGAGAAACGAAAACTGTAAATATTAAAAAAGATGACAACAAAAGACTAACCATTAAATATATTTTTACGTCATTTGCTGGGTTATGAATAAAAACTATATAAATAGATGAAAGTGATTTACAGTATGATCCTGCTATGAAAGTGATTTACAGTATGATCCTGCTAAGCACATATGTTGTAAATGTTCTTCATTCATTTACCATTGAACAGAAACCTTCTCTTTATATTATATTTAATTATATTAAATTATATTACATCATACTATAGCTAAATTGTCTTGTAGAATTTCCCTTTCAAGTTGATCGTTTTTAATTTGATGACATAGTGATTTAGCAATAATGAACTTTTGTCTCGATCATTATCTATAGACAATTTGTGAAGCCTCAATTGTAAAATTGACTGCTCTTTCTGCGCCTTGTGAATGTGCAGTTAAATTAGAATGCTCCAATATCATTTCATTCAATAAATACTAAAGTGGTTCATTATTCGAAAAAATCCTTTGCAGACGCAGTTCCTTAAACCCCCATTTGCTGAGAGATTAATTAAACTTATCCAGTGTCTATCGTCAAATTTTATGATTATAATTTTTTAGTGGCTCGCAACTTCTAAACAAAAAGGAAAATGTTTTCATCGGAAAAATTAACCATATTTTTTATATTTTTGTGATGTAATTTAAAAGAAGCTTTTTAAGTTATTCTTGATAATTGACTTAAATAATTATGAATAAATGGATACAATGCCTTATAGCCCCGCACCATAGCTCCTATTTATTTGACTTCAACTTTGAGAAAATATATTCTGGAAGCGAAGGAAAAGCATTGAGACTTATATGATAAAATACAACATTTCCAAATCCGGTCGATGGTTGGTTTATTCTCTGGACCATATTGAAGATATAATATTTTTGGTTGTAGAATTTATCATCCCTTTTACTCACAAATCAACTGGCTGCATCTACTTCAACGTGAATTTTACAAGGTTGTGCAATACATCATAGAGTACTGGAGGATATACCCTTCTGATCCATAAGCACATTAATATGGTAGCTAAAATCAACCGTCGTTCTTTATTCAAAAGCCCAATTCTCCACGTTACAAATCTGTGGTTACACTTTCCTGCAAGAAATTCTTAATGCATATCTTAAAAGTAGTCACTGCTCACAACTTAAATCTTCCTTTGCCTTTACAGGAAGATATGAATTATCCAGAGAGCCACTGATTATGGCAAATTCTACTTGGGGCAAAACCTGATTATCACCTTCGCAAAGTTTCTATAGAGGACTAGTAAAAGCAGTAGGGCTAAATATAGTTCCATAAATAGACATAAAATTGCTTTGAGTTGAAGTTCATTTTAATCAAATGAATTTCTAGTGGTATGCAACGTCCGAGAAAGTTTTTTCTCCTCACTAGTAACCAGACATCTTTCTCTACAAATATTTTTACTGGTATTGTCTACAATAAATACCTTAGCATTTTTTACACTGTTGAACTCTTCATAAGCAGTAGAATTAGAAGAACAATGTTGAATCAATGTTAAGAATAAATCTATGGGTGAGATACCTGCTTTCAGAGCTTCTCTCTCAGACGAAATTTGATTGGCACCCTCATCCCTTGCAATTCTTAATTTTTTCATCATTTTCCGGTTGCATCCTTGTATTGTAACGTTTATCAACACAGCCATCAACACAATGCATAGAAGATTTCCATAATTCTGGAGGTTGGTTTTTTTAACACACTGATTTTTCCTTACCTGGTTATTTTATTTCATTGCCTTTTCCCTTTCTATTTTTGATTTATCAATAATAATGTCCTTTAAATTAATGTTTGGTGGCAAAAAGTCCTTCATTTTGTAGGTATCGTAGAAAGGCATTATTAAGACTTGCCCCCAGTCTGGAAGTTCTACAGAAAATGTAGAAAGTAAAAGGGGCTGCGAGATTTCTTAGACGGTCTCCCTGGTTCAAAATAGTCGTTGGTTGTTTCTTATCAAGAATATGTCCCTGAAAAACCCTCAGATGTAGAAAAATTATGCGAAAAATCTTGTTGATATAAGTCAAATTGTTTCTTTGATCACTCCGTTTTAGCTGCAGATTTTTGTATGGTATGAAAAATTATCTATGTCCAAGTTAGAAACTGCCCTTTGGTCCCGTTTCTCTCTCTCACTCTCTCTCTCTCTCGCTCTCACTGATTTTCAATAGGAAACTCAAATTGCGAAAGTCGCCGCCTGTCTCAAAATATACAAGTGAAAATCCTTTTAAGTTAATCAATTTTTTAGGCATTCGGGGAAGGTCGATAAAATGTTCATTATTAAGCCAAGTTATTTATTGTGCATGTGGTTATATATATATATATATATATATATATATATATATATATATATATATATATATATATATATATATGAGGATCATTAAATAAGTTCCAAGACTTTTATAGACAGTACACTTATGAAACCCAATTCTCCTTCGAAGTAATCTCCTCCGGCTGCAATGCACTTGTATCGTTCCAACTACTTTTGGAAGGCCACAGAGAAGTCCTATTGTGTGATTGTGTCATGACCTTCTTTACAGCCTCTTTTATCTACTCAATTTTCTCATAACGACTGCCTCTGAGCTTAGGGAATAATCAAAAGTCACTGGAAGCAAGGTCTTGACTATAGGGAGGTGATGCCCATCTTGGTCAAATAGTCTGTGACAACAATGGATTTGTGGACTGGTGCATTGTCCCGGGGGAAATGCCACCGATCCGATTTGAAGAGTGCTGGCCTCTTCCGACGGAATCTCTACTTGGACTCCTTTAAAACCTTAATAGAGTAACCCTAACCATAACCCTTTGGCCAATTAACTCAGGTGTATTGACTTCCTTACACCTCCCATACCTCTCATCATCCCTCACAGACTCCCTGCCTTCCTTGAATCTCTTATGCCACTCAAAAACTGATGCTCGATTCATGCAAGATGCTCCAAAAGCAGTCTGAAGCATTCTATACGTTTCTGTGTCATTTTTCCAAGTTTAAAACAGAATTTTATTGCATATCGTTCTTCGTAAGTGTCAGATTGCATTTTTGAAATTCACCAATTCCTGCTGTAGCTTTTCATTTGAACTTGAAATCATAAACATTGGTCAGTAATCTCATAAGTTGTATAGTAATAACATACTGAATTCTCAAGAGTCTGCGACAATTTTAAATGACTGTACAAAAATGTCTGGAAACCTATTAAATGCACCACTCGTGGATTGATGCATTAGTTCTTCTGAGGTTTTGTTCGAAAATAAATTCCATGTGTCATTCCACTATTAAAAAAACAAAGAATATGAACTACACTGACAAAAGAAATTTCGCAACAAGGAGAATGTAAAACAGATATTTTTTCGTATAACAAAAAATAAAAAAAAAATAGCAAAGGTTAATTCAAAGTAGCAAATGTGTTAAAATGATTGTTAGGTATTTGAGTGTATTGCTTGCTGAGAAGTTAGTTCGTATTGTCGAACATGTCTCTATGAAGGTGTGTTCACCGTTAAGACAGGAAGAGAGAGAGAATGGTCAAGTCGTATTTAAGTATGTGTGCCTGTGTATATGTTTGTGTGTGTGTGTATGTGTACGCGTGAAACAAAAAATTCCAAAGCAATGAAGAATGTTTCTGTCCGCTGGCTGAATTAATGTGTTTGTATGTATGAGGTGATATTGATGTCCACAGAAAGTTTACTATGTTGAAGGATGGTAAAATACTAATTTCATTAATAGTCTGTTGTTTCTTTACACATTTTCGGCTGCATGTCTGAAACTGTGCGTGGTGAATCTCTTACTCTGGAGGGTGAGTTTTCTTGAAATCTGTCAAGCTGAGAGGGAGAAAGTGAGACTGTCAAAACCGTTAATCCATAGGTTTTGCAAGTCACATGACGGGCTCCAAACGCAAGTTTTATTTTAGCACGGGACAAATTCAGAACTTGCAAACGTAGTTCAAGTTATTGGTATGTGTCTAAACTGTCCAACCAGGTTCCCTTAAGTACTCAATTTATGTTTGAGCCTAATTACTTTTGTTTCGGGAACAAGTGAGTTTTGGATCCTAGTTTTACTGATTTTTTCCAGTTCACGTCCTCTTCGACGACTGTCTAAAAATATTGGAGGGTAAATCCTACAAACGTAATCAATGTTTTAGGCATTTTGGGAAGTTCGATAAAATATCCATTTTGTGGCTGGATTAATATATATATATATATATATATATATATGAGCGTATATATTATTTTTTTAATATATGTATTCCGTAATGTTTTCTCTCTTTCTTTTGATCTCAGTCTCATTTTTTTCTCTTAATTTATATAACTTGATGCATGTAAAAATATTACATATAGTTGATTGTACCTTAGAGTATTTTACACACAATGCTGGAAGGACTTTACTTGAATGCTTATCCTTTTCGGAAGTGAATCGAAGTTCGAGTTTTACATGATGTCAGAGAATGATTTTAAGCGAATTCCCAAAAGAAATCCATCAATTCATATTTTCTCCCCATAATTTACGGATAAACAGTTGGGCAATCTTTGTTTTTTAGCCAAGCTACGCCAACTGGTTTAAGAGAAGAAAAAGTAGCTATACTCCGTTTAAATACTGATCTTGTATTCGATCTTTCGCACGGCTGAGGTGTTGAATTAATTCATTAACTCACCCTGCTTTTATCCTTAAAGAAAATGGAACTTCCTATCAAAGATGGAACTGAACGATGATTATTTTTTTTTATGTTCGTGGACCTAGACACATTTTAGATTTACGAGACTTAACTATGAAATCCATGATTAGAAATCTTTATTCCTTTTTATCATAATATATATATATATATATATATATATATATATATATATATATATATATATATATATATAAGCCATGGAGGGTATTTAGATTTGGGGTAACGTTTTTTTTTTGTTTTTTTTATAGGATTGTATAAATATTGTATAAATAAAAGAAATAATAAATATAATATCTCCACCGTAAATTTTTTTCTTGATTAAAAAATATAAAAAAATATATAAGAAAATTATTTAACTTAAAAAATTATATAATTAACATTTTTTTTTCTAATCCGATTCTCGCTGAAAGCAATATAAGGTCACCCAAATAATCTTTTTCTACAACAAGTGATGGTGGTCATCACGACCAGAAATAAATTTATTATGATACCAAGTAAGTTATTTTTTTCTTTTTATAATATATATATATATATATATATATATATATATATATATATATATATATATATATATATTCTTTTGGGAGGAATTGTTCTTTTTTCAATTTAGTTCACTTCAAAAAGCTTAATGCTCTCTTCCTAACAAAAGCATCCCATTCAATGTCAACTGAGAGACTGTAACCTCTTATGCTATATTTAATATCCTATATTATCTGTTTTCCATTAAAGAGTTCCTAGCTTCTTCTCGACAGTTGTTATGATCATTTCATTCTCTTATTGTCCTGTGTTTAGAAAAAAAAAGAGTTGTCATAAAAACACTTAGACAAGACTTGAAACACATAATAAGTCGTGTGTAGTGCCAAGTCTACAACAAAAACTGAGAACTAGTCAATGACTGATATAGCGCTGAAAAGCGCGTAAAAATGTGTCTGGGACCAGTGTGAGTAAACAAAAAGGAAATGAAATTAGCGAAAGTACTTGTGTTTCGCCAGCAGAGGCAGCTGCTAAATGGTTTCTTACGTTCCTGATATAATGTTTTGGTAAGTGTTAACGCAATGACTGAGAGAGAGAGACAGTCAGACAGACAGACAGATAGGGAGAAAATAAATGATAGACTATAAGTGAGGTTGAATGAGAGGTAGTACAAAATAATAAATTGTGAGTTATCTTATGTTCTTTTCTTGCATTTGTGGTGGAACCGAATGATGGGGTCAGATGCGAGCTAAATTTATATATATATATATATATATATATATATATATATGTGTGTGTGTGTGTGTGTGTGTGTGTGTGTGTGTGTGTGTGTGTTGTGGGACCGAATGATGGGGTCAGATGCGAGCTAAATTTATATATATGTATATATATATATATATATATATATATGTGTGTGTGTGTGTGTGTGTGTGATTAAATTAAAAAATACACTTCATTTCTTATAATTCTAGTGCTGGTCTGTTAAAATTTTCATATGATTCAAATGACTTCTGGATGGAATGAATTTAAGAAGGGAACATACTTTACCCAAATATATATGTATATGGTACTACTGTATTCCCAATATGAATGTATATGAGTCGCTGTTTTGTTAGTCATTTTACTGTTATATCATCAAAGATGGCTTCAGCTGGGGCCGAAAATACCAAGATGTCAGATGACTGATACGCAAACTTTAACAGATCATCGATAAAATACACAGAAACGAAATATCTGTACTATTTAATCAAACGTATTTAAAAGATAAAATGATAATGATGTGTAATTTCAAGAAAGTGGTCAACCAATCAACTATTTTCCCCATAGAAAAAAATTAAGGAGAATATTTATGTTGGGAACTCAAGTGAAAATTGAAAACTCAAGTTCTGCAATCACAGATACACTTTTTCCAACCCTTTACGCAGAAACTATCGAGTTGGTTTTAGAGTTTAAGAGATAGGGGCCAAACTCCAGAAATTAAGCGAAGATCCTAGAAGCTTCAACAGTAGATGTAAACTTTTTCTGGAGAAAAAAATAAGCACCTTTAGTAATAAAGTTACTTACCGACTATTAAATAAACGTAATGAACTAATTTTTAAATGTCACCATGAAAATTGATTTAAACACATGTGAAAAAGATTAATAATACAAAAAATGATAGTGATGAGAATAATCGGATAAAATTAATGGTATACATATTATTCTTGATGTTATTAGTAATCTAATAACCGTAACAACAAGAATAATAATAATGATAAATCATCAGAAATTTAATAATAGTCCCTTTTTGTAATTAGTAATATAATCAGTACTTGTTAATAATTATAATAATGACCTTATTGATTGTAACTATAGTTAGAGTGGCAGTATTCAGATTAAGGAACATATAAATGTATAAAGACAGTGAATGAAGACTAAGTTTTAATATCAAATGGAAAACGCCAATGTATCTAATATTGCTACTGTAAGGGCGGGAAAATTATTTATTTCTATATGTGTATGCTATTATAATTAAGGAACAAAACATCATCATTGCATATCGTGGGAAATAAAATAAAGATTCGATTTGCTGGCGTATTTACACGTGTGTAGTATGGTAGGCCAGAATCACGGTATATTTCATGTAGTTGGGATATGTTGTATAACAATATACTGTGGAATATTGTACAATATTGCTACTTTATGTAGGGAAGAAACTTGAGCTAAATTACAATGATAATCATATATATTATATACAATAATAATTATACATATATACTATAGTCATCCATGATAGCACGTCTCCCATCCGGTTAAACAACGCACTGCTCATGTACTTTCACAAACACATACACTATACACCACTTACACATACACACGCACTTACAAACACCGGTGACCCACACCAACAGACACACGCACGCGCGCTCGAACACACACACACACACAGGTAAAAGATTCTACACAATCCCAATGGTTTTTGACTGTTTTTCGATTTTCGAGTTATTCATTTCATTTCGTAACCTGCCTGAAGATTTTTATTTTTAAAAATATCATGAAACAAAAAGACGCATACAAACTTTCAAAGCATTATATATATATATAGTGACACGCATCAGTATTGGATACATGTAACAGATTATATATATATATATATATATATATATATAACATCATTTTTAAAGGAAAGGAAAAGAGAATGATAATAAAGATAATAAGAACACCTGCAAATGATTTTCCTATTGTTGATAACCAGGTGAGCAAACATTTAAAAGTTAAAGCTCAGTTGTAGATTGACGACCTGAATCCCAGTTTTGTAAGTTTCATCATGGTTAATATTATTTTCAGTTGGAAAATTATATCTAAGAAATCCCCGATTGACAGCTCTGTCGAAAGTCAATATCCAACGTATATATATATATATATATATATATCTGTGTGTGTGTGTGTGTGTGTATTTATATATATATATATATATGTACACACATAGGTATATATATATATATATAGTGTAAAACAAAAGTGAGCACACACCTCACATTTCAGCAGATATTTACGTATATCTCTTCATGGGACAACACTGACAAAATGACACTTTGACACAATGAAAAGTAGTCTGTGTGCAGCTTATATAACAGAGTTAATTTACTTTCACCTCAAAATATAACCATTAAAAGTTAAACCCCTGCCAACAAAAGTGGGTACACCCCTTAGGGAAAGTTGTTAATATTAACATACACCATGTCAATTATCAATATTTTGTGTGGCTGCCATCATTATCAAGAACTGCCTTTGCGCTCCTGGGCATGGAGTTTACTAGAGCTTCACAGGTAGCCACTGGAATGCTCTTCCACTCCTCCATGACAACGTCGCGGAACTGGCAGATATTTGAGACTTTGCACACCTCCACATTCCGCTTGAGGATCCCCCAAAGATGTTCTATTGGGTTCGAATCTGCAGATATACTTGGCCAGCTTTACCCTCAGCCTCTTCAATAAAGTAATGGTCGTCTTGGAGGTGTGCTTGGAGTCATTGTCATGCTGGAACACTGCCCTTCGACCCATTTTTTGGAGGGAGGGGATCATGCTCTGCTGCAGTATTTCACAGTACATGTTGGAGGTCATGTTACCCTCAATGAAATATAACTCTCCAACACCTTTAGCACTCATGCAGCCTTTGACCATGACATTCCCATCACCCTGCTTGACTGTAGGCATGACACACTTCTTTGTACTCCTCACCTGGTCGCCGCCACACACGCTTGAAGCCATCAGACCCAAACAAATTATCTTCATCTCATCAGACCATAGTATATGGTTCCAGTAATCCATGTGCTTTGTTGACATGTCTTCAGCAAACTGTTTGTGGGCTTTCTTGTGTATCGTCTTCAGAAGATGCTTCCTCCTGGGGTGACAGCCACGCACACCAATTTGATGTAGATTGCGGCGTCTGGTCTGAGCACTAACAGGCTAACCGCCCCCACCTCTTTAATCTCTGCAGCAATGCTGACAGGACTCCTACACCGATCTTTCAAAGAAAGCATTTGGATGTGACGCTCAGCACGTGCGCTCAGCTTCTTTTAACGACCTACCTGAGGCCGGTTCTGAGTGGAACCCGTTCTATTAAAACGCTGGATTATCTTAGCCACTGCGTTGCAGCTCAATTTCAGGTTGTTGGCAATCTTCTGGCAGCCTTTGCCATCTTCATGTAGCACAACAATATGTATTTTACGATCCTCAAAGAGTTCTGTGCCATGTGGTGCCATGTTAGAACTTTCAGTGACCAGTATGAGAAAGTGTGAGAGCTGCACTACAAATTCCAACACACCTGTTTTGCTGTCTGGCTTTCTTGGGTCTGGGATAGCCAGTATGCTTCCACTGGGAACTCTGTTTCTTGGTCTCTGGGTCATAGCAGTAGATCCAGCTATCATCATAGGTCACTAGAGCATAAAAAACTGCGGGATCTGAATTGATCAGCTTGACCGTCTCCCAGCTGTCATGACAACGTCTTTCTTTCTGATCTTCTCTGAGCACCCCTGTGACAAACTTCACGCACATCTTCCACATCTTTACTTCCTCGCGAATAATTGTGTGTAACGTTCCCACACTCGCATCAGATTTTTCACTTATTGTCTCTATAGACACTCGACGGTCTTTATACGTGAAATTCTTTATTTGGCCAATCAACTCTGGTGTATCGACTTCCTTACTCCTCCAACACCTCTCATCATGCCTCACAGACTCCCTGCCTTCCTTGAATCTCTTATGTCACTCAAAAACTGATTCTCGATTCATGCAAGATACTCCAAAAACAGTCTGAAGCATTCCATATGTTTCTGTGACATTTTATAAAGTTTAAAACATAATTTTATTGCATATCGTTCTTTTAAAGTGTCCTCACGTCCAGATTGCATTTTTGAAATTCACCAGCTGTGACAATCAGGCTTTAGTAGGGTGTATTCCAATTGCTGCTGTAGCTGTTGATTTGAAGCTGAAATCATAAAAATTGGTCAGCCACCTCATAAGATGTATAACAATAACATACTGAATTTTCGAAAGTCTGCAACAATCTTAAATGCCTGTACAAAAAATGTCTAGAAACTCTTTGAACAACCCTCGTATATCATAGTAATAAAAAAAATTATTCGCCCATGAATATAACGCCAATGGCTATATATTTTAGACGGAAAATTCTTTATGACGTATACACAGAAAAAATTTAAAAATTATCATAGACAATTCGAACCTATTATTTGTTTAATGGCATATCGACCTTTGGAGGTTATTTAATGCCAAAGCTATTCTCCAAGAAGAACAGTAGTGGTACTATTTAACCCATAGCTGGGAGGATAAGGAGGTTTATACCTTTCCCAAGGGTATTTGCCTGAAAGTGAACGTAATAGCGCGACTGGAGTACGAACTCGCTTACTATGATTCCGCAGTCCATCGCTGTAACCATTACACCACGAGGACACCCCACTCAAACCTATTAGGAGGGTCGTTAACCTCATGTTGGTGATACGGTCAGTATAGTCTCGGACCTGGCAACTGGGTTATTTCTCTTCATTAAAGAAAAATAAACTTTGGAGATTTTCAAAATAAAATCTGATTCTACTTTATTAAGAAAATTCACAGACACTTTTAAGGGTTTATTTCCACAATATCTTCGAGAGTTTTTTTTTTTTTTTAACTTTCTTTTCATCACACTTGTCCGAGCTAAAATAGGCGATAAATTAAATTTTAGTGACTGATATATATTTTTTTTTTTTCACGAAAACAGCGTTGTTTTCGCGACCTTGTTTTTGAAGTAATCGTATTTTTGACAGACTTTCTACGACCAGTTGTCATTTACTTCAATTTTCAAAGGCCAGACAATATTTTATTCTGTGTCACCATGCCACTTGCATCTCTCTTTGACACAACCTGCATTCTAGCGAATCACGCTCAGCTAGTAATTGCTCACACGGGTCTGATTGATGCAAACTTTAACACAATTGTCATCAAGTAATGACCCCTAGCTACAATCGGTTAGAGAGCCTTCTCTTGATTTGATCGAGATACATCCTCAATTTGACATTTCCGAGCTGACCTAAACTGTTGTTTATCTAATGATTGTTGTGCTATGTTCACGGGCGTGTCTGGGGAACGTCAATGCAAAATGTGCCATCTGATTCTGCGGATAGCACTAATTTACGCACTTCTTTGTTTACATCTATCTATCTATCTATCTATCTATCTATCTATCTATCTATCTATCTATCTATCTCAGTCTCTCAAACTTTTACTCCCTTTCTTTCCCTCCCTCCCCGTATCTCCGTCTCTAACTTTCTTTATATCTCTGACTCTCTCTGACTCCCTCTCTCTGACTCTCTCTCTCTCCCTCTCTCTTTATATATATATATATATATATATATATTGTGAGAGAGAGATAGAGATTGAGAAAGACATCAATAGAAATGAAAATGAAAAAAGTGAGATATTTTTTTTTAAATAAGAATGAATTTTTTGTTTATGTAACTTCTAACTTTTGTCATTTGAACACACATAGACATACATGCATATAAACACGGAGATGTTAAACTTTATGATATTGATAAAAATGCACACACACACACACACACACACACACACACACAGAGTTACTCATATAAATAGGGACATATGTATGACCACAAAAATATAAACACATATATATATATCCCCCACACATAGATAGATAGATAGATATCCATAAATATCCATATAGATACATTGCCATAATACAATGTTCGCCACTAGTCCAGAAGTTCTGGTTTCGCTCCCAGGCCAAATCATGTGAAAAACTCGATTTGTTGTTGATGCCACCTTGCTTAACACTCAGCATTATAAGGTACGGATCCAGGGTAATTTGGAATAATTAAGAGAAAGGAGTAGAGCCCTCCCGTAAACCACAGGATTGAAGCAATTAAAAAGAGAGAGTTCGGCTTAACTTGGATTACGGTCAGCCTTTTAAATAACTATATATATATATATATATATATATATATATGTTGAAAAGATAGATTTGCAGTGAATCTGACTGTATGATAGAAACTTTTTGAAAGTTGGATGCAGATAAATCCTCTATATATACTTTTACATATGTATATACATATATAACCACACACACACACACACACACACACACACACACACACACTCAAAGGTATTTGAATTTTGACTCATCGCATTGGAAAGTAAATTTGATGTATTTCATTGTCATTCTCGTAAATTTTCACATCCGAATACATAATTTGATTTTGTATCTTCCTTGAAATCTGGATATATTTACACTTTCAAAGGGGCTCTGCGCTGTGTTATAAACCTCATTAAGTCGGGTAAATATTATTTTAGGTTGATGAAATTTTAAAAATCGATTTGACTTAGTACCTGAGACGTATATTTTTATTTCCATCGAAATTGAAGGTATTTGAATTTCTGCCGTAGGGTTTTGCCTCTTTGGCACAATGGTTGGCGTTTTCGTCAATGATCCACGAGACGGGGTCTGGGTCCCAGGTCGAGTCATACCAAAGATTAAAAAAATGTTAATTGATCCCTTGTTGCTTAACACTCAGCATTACAAGGTATGGATGAAGTTTAAAGTGGCGCAATAACGAGAACGGAATAAAGCCCACCCCTACAGCTCGGTGTTGTAGCAATTGAAAAGTGAGCTTTTGGATCACCCTCGACTACGGTCCCTAACACAACTGGAAAGTAAATTTTCTGTTTCTCATCGTCTATTTCGTAAAGTTTCACATTAGAATACATACTTTGTTTTTATATATCTTTTATTAAACCTACGCCGACTACGCCGATGACATAGCGATACTGGCAAATACATCCAACCAAGGCGAAATACGACTTCATAGTTTGGAACGGGCTGCCGCAGGCATAGGCCTCCATGTCAATGCACACAAAACGGAATATATGTGCTATAATTAAACAGGTGACATCTCTACACTAGACGGAACCCCTCTTAAACAAGTAGACAAATTCACTTGCCTAGGAAGCATCAACCGAAAAGCCATCGACACGCAATTAACGAAGGAATGGACAGCTATCAATAGGCTATCGATCATATGGAAATCAGACATAACCGATAAAATGAAACGCAGTTTCTTCTTGGCAGCGGTCCCATCGATACTGCTGTATGGATGCACTACATGGACCCTTACAAAACGGCTGGAGAAGAAGCTAGATTGCTGCGAGCAATCTTGAACAAGTCCTGGCGGCAACACCCAACAAGACACCAGCTATACGGCCACCTGCATCCCTTCACGAAAACTATCCAAGTTAGACGAGCCAGACATCCTGGACACTGCTGGAGAAGCAGTGACGAACTCATAAGTGATGTACTCCTATGGACCTCCACATATGGCCGGGCAAAAGCAGGACGACCAGCACGAACATACATTCAGCAGCTATGTGAGGATACGGGATGTAGCTCTGAAGACCTACAAGAGGCGATAAACGATATGGAGAAATGGCGAGAGAGGGTGCCACGACATGATGATGATGATGTAACCTAGATGTTTTTGTACTTTCAAAGGGGCTCTGCTCTGTGTTATAAACTTTATTATGTCGGGGGTAAATATAATTATAAGTAAGTGAAATTTCAGAATCTGATTTTACTTAGTGCCTAGTAGTTATGTTATTTACCAAAAACGGAGGAATCAGAATTTTCACCGGGTTGTTTGGATCTTTTACACCTCCACTAATGGAATCGATAAGTTAATTTCATGTAGCACATTGGCGCATTTGTTATGTTTTGACCTTTTGACCCGGCCAAAAATGCCATTCAAAGTGATGCATCGGAAGGGTGTGACACATTCTAGTGGCAGTTATGAGAGGAAATCGCGTGGGCGGAAATTGGCTAATGAAATAGGACGAGGTAAAAAAAATCCCATTATACTCCCATAGGCTGATGCACCGGAAGAGAGTGACCTCTGAACTGGATGACAGTTATTTCCGCTCAATGACAATCACACAGGCCATTCCAAAGAAAGCGGAAGTGACACATCCCGGTCTCCAGATATCGGAAGTAGTCGTGGAGGCGTGTCCATATCAGCGCGTAGGAGTTTGAAGGTAATATAAGGTCGACGAATTGAACAGTTGAGGACAGTTGAGTTGAGGCGAGAAAGTTGGAGAGGGAGTAGGACGTGATGTAGTAAGGAAAGCCAGCACCAAGCAGAGTGGACTCCCGGGCTCCGGTTGAGCAGCCATGGAGAACGAGAAAGACACAACGCTGACGGCCATAAGTTTGGGGTCAAAATATTTCAGTTATGTTTAGTCTCCAGCTCCCTCTCACACGCAAACTTTGAGTAACCCTTTTTGAAACCTTACAAATAAAGATGAGAGGTAAAATATTTTATAAAGAAGTCTTCCTGCGTCTTTCTACGTGCGTCGTTTATTCCTGCGACTTTATCATCGTGCGTCTGTCTATTTATTGCGTCTTTATGATGCTGCATGAACATGTATATGTGTATTTAAGCATATTTATTATGTGAGTATATAACACATTGTTTTTTTCGTAAAATTTCACATCAGAATAACTTAATAGTTTTTTATATGTCTACTTTTCACTTTTCTCCTATGTACAGACACAGAAACACACTCAGATCCATACACAGATACACACAGAGACGTTGAGCATTATCACACACACACACACACACACACACACACACACACACACACACACACACACACATATATATATATATATATATATATATATATATATATATATATATATATAAGTATTATTCGGTCCAGTTAAACCAGAGTTGGGAGTAATTCCATCTGGACGAAAAAGAAAAACATTCAACAATCAAGATTCAACAGTAAACTTTAAACTTTCCTGGTAAAGAGCTTAATGTAACTGAGCTCTTTATATATATATATATATAAGGATTTTATCCGTTTGTAAAGAGGATTTGTTTCTTTTTCGTAGTTCAATATGGAGGTGCTTTAGATTAGATGTAGCGGGAATGTGTTTTAAGATATCAAGAGGTCGAACCACAGTTAGAAATCTGAATATGGAGGTGCTTTAGATTAGATGTAGCGGGAATGTGTTTTAAGATATCAAGAGGTCGAACCACAGTTAGAAATCTGAATAGTTAAACGCCTCGACTGGGTTCTTGTAGTCAATCCTATATAAGTACTTACCATTTTGGGGAAGCATTCTCCGAGTGGAGTTGTCATACTGTGATAACTAGTGGAGAGAGAGAGAGAGAGAGAGAGAGAGAGAGAGAGAGAGAGAAAGAGAGAGAGAGAATGATAGGGTTAATTCAATTAAATATGGGATAATATATGATGAGTTTTATTTGATAGTTAGAGTCACTTGAGAAAGCATTATATTACAAATAAGAGTTTTCATGATCTACAATCGAATCTGTAATTTCTTAGCATCTGGTCAGGAAAAATAGAAAAATGTATTTAAGATTGTTTGATGTAGCATTATTTCCATTGCAATTTGATTTGATTATTTTCATGGCACATTTTATTTGCTCATTAACAGTGTGGTTTGCGAAGTCGCTGAAAAAAGATTAATGTTTTAAGTTCAGAGTAGAAAATTGTCTTGAAGGAGAATATTAGTTTGGCACGATATATTCATTTTTGTAAATATTGTATAGGGTATCACTCATCATACGGTGCCTTGAACGGATCAAAGATACAATAGGCTGACATGAAGTGTCTGTCTTATATAATAAAACATGTGTGAAATAGAAACTGCAGCAAATATGCATATATGAAATCTAATGATTTCCATATTAAAAAAATGTGTCAATTTTTTAGCATAAAATTACAAAATCTGTCATTTTTTTGTATCTGTAACTTGGCAATTATGAAGCAATCTGTCTTTAAATTTTGAAATACTTTAGAGTGGAAGACATTTTGACTAGCTACGAATATTTGGAAGGATTAAAACCCAAAATAATTTTAGAATTCTTTTATTTACAAATATATTAAAAATACAATGTCCCAGCTTTCTTAGATGTCCATTAGATTTCTTAGATGAACTATCAACTTTTTCGCAAACTTAGCGCCTACCGAAATAGTATAAATATACGAAGAAATAAATATTTCTCGATTAAATATGAATTTGCCAATGCTTACTCAACAAAAAATAACTAATGAATTTTTACTTACTTAAATATTTTTCGGTTTATTTCTTTTCAGGAAAATCAACATTCTTTTCTTACAAAACTGAAAGTTTATTTAAACTTCATTTATCTTTAGAGCGTTGACGTAAGACATTATCAAAACTAATATAGCACTAAAAACTCATGAAGTAAATATCAGCATCTGTCAGAGAATATTTGAGATAAGGCTTGATATGTATTATTTTGATTGTGATTTTTTTTACTGTTGTCCTCTTTATTGTTGGCGACCATAGTCGAGGGTGACCAGAAGGCTCCCTTTTCAATAGCTGAAGTGTAGGGGAGGGTGTTACTTATTTCCGTGGATTGCTCCACTTTACTCTTGATACATACCTTATATTGCTGTGTGTTAAGCAAGGAGATATCAAGTACCATTTTTAAAGTCTTTGGTATGACGATTGAACCCAGGTCCCCCGGACCATTGGCGAACACTCTACCGCTGGCCTTCCTCAGGTGACCTTGTTTATCTGATTATAGAAATGATTCAACCAGGGGAATTATTTTTTAATGTTTGACTGGTGATCAAACAAGGCAAAGGCATTATTTCTTAAATTTGAAAAAATAAAACTCACAAATTTAAAGGAACAAGAAGCTCCGATACTTTTTGTCAGGGAAGGAAAGGGGAGTAGTCATGTTTGATTATATATTCTAAGGGGTCCTGGCTAGCCACATTTGGTAACCCAAGCACACAATACAAGGAATTGGCTGTCATACATCAACAGGCACGGAGCAAACGCTGAAATACCACATTCGCTCTATGAGAACCTACCTAAAACACGGATGCAAATAATGATTTATTTTAAAATGCTTTATTTACAAAAAATGACAATGATGTAGGGGGAGGGGAAAAACAAAATAAATTGACAAAACAAGAAAAATAGTTTGGTTCACATCCCGTCCCCACCATCTATGCAATCAATCATCTTTTCTTACAGCCCACTCGGTTTGGGGCTGTAGAATACACCAACTGCTTCTCTGCAGAGGAGTAAGACCCACCACCACCAACAGGTGTCTGGGTTATGACACTAAACAATCTGATTGTGAGGCTTCAATAATGCCGGAGGTTTGTGGAATGCAGAGTATTCCTTTATGGCCATTGCTCCCAGGTCCACTCAGACTCAGAGTGGTAGCACCTGATAGGGTCCTATTTATGAGTTAAATATAATTAAATAGCGTACTTATGCTGAATTGAATCGATTAAAATAGGACTGCTTATCTGTATAAAAATTGATTTGTCATTAAAAAAAACCTACATTGGTTGATATGCCATAAAACCCAATCGAACCTTGCCAAATTATATATATTTAATATATATGAATTAAGAGAATTTCAATCATACATCTTAGATGCATCAGGTAGGTCTTCAGTGATGCGCTGTCTTCATTGCCGATTTCGGGTTATTTCTGCATCATATCAGCTCCGACAGTAACCCCGGCTTGACTCTGAAAGAGCCAAGCCGCCTCCGTGATCGTGACGTGCTACGCTCGTGCCGCTACCAATGCAAAGAAATGTAAATAAAAAGCTGGACTTCGGCCGTTCTTATAGACATCTGTCTTTTAGTAAACAGCCAATGAAAACAGGGCATTCCACACTCCTCTGCTATATAATACCATCTTTACCTCATCCGGTTTTGCCCGGCTACTTCCGGAATCGGTACCGAGGTAAGATGTTATTTTAATACTCGTCCGTGTCCATGATTTACACTTCACTAGACTTACACGAATCTCCCGCCAAATCTGTCCTATACTAATACTTCTAAACTAACATGAATTAATCCCCCGCTCAAAATTTGGCATTAAATAACCTACGATGGTTGATTTGCCATAAAACATAAGAAGACAAAACAAAACAAAACAAAGCTAATGTTATGTATATACTTCTGCCTTCAATCACGCCAAATAGAGATTAATTGGCTATTATATGCTCATCGAACTTATAGAAAATATAAAATAATCAAATCAGTTCCCATATCTTTAACAGCTCAACCGATAAAATAGCTATGTTTTTATTTGACAAGCTTGACATGTTCAGAAGAGAACAGGGGCACTAACTGACAATTATTATCATTGTTACTCCTTGAGAGTTCTTCACATCAACGTTAGCTGATGGTCTTTCATTGGAATCTGAGAGACAACAAGTCTCCTCATGTGTCCAGGACTATTCTGGACAATCTCAGTTATGCTGCAGTTGGATTTTCTCCTCTTCACCTCTTATTTCCAAATCCTCTAATCCTTTTAGAAAACCTTTGGTGACTGTGCCAAGATTATTATTATTATTATCATTGTTGTTGTTGTTGTTATTGATACCTACTTGCTTAACACTCAGCAATATTAGTAAGTATCGAGGATAAAGTGGAGCAATCTAGGGAAAGGAGTAGCGCCCTCCTTTACATGTAGGTGTACTAGCTATTGCAAAAGGAGCCTTCTGGTCACCCTCGACTAAAGGGAGACAACTTTACTTACTTATTATTTACTCCTTTAGAGTTTTTCACATCAGTGTTATCAGATGGGTTTTCACTGGAGTTTGAGTGACAGCAAATCTCCTCAAGTCTCCAGGATTCTGGCCGTTCTTCGCAATGCTGTTGTTTGGATAGTCTCTACCTGTCCGCCAACTTCCAAGTCATCTAGGCTTTTTAATAATCCTTTAGTTATTGTGCCTAACACACCAATCTCAATGGGCACATTCATTACTTTCATGTTCCACAGCTTTTTCAATTCTCTAGCAAGGGCGAGGTACTTATCCTTCTTTTCACTTAACTTCAGATTTATTCCGTGGTCCGCCGGGACAGCAAAGTCGACAATTTTTCAGATTCTGTTTTTTTTTTTTTTTTGTTTGTTGATTTTTAAGAGGTCTGGTCTTCTGGCCGGGATTAAGCGATCTGTTTGTATGTTAAAGTCCCATAGGAGTTTATGCGAGTCATTTTCTAGGTTCCTATTTCTATTTTTCTAGGACAGGTTATGCATATACCATTTGTTTGTATGTTCGAATTTAAATTTCCTGCACATTTCCCAGTGGATCAGCTTGCCGACCCAGTCGTGTCTCGCCTTGCACCCCATCTGTGCTAATTTGCTGCGTTCACTTATTATGTGATTGATCGTTTCGTCTCTGTCACCGCATGTCCAACATTTATTGTTTTGTTGCGTCTTATCTATTCTCGCTTTGATATGATTGGGTCTTATGGCGTGGTCCTGTGCTGCTATTAGGAGGGATTCAGCTTCTCTCTTAAGGTTTCCTTTTCTTAACCAGGTCCAGGTTTTCTGGTGTGAGATGTTGTGTACTAGACGTTTAAAGCGGCCATAGAGTTGTTTTCCCTCCCATTTTTGTTTCCTAGCAGTTGTCATTCTTTCGTCTATCATGTATTCCATATCGTTTCTGATGGTTATTATTATTATTATTATTATTATTATTATTATTATTATTATTATTCAAGAAGGTTTTGCCTACTTTGTCTATAAATCTTCAATATGGTTTCACTTTTATTTTCGTTTCTCAATTTCGACTGTCCAGAATTCGCTGAAAATCAAGAAAAAGAAGAAATACCAAAGGCATCTTTAAAAAAAGACGTAAACATGAATTGATGTAATCACACACACACACACACACACACACACACACACACACACAAATATATATGTGTGTGCATGTGTGTGTGTTTATATATGTGTGTGTGTGTGTGTGTGTGTGTCATAATATTTGGGTTCATATACATTGTATATCTTGAAGTAGCATTTTTTATGTAATACTAATAATAAGAAAAAACGTTTTTGAATAGGAAAAAGAAAAAAGTAAAACACTTTGACAGTACCTTGAGCAGCATATGTCGCCTATAAATGGGCTTGCTAAAAAACACCTAAAAAGAAAGGCAGACAGAAGCCATGAAAAGAAAATAAGCTGAAAGAATACAATGATTGACAAACATGATAAAAAGAAACGACCTTTTCTTCGTTGCTGCTCATATTAAAACAAAACAGGAAAGATATTCCTTTTTTTTTTCTCATCAAGATATTTACAGTGACGTTGTTTATAAACTCCACGGAGTCTATTTTGTTACCTAACGCAAAAATAAATATGACTCATCAAAGTGTTTATTAAATTTATTAAAAGTAGTTTCGTTTTTTCGTTGTCTTTTTCAGGTACATATCTAAATGTTGCATTGAGGGTCAAAATTATTGTTGCCGGGGACAAGAACATGATGTAGAGATGACGACAATTCTTAGGAAAAAGTAAGACACGTGTTCTATGAAAAGTACCAATCACTCAGTTTCAAAATCTCTCTCTCTGTGTTGTTTTGTTCGTTGATTTGGTTGGATTTTTATGTCATATCAACAATTGTAGGTTATTTAATCGCAAGTCATCTTTATCCATATATGTTAAACATATTTGATTTGGTTTAGTTTGATTTTATGGCATATCAACTATTGAAGTTTACTTAATGCCAATTCTTCTTTATACTTATATATTAAATATATTTGATTTGATTGGTTTGATTTTATGGCATATCAACTATTGTAGGTTATTCACTTCCAGGTCCTATCTACATATATACTAGCCATGCATGATTTGGTTTTGTTGGCTACTATTGCATATAAGGTTTTGTCGTTTATTTAATACCAAATCCTCTATACATATATATTTAGTACGTATGATTTATAAACACATTTAGTTTATATCTTTTTTAAACTAGTCAAATCTCATTCTTTTGCACCCAGTTTAATGATTTCAAGTATTATATATTAGTAACAATCCATTCAAACATCAGTCATTTTTTACAGACAGTTAAATAATCAGTTATATTTCAAACAATTCAATTGACAGGGTGGAATGATAGAATTGTCGCCCTAGAAAAGACGACATGATTCCATTTCCGTTTAATGAAAACCGGTTTTCTTTTTTTGTTGCAGACCATCAACTAGTTGATCAGTTGTGTACAAATTCGAAGAACCATAGGAGCCTTCTATCATGTCTGAAAGTGACACAATGTTCAACGAGCGAGATCGGAGATGCGCCGCTGTACAACTTATGCTCTCTACCGATCCAAGTTATGACAACAGGACCAATGCCAGCACCCTCAAAATGCAATCCTGGATTGCCACGAATATCAGGAACGTGCCCAGCGTGATGAAAACAAAGTTTCCTGATACGGTTATGGTCTTTGGTGCGGTTTCAACATCATGTCACCTCACATCTTCGAAGTCTGCTAGAAAGTTAACACCAAAGTGTACCTGGATGTGCTGAAGAGTGTGGTGATCCCCTGGTGCAATCAGGTGGCCGGTGGCAGACCCCAGGAGTGGCAGCAGGACTTGGCTCCGGCCCACAAGTCCAAAGAGACCCAGGCTTGGCTTCAGAAGGAGTCCTACGACTTTGCACCCTTCTCTCACTGCCCCCTCCTCCCACGAGCTGAAACCACTGGACTACTTTGTTTGGTCATACGTCGAAAATACCACGAACATGACCTTCCACAACACCAAAGCCAGCCTAATCGCCGCCATCCGCCGAGTATTCACCGAGGTCCCGCCAGCGTTTGTGGAAAAGGCATGCTCCCATTTCCGGGTCCGTATCGAGGCGGTGATTGAGGCTGAAGGCAGCTACATTGAATAGATGTCAGCTCTGCTACATAATCAAGTTACCTGAATTGATTTTTTCAAAATAAGTTTTAAAATAAGCTGTGGTGTTGTTTTCTTTAGGACGACAATTTTATCGTTCCACCCTGTAGCATAAGTCATTTGTTTACACTCAGTTTAAACGTCAAACAGTCCTTTTTGAGCTATAGATTGGTCCCTTTTAGGTCTTACCACTCTGGGCCAGAGTTGAACTGGTAGCAATGGTAATGAAGGAATACTCCGCATTTCCCAAACCTCCTGCATTATTGTAGATTCACCATCAGATGGTTTAGTGTTATTTGCTGGACTTTCGTTGGCCTCTTCTTACCTCTCTGCAGTGTGACAGTCGGTGTATTCTGCAGCCCCACCCGGGACATGAAACCACAAAAGAAATTGCTGAATCGTCGCCCACTCCAAATAGAATGGAAATGGGTTTTCTAGGCTTGATATTTAAGCTGTTATTTGTCGTCTGCCAGTTGCTGATTTACCGATCTTTTTTTAAAAATCCCTCGCCCCCATTGCGAGATTTCCAGTAATTGACCCTCCAGATTAACATTTAATGGAGGTGAGAGGGTACCAATACGTTACATAAATAGTATCCATTATTTTTTATTGGAATTATAAATGAAAATGCTCACTCATATTTGGCTGAATTCTAATTTTTTAAAAAGTGCTTGAATAAGTGAGCTAATCATGAACATTTTGATTTATGTCGTTTCTTTTTTTTTTTAAATTGACCAATCGGACTAAAGAAATGCTTTAAAATTATTTCATATTTTGCTTCAAACTCAGTAATAATAATAACAACTCTATTTTAAGCTTTAATTTCAGTTTCTTATTGTCCTTCAATGGGTCGAACTTGACACCAAGGGGGAGGGAATGTATTGATTATATGTATCCAACGAATATATGCTTTTTGCAGCCTCTTTTCGGTGATATTTGTCTGTTACATTGATTGTAAATTTAAACGGAGAGGAGCATGTCCAGATATTGTGATCGTGTGCTTTTCATGTTGGCTGGGACTGCCAGGAATCTCGTTAATGTAATCATTTTCCCTTTCTTGGTCATACACTGAGCCCAAACTATTGCTGGTACAATGGTAGTTTTAAGTGCAACATTTTTTTCAATTTCAATATCCAGGTCTCTGTATTTCTTTCATGGTGTTTTTCGATTGACATTTTTATTAACTGTTGGCACTGACATGTCAGTTAGAAAGCATATTTTTCACTCATAGTTCCTAACCGCTACATCTGTGTAGTTTCTGCTGGATCAAGGTGCGCCAACACACATTTGATAGAATGTTTTGGCAGTCAGGGCCTTTAGCAACGAACAATTAAACGAAGCTCATTCAAAACAGAAGACAAGGCAGGAAGGAACAAAGACTGTCTCAGAAAGGTGTTTGACGTTTATGAGCAACCACAAGTTTTGGTCATTGACAATGTACCATGTCATTTGAGTGGGGGATAGCTATTGACTGAAGAACTTAAAGAACATAAAATTATAAGGCTAGCTCCATGTAGCCCTATTTTGAATCCAATTGAGTCAGTTTCGGCTGTAATAAAACCGAATGTGAAATCGTTATTGGCTGAACAGATTCCAACACTTTTGAGTAAGATAACCCAACGAGATTTTGTTGTGTTGAATTTAGAGAACGAGCAGGGAGTGGCTGAAATTTCAAGTGGACTGTGCAATAAATACATTGCAAAGGTTCAAACAATTATACCAAATATATCGAATACTGAAGATGCACAGTATTGAATAATTTGTTTCTTCTTTTAGAAAAATCGTTGTGCTTCTTTATGAGTCTCTTTTCTTTTGTATTTATTATGAAATATTTCTGGTTTAATTTTTAAAACATACCCTACATATACTTTTATATATCATTGCTACATATATTATCATGATCGTCGGAATCAAAATGAAATGACTTCATTACTCCGAACAAATTTCTGGCAATATATATATATATATATATATAATGATGATGATGATGATATATATATGTATATATATATATATCATCATTGTGGTATAGCCCTGAACAACTATACATACACATATGCATGCAGAAACATAATGCCGACACAATAAAGACGAGCGGACACAGTTCTTTAGAAAAATATACCTCTCATTTTATTGAAAGGGTTAGAAAGTGTTACGGAGGGTATTATTGTGTGAGAGGTGAGTTTTAGACTGAACAGGACTGCAACATATGGACCCCCACTCTTATGAACATAACAGCGTTTCTTTGCCGTTCTCCTGGGCTGCTCAACCGAGAGCCTGGTTCTCATTCCAGCATTCTCTTTCCAACTGATCTGAACTTCCTGTCGCCAGGGTTATATAATCATTTTATGCCCACTCAATTCAAACCGTCGTCAGTCAAGGTTATCCCTTGACATACTCGACCGGATTCACCTGTTATTTACAAAGGTGCATTTCTTCTTTTGGCAGCTTGGCCGGGTCGGAGGTCAATATGCAACAATCATCACCATGTCGTGCCGCTAGCACGGATATCCCTGACCCTCTCTCACTATTTCTCCATATCGTTCATCGCCTCTGGTAGATCTTCAGGGCTACATCCCGTATCCTTAAATAGCTGCTGTATGTATGTTCGAGCTGGTCGTCCTGCTTTTGATCGGCCATATGCGGGTATCCATAGGACTGCATAACTTATGAGCTCGTGTCTGCTTCTCCAGCAGTATCCTGCATGTCTGGTTCGTCTAACTTGGATATATGACATATTTTCAAGATCGGTAGGGAAACATCACAAAAATCCCTCAATCAATATAAATTTTGTTCCTATAACACTGATAATCGTAATATATTTTTTAACATTAGGACTAATCGTGTCCTCCTAATTGTGAAAACCCACTGTAACTGCTACTTACTATTAGTCTCAATCTTTGTACAACTCCTAAAAGCCACATTTTTCTTATCAGAAAAAAGGTTACTCTGACTTAGAAAGGGATAGCGAAAGGAAGAAATATGGAGAAATAAAGTAAGAAAAAGTGGAAGTCAGAATGATTAGAAGGTAGATGGGCGCACATAACGTTTCAAGATGAAGAAAGAGAAAACTGACAGTTATATTAAGGAAGAGGTAATAGGAAAGACGAGAGTGAAACAGAAATATTGTTTTGAATGGTAAGCTGACTTTGTGATTGCTCTCAGAAGATAAATACATATAAATTGTAAAGTTTAGTTGAACATTACTATTTTATCAAGAAAATATTTAATTTTAAAGTCTTTTTTGCAAAATAATTGCTCAGTCCCAAATTGAATTTGCCTAATCCATTTTGAATTTGTTAAGTCCCAAATCAAATTTGCTTATTCCATTTTAAATTTGACAATTACATTTTGAATCTGCATAATCGCAATTTAAATTTGATAATTCCATTTTGAATCTGATAATTTTATTTTGACTTGGCTATTTTAGTATGAATTTGCTTAGTCCCAATTTGACTTTAATTAGTCCCAAATTCTGCTTAAATTTGTATAGTGCTTTTTTATTTATCTACCAGGTCTATAATAAATTATTTCAATTCTGGGGAATTTTTACACTAAATTCAGCTGATAGTCTTCTACTGGAGTCTGAATGACAGCAAGTCATCTAAGATGACTGGGACTTTTCTCAGTATTCTGGCCGATTCTGGACTCGATTCTTCTTCGTCTGATTTCTTATCATTTGATTCCCCACCAATAACCCAGGAAATCTGGGTTCAATCCCAGGTCGAGTAATGCCAACGACTCAAAAAATGGTACTTGATACATCCTTGCTTAAAACTCAGCATTATAAGGTACGGATCTAGGGTAAAGTGGAGCAATCCAGAGAAAGGAGTAGCTCCCCTACACCTTGGTGTAGTAGCTATCGAAAAGAGAGACTTGGGATCCCCCTCGTCTACGGTCGCCAACAACTTTTCCCAGCATTTGGAGACTGTTCTGAGAAGAACGACTACAATTAGTATCCTCATCACCCATATGTTGCACGACTTTTTAGTTTTCTGCCAATATTCAAGTATTTGTCAACCTTTTCGGTTTTATTTATTTCCACTCACTTGTCCTACGGAACGGAAAAATTCACAAGTTTAGTTTCTTTGTTTAATGGCGTATCAGCCATCGAAGATATTTAATGCGCAAGCCATTCTCCTATAAGAATAGTAGTGATACTATTTAACCCAGTCAGGAGGATTAGGGGGTTTCATGTCTTTCCCAAGGGTATTTGTCTGAAAGTGAGCGTAATAGTGCGACTGGAGTTCGAACTCGCGTACTACGATTCTGCAGTCCATCGCTTTAACCCTTACACCACCAGGATACCCTTAAAAAAATTCACAAGAAGGCATGTTCTCTTTCCTTGTTGTTAATTATCTCGATGTCTGGTTTTCTGACAGGCATCAGGAAAACCGTTATATCTCAAAATCACTGAAAATTCAACTGTCTCATTTTCCAGGACGGATTATGGTTTGTACATATACCATTTGGTAGTATGGTCTAATTTCAATCTCTTGCGTAATTCTCAGTGGATTACCGTTCCCACCCAGTCATATCTAATCTTCTACTACTTTTCAATTGGTCTGCTGCATTCTCTCATCATGTGATTAACCGTTTCATTCTTGTCACCATGAAATCCCCAAAAGCTATTCTGTTGCGTATAATCGATTTTCGCTTTAAATCTCCTGGTTCTTATGGCATTGATAGGAGCTGCTTTTAGAAGAGATTCATTTTGTCGCTTAAAATTTCTCTTTAGTTGCCATGTACTAAAATTTCTCGGATGTAATCGCGCCAGATCGTCGCTTAAATATCCATACAAATATTTTGGTTCCAATTTCTGCTACTTAGTTTTTGTTTTGTTTTTTCTGTGTGTTCTTATTTAGCCGATAATGTGACTGACCGCCGTAATTCTTCCTTTTAACTTTTTAATGGATTTCTCGAGTCTTTGAAACGGTGCATTCAGGCAATCTTCAAGGCTGCCGTATCCTTTTCGTCCTTACTTACTTGACCTATCGTCTCTCTATGTCTTCTCTCGGATCTAAGTCCTTGTGCATAATCATCATCTTCCTTGTCTTTTCGTCTGTTTATCTTACAAAGGTTAAATCGCAGGTGACATGCATACGGAAGAGCTCAGTTTCTATGAATTTTTCCGGTTGTTTGAGGAACTCTTTCCTTAATTCTATCTTTTATCTCCGCTTATTGGATGGTATCTGTTTCTAGTAGTCCAAACTACACGTACTTTCCCTTATCTCCAAGCATTCCGATTACTTTCCTGATTTTCTCATCTTTCAAAATCAGCATGGCACATTTTTGTGTGCTAAAATCCATTTCTGTATCCTGGTTGAATATGCTTATTTTTTGTAGCAAAGTCACCGATTCTTTTTTAATTATTTAAAAATAGCTTACTGTTGTCCATATATATTAGATGACTAAATTTTAATTGTGATTTTATAAATTTCTATCCCCCAGTGCAATTTCTAACTATGCAGTTGAGTCGAATATTTGCAATGATAAATAGTAATTACGAAACTAAGTCTCCTCGAGAGGAAGCTGCTCTGATTTTCACCACTCTGCAATTTTGTTTTTTTTGTTTTTAATCATTTTTTAATTTTTCATGGCTTTTTAAATAAAGTTGATAAATTTTGGTCGGACATTTTTTAAGTTTGCGAGACCATATTACATGACCTTCTTTAGTTAATCAATAATATGGGTACATTTTTTCTCCTCGTTTTGGCTTCTTGAAGAATGTGTTATTATAGGTGTAATGCTTCATTTGTGCCTATTTTTCCTTTATGACATCCTTTCTTTTCGTCAGAAAATAGTTCGTGACATATATATATATATATACATATAGATCTCTTCTTTAATCTGTCGGATCAGTATTTTTCACATCATAAGTGTTTTTTTTTTCTTTTATCATGGTAGTTTTCGGGTTTTTCATCTATTACGAGGATCCTTAAATATGTTTGCCGACTTTTTTCGAATGACCACTTTTATTGATAGTACACACATGAAACTCTAATCCCCTTCGAAGTAATCTCCGGCTCCAATGCACTTGTTGTACCGTTCCAACGACTTCTGCGACGTCCCTTGGAAGTCCTCTCGTGTGAGCGTGTCAATTCCCTTCATCACAGTCTCGTTCATCTCCTCAATTGTGTCATAACGACAACCTGCTGTAGCTGTTCCTTTGAATATGAAATCATAAAAATCGCTCAGTCATCTCATAATATGTATAGCAATAACATACTGAATTTTCAAGAGTCTACGACAATTTTAAATGCCTGTACAAAAAAACCTGGAAACTTGTTGAATGCACCGCGTAAGATATACTTACTTATTGGCATTTACTTGATTGCTGCGCCAATCTGTCTTGTATGGACGTTACTTTTTAAAACTAGAATCCATGTATGTCATCATGGCTCGGTGTTTTCTAATTTAGAGCTTACTTGAGTGTCGCTCCAAGCAAGCCCAGGTCCAAGTGTATGTTTGCTTCAGGGCATTCTCCCAGTCCTTGTAATTCTTTTTGATGTTATTTGTCCATTCAACATTTCTGTTATGTGCTTTCTGTTCCCATATTTTACTCCAAAATGTTTTATTCTTTTTCAGTGAGTTGTTGGTGTCTTCTCGTGAATTCTCCATAAAATGGTTGAAAGAATTTTCCTTAAATATTCTGGAAGGTCCTGTGATTTTTTCTAGAAGCTTTTTAATCTTTCTTTCAACCAAAACTTTTTCATTTGTCACTTCCAGTCGTCTCATTTTCTTTCCTTTTTGTACTTCTCGTCAAATATCTAGTCCAGTTTTTGTATTTTTGTTAGAGTTCCTTTGGAGATATCAATCTTCTGACAAACTAGTTTTGCCCCAGAATAAATTAGTTGGTATATCTGTTAATAATATTTTACATTTTCAGTCTTTCCTTTATTTTTTTCTTGTCTGTCATTTGAAACCCACATTGATTTGGATTTGAATTCGTCATTTTTCATGGCTAATATGATGTTACTCTGTTAGACACATGGATTGATTATCTAGGCTCCAGTCACAGATGTAACCTGGTATTTATCCAAGGAAGGAGGCACTACTGTTGGCCACCAAATGGGGGATACTTACAATTTCACTATATGTAAATTTTAAATTAGAGTTCAGGTGACCCTTTTTTTCATATTTTTTCTTGATATTAGAGGCATTTGTACTGCTATTTTGCTGGTAATGTATTTTTGCAGTTATCAATATTTTTCCATCTTCGAAATTTCACCGTTTGGAAGATTGCAAGGTTTGATTACTTTAATTTATTTTAGGACATCGTTTTTAATTGCTTTTGCAATCCTCAAGGTTGAATTACTTCTACCTTGAGGGTTGAAGTAATTCATTTTAGGCCTTCTTCATCTTTGTCTTTTCACATCAGTTTAAGCTGATAGTCTTTCAATTGCGTTTGAGTCACAACAAGCCTCCTCAGTGTCTCCAGGACTCTTCTCAATATTCTGGTCGTTCTAAATAATTCTTTAGTTTGGATGGTCTCCACTTGTCCTCCAACCAGCAAGTCCTCCAGTACCTTCAGTAATCATTTCGTTACTCTACTAAAATTACCAATCACGATTAGTATGTCACTTTCATGTTCCAAAGTTTTACTTCAGTTCTCTAGCAAGGTCCATATACTTATCCCTCTTTTCACTTTCTTTCAGTTTTATTCTGTCGTCAACTTGGACAGCAAAATTCACAATTTTGCAAGTTGTCTTTATTTTTGTTGATTATTATAAGGTCTGGTTTTCTGGCCGAGATTAGGTGCTCCGTTTGAACGCCAAAGTCCCATAGGAGCTCATGTGTGTCATTCTCCAGGACAGATTCTTGGTTGTACATATACCATTTGTTCGTATGGTCAAATTTAAATTTCTTGAACAACTCTCAGTGGATCACCTTGTCTACCTAGTTGTGTCTAGTCTTATAGTCCTTCTGTGCTAATTTGATGTATTCACATATTATTTGATTGATCGTTTCGTCTCTATCGCCACATAACCAACATTTGCTATTTTGTTGCGTCTTATCTATTATCGCTTTGATATGATTTGTTCTCATAGCGTTGTTTTGTGTGGCTATTCAAAGGGTTTCAGTTTCTATCCAAATTTTTTCCTTTATTCCTTTTAGATTTTTTCACACTTGCGTTAGCTGATATTTTTCTTCTGAAGTCTGAGTGACAGCAAGTCTGTTCAAGTCTCCAGGACTCTTCTTAGTATTCTAACTTATCTCGACAATGCTGTAGTTTGCGGAGAATCCATCCGCCCTCCCGTCCCAGGAATAATCCTTTAGTGACTGTACTGAGCACGGTAATTACAATTGGTATCACCGTCACTTTTATGTTCCATAGTTTTTACAGTTCTCTTGCAAGGTCCATGTATTTATCTCTCTTTTCACTTCCTTTCTGTTTTACCCTGTGGACAGCCCGAACAGTAAAGCCCACTATTCAGCAGGTTCCCTTTTTTTGAGTATCACTAAGTCCAGCCGTGATTAGGTGATCAGCTTGTATCTCAAAATCCCAGAGAATTTCGTGTATCTAATTTTCTTGGACGGATTCCGGTATTATAATTTACTTCAAAACCATACATTGCCCAGTTGGCTGGGGCTGTAGAATATACTGACTGCTTCTCTGCAGCGGGGTAAGACCCCCCCTAACGAGTTTCCTGGATATGACACTTAACAATCTGATGGTGAGGTTCCAGTAGTGCTGGAACTTTAGGGAATGTGGAGTACTCCTTCATTGCCATTGCTCCCGGGTCCATACTTATGCTAAAATGAAGTGTTTGAGTAAACTGAATAGCTTGAGATAGAAATGATTTTGACAATGGAACCATACTTACATTTAAACTGCGTGCTTATGCTTAGCTGAATTATTTGAAATAGAACTATTTTTTGACATTGAAACTGTATTTACACTTAACTGAATTGTTACATATAACTGCTTGAATATTTTGAAATGGAAATATTTTTGACAACTAAACTGTGTACTTATGCAAAACTGAATTGTTTTCAATAGAACAGATTATTTACATAAAAATGGATTTGGAGTTAAATAACCTACAAAGGTTGATATGCCATAAAATCCAACAAACCCAACCAAACCAAAACCATACAATTGCTTAGACATAATTGGGTTTATATAGGAAGAGCTGTACGATCTAACTATGCAAAAAAATGATTCTAGAAAATGGTAAAAAATTGTTCATAAAATTTCAATGGAGCATTGAAAATTTTTGTGATTTCAAACATTTACAAATTAGTCGAATGTCAGCATTAAAACAAACAAACAAACAAACAAAACAATAAGATGTTGACATGCTGTTAAATAAACTCAACCATACATCGTTAAATATTACCACTGAGATAAATTTTCAATTTATGGAATAAAAGAACGTCCTTCGGTGCAAGTTTTGTTGCGTCTGAAGGATGTTTTTTCTCCAAAAACTATGAATCCTACAAATATTGAGATTGCTGATCTCAGATTATCACGAATTTAGACTAAACATGAAAATACATAATAAATCCATGAATTGCTTTGCAGAGGATGACAATTCTAATGTTTAAATAAAATAAACCTTCATACGTTTTGATCACATCTTTAAATCTAAATTGGATTGGTTTGATTTGGTTCGGTTATAAGGCATATCAATCATTGTAGGCTATTTATAGCCAAATCCTTTTTATACATTTATATAAAAAATATTTCTTCTCACATTTTATTGATAAATTTTTAACGACCCTGGGCTCATGTTTTGCACACAGTTAAATGGTTTGTCTTTTTTTCTATCTTATATAAATAATTCTATGTATCATTTGAAGTTAACTGGTTCTAAGTTTTACTCTGTATCATTAAGTATCCAATTAAACACCAGTCATTTGTTTACAAACACTTATATAATAAAACAGTTCTTATACAGTTTAAATGTCAAATATTTCTATTTGACCGATAGATAGGACCCAAATATGTGCTACCACTCCGGGTTAGAGAAAACCTGAAAGCAATTGCATTGAAGGGGTACTTCGCATTCCCCAAAGCTCTTAGATCCCTGGAGCCTCACCATCTTAATTAAAGCGACGGTCCGAATTTCATGCCTCATGTATAATTTTCACATAATATACAGAAGATACAAAAGGCAATAAAAACACCGTTGGATAGACGTTTTCAGGTTAAAAATTGTCACCGTCTTCTGAAAATAAGAATATTTGATTTCTTTCTTTTTACGAAGACGTTACAGTTCTTTAATACTGGTCAGTGTTGTATAGTCAATCAAACATGATTTACAAAATTCAGTGAACGAACGAAACACTTATTTAAAAAATATATCTCTCATTTTATTCTCGAAAGGGGACCACAGTTTGTTGTTAGTATAAGAGATAGATGGAGAGATATATACTCAGATAGGGGACTTCTTCTTGTACCATATCTTCTTCCTGAACCAGGGGATGTCAACGTTTGAACCCCCTTGGAAGCCGAATCGTCACAGACGCCTCTGACCGGCTGCGTATCCTTGGCTCGGTTACCGATTTTCTGGACCCTTTCTAAATCTGACTGCGTGGTTATCATGTGGTCTCCTTCCGGTTATACACCTGTTCGACTTGACTGCCCTGACGCGCTGTCATCCTTCTGTTTACTAATCATAACGTGACATCTTGTCAAAGGAACCGGCGTCACTAGGAACGAACCGAAAATCCATGTTATATGTTATATAACAATGAGTATGAGATACCCTTCATTAACCTTTGTCCCAGGTCCATACTAAAAGGGGCTGAGAGTTCCTTTTATGTTCCATATTATTGGTCAAAAGATCTGTTGAGAGATTATCCGTATTCGATATGACCATGTGCAACCCCCCCCACCAATACTCGAGAAAGAGCGCCAAATATGTAAATATTTATGTACAATGAATGTGATTCACTAACTTCCAGTAATAAGATAACTATAGATAGATTGGCATGTCATTTAAATCAATCATTCAATCAATCAAGGAAATTAAATTAAAATCAATTAAATTCAATCATTTAATTAATTCAATTAATCATTCCATTATGTTAAAAAATCGTTCATAATTGTATCGAGGGTGCACAAAGTTCTCCTGATATTATTATCCTCGTCGGAAATTAGAATACGTTTGACTGATTCCGTTGTCTGTGCCGATATCCGTGGCATTGCCATTAGAATTGTACCATATTTATCAATATTCATTATGTTTAGACTATTCCGGCTCAAGATCATAAGCGTTAAGGGCCCAGTAGCGACCAAGCTCATTTCAATAATGTTGATTAGTGAAATGCTCAATGGTAAAGCTTTTGTTGCTATTCCTTTATTCAGTGATAACATGTATCCATAATGAATGCACCAAGTTTGTAATTGCATCAAAGCAAAATGTAGTCAACTTTCTCCGAGTTATTAGATAGAGATTAAGTTTTGATGTGGTTTTCATGGAAATTTAGAAGAACTTTTATCATTAGCCCGTGGCTTAATAGTAAAAGCAGAATTAAGATTATCAAAGTGTTTCTATGT
>OY757928.1:22696147-22698647 GCA_963585895.1 Sepioteuthis lessoniana | reverse complement strand
TCATTTAATAAGTTTCCAGATTTTTTTCGTATGGGCACTTTTATTGAGAGTACAAACAGGAAACTCTAGTCCCCTTCGATGTAATCTCCTCCGGCTGCAATGCAATTGTTGTCCCGTTCCACCAACTTCTGGAAGTCCTCTTGTGTGAGCGTGTCAATGACCTTCGTCACAGCCTCTTTCATCTCCTTAATTGCCTCATAACAACAGCCTCCGAGTTTAGGAAATAACCAAAAGTCACAGGGAGCAAGGTATTGATGCCCACCTTGGTCAAATAGTCTGTGACAAGGATGGAGTTGTGTGCCACTGACCCGATTTGAAGAGCGCTGGCCACTTCCGACTGAATCTCTTCCTGAACTCCCTTAAAATCTCAAAATAGTAACTCTAACCCTAACCCTAACCCTTTGGCCAATCAACTCTGGTGTGTTGGCTTCGTTACACCTCTCACACCTCTCATCAGCCCTCACAGACTCCCCACCTTCCTTGAATCTCTTATGCCACTCAAAAACTGATGCTAGATTTATGCAAGATGGTAGAAAAGCAGTCTGAAGCATTTCATACGTTTCTGTGGCATTTTCCCCAAGTTTAAAACACAATTTTATTGCATATCGTTCTTCTAAAGTGTCCTCATGTCCAGATTGCATTTTTGAAATTCACCAGCTGTGACAATCAGGCTTTAGTAGGGTGTATTCCAATTCCTGCTGTAGCTGTTCATTGAAACCTGAAATCATGTATAGCAATAACATACTGAATTCTCGAAAGTCTACAACAATTGTAAACTTATTGAAGGCACAACGTACATATGGCATATTAGACGAGGTTTTATTTAAAACATAGTTTTATAAAAAAGAAAGTGCGCCTTATATGCCATGAAATACGGTAATACTTTTAACCAGGTAAATGTATTCAGTTTTCATTAATACACCTCCAGAAATGCATCGATTATAGATGTTATAGATGTTAATCAATATTAGATATTAACTAAGCTTAATTCATTCAAATACAATGCATAGGATACCTACACTCAATCTCATAATTCATTAGTTAAGACTGCTATTCTAGCTGCATAACCAGACCCTTGAGCAATGTAATGATGAAATCAATATATTAGATAGAATAGCAGCCCCTGTCGAAATTCGTTTAGTAGGCGAGAAATGCTTATGATGAGGCCAATTAATGCTATATGATATTTGTTATAAACAATTCAACGTTTGGTAAAAAAATAAACGATAAAGAAGAATACGTGAAAAACCAGGTTTACATGTTTCACTATTGGAACAGCGTCACCAAAATGAATTTATTTCTCGAAATAAAAGAGAGGAATGGGCTATTTTATGTAGGATATCAAAAGAGATCAATATAAGAATAAAATGAAAAATAAATATGAAATTGAAATAATGATTACGTCCATCGTACAGAATATATATATATATATATATATATATATATATATATGCGTGTGTGTGTGTGTGTGTTATTTCCAAGGGTATTAGCTCGATGTGAAATACAAGCAGACTCGTCTTGGGTTTGATCATGTGCTCCTTATATATATATATATATATATATATATATATATATAAAGGCCACGTGAGTTTAAGAACAATATATATATATATATATATATATAAAGGAAACATGTTGTTAAGGATAAGAAATTTTAGAACAAAATATATATATATATATATATATATATATTTCTGTGTTGTTCAATAATTTCCGAGTCTGTAAATAATGTTAGATTTGTCTCTCATCTTTTGTTGCATATTGACTCTTCACCAAGCCATCAGGGACGCACCTGTGTAAATAAGCAGAAGAAGATCACGTGATCTTATCGGAAGTTGTAGGCCTTATGAAATAATACATGTAGATACCTGTTTAAGTTGGAGCCGGTGAGGGCCGAGTCAAAGCCAGCTTGCAGTTACTGAGAGCACCCCGCTGGGGCATGGGGCCACAACGGGCCTCTGGTTGAGCAAACCTGGCCGAGAAGCAGATGACGTGTTAAGTGGGGTCTTTGAGATAACATAATGTGGTATGATCAAAGGATAATAGATTATGAATCAATATAGCAATCTGTATTAATCTGTCTTGTCTCCCTAAGCCCGTCTCTCTCGCACACCACATAGGCTTGAACTTCATACGAAACAATAAAAAGATGTTTATATTTTATAAAGAAGCGCTGTCCTATATCCTTCATTTGGCTATACTACACTTTCCATTTTGTATGATCCTCATCTACATAGAACTTTTGATATATGAATTAACTTTTGTCGTTTTATATAATGTGGTTGTGTGTTAGCACAGGAAAAAGATTCAACTATGGCTCTTTTTCTGGGTGAGGCTAAGTACTTTTTGATTGATTTTCAAAACCCGGAGCAGGCATGTATATATTTTACATAGACTCCTATACACATGTCCAAATTGTTAATCCAACTCTTCCCCTACCAGATGTGGATGAATACCTTAGTATGGGAACTGGTTTAAGACAATTATAACTCTGAATTCA
>OY757928.1:22578647-22693647 GCA_963585895.1 Sepioteuthis lessoniana | reverse complement strand
AAAAGTGTTTGTACTTACAACTCCAAAAATGAAAAAGAATGGTGGTGTATGAATAGTTTGGTTTCTTTGTTTAATGGCATATCAAACTTTGAAGGCTATTTCATGCCAAAGCCATTCTGCTAGAAGAACAGTAATGGTACTATTTAACCCATAGCTGGGAAGATTAGTGGATTCATACCTTTCGCAAGGGTATTTGCCCGAAAGTGAAAGAAATAGGGCAACTAGAGTACGAACTCGCGTACTACGATTCCGCAGTCCATCAGGTTAACCATTACGCCACGAGGATAGGAAAAAAATTGAAAGAGTCTTTTCGGCGAAAATTCTCAGGGGAAAACCTATTCGATTTTCTGTAAAGAATTCAGCAAGTAATGCAGTCACAAAGAGGGTTCATTCAGCAACGCTTTCAGCACTTTTAAACGATAGAAAATTCAGTTGGCCACATTGTGGCTTAAGTTAAATCAGCAAAATTCTCTGATATAAGCAACAGCATATTTCTAAGAGAAATACCGCATAGCAGGAGTTTTTCATTTACCAGCATGTGAAATTTGGTTGGAACAGTTTTTTCAGCAAAAATTTTCTGTAGGATTAGCTCGCTATTCACAATTTTCCCTCAACTATAGGGAACTAGCCCTCTTGCAAAAATTCTTTGGACTATTCAATTGACGTCCTCACTGCGTCGTGGATACGGTAAAAATAGGAAAAGCATTTTTAAAAGCTAGATAGCATCAGCCGGCGGTGTCGTTGCAAAAAAATCCCATTATTTCCTTACGGCGGTGACAAAAGTCCCTTCCAAGAAAATGTTCCCTTTACAATAAGAGAATTCCAACAATATATATATATATATATATATATATATATAATCATCTTGTCATGCCATCAGTACGAATATCACTGACTCTCTCTCACCACTCCTCCTAATCGTTCATCGTTTCCAGCAGGTCCTCAGGTCTACACCCCGTATCCCCACAGAGCTGCTCTAGGTAGGTTAGAGCTGGTCGCCCTGCCTTTGCTTGGCCATGTGAAGTGGTCCATATGAATACATCACTTATGAGGTTGTCTCTACTTCTCTAGTAGTTCCCTACATGTATTGTTAGTTTTACTTTGATAATTTTCGTGATAGGTGCTAGGTAGCCGTATAGGTGCTGCTTTGTCGGGTATCGCCACCACGACGGGTTCAATATTGCTCGCAGCATTCTTGAGTAGTTGCCGTTAAGCTTTTTCTCCAGGCGTTTTCTTAGTGTCCATACAGTGCATCCAAATGGCAGTATCGACACTATAGCTGCTTGGAAGAAACTGCATTTCCTTTTTTCGATCAGGTGTGACTTCCATATTGCCGATAAGCTTTTGATAGCTGCTCATGCCTTTGCTAGTCGCGTGTCGATGTCTGTCTCGGTTGATGAGACACTGCTTCCTAGGTAGTTTAACTTGTCAACTAGTTTCTGGGAGCTACCGTTTTGTATGGAAATGTCGCCTGTTTGATTAAAGCAAATATATACCGTTTAGTGTTCATTGGCATGGAGGACAGTGCATGCAGAGCTCGTTCCAGACTATTTTGGGCGGATGAATTTGCTAGAAGCGCTATGTCATCGGCGTAGTCGGCGTCGGTAATTGTTAGTGTTGGGTACCTTCTGCTTTTTTAACTTTGTCAGCTTGAAACCGTTTCCTTTGATTTTATGGATCGATGTTCTAAGCACGTAGTCTAGACAGATCATAAAGAGGTATAGGGCTTGTGTGGCTCCTGGCAGTACTCCTGCAATAATGTCAAAGTAATTTGTGTCTCCATCCGGAGAACGTACTTTCACTTAGGTGTTTCTATAAAGAATCATGATGGCTACGACGGTTTCTTTTGGTATGCCGTAGGCGGGAATAATGTGCTCCATCTTCCCTCTGTGACTGGAATCAAAGTCCTTGGTAAAGTCGACAAATAATTTTGTCGCCTGTAGGTTTTTTGCTCGTACGCCTTCAAGAATTCTACGGATAATAAATATTTGTGAGGTCGTGGATCTATTTCTCCGGAAGCCATTTTGGTTCTTCCTAAGAATGTTGTCAATTTTGTGTTCTATGCGGTTTCGTAGTAGGGCATTTTATATTTTGGCTGCTATGGATGTAATTGTTATACCTCGGTAGTTCTTGACTAATCCGAGGTCGCACTTTTTAGGGAAAAGGATGATGCATCCTTTCATCCATCCGTCTATCGGATTTTGATTATAGACAGCATTGCAGTGTCGGAGCCGTATGTCGTCGAATTGTGTGGTCTTCCACACTTCTGGACGAATTCCGTCAAGCCCTGCTCTTTTTGATTTTTAATTTTTCTAAGTACTGTGTTGAGTTCTTCTTGAGTAAACGGTTCTATTTTCATGTCTAATTGCTTACTGATAATTCTTGTGATTGGTTCATATGTAACTTTCGGTGGGTTTCCTTGTAGATTCTCGAAATGTTTTTCCAGTTTTATTCATTCTTGTTAGTTTGTAGCTTTCAGTTTAGCTTTGGCAGTGCCCTTTCTTCTCCTCACTCTGTTTATCGTTTTCCATGCTATCCTAGATTGCCTATTTTCCACTGAGTCTCTAATCTTATCTATCTGATTTTGTATGTATTCTGTCTGTTCTTTTATGTATATGCTTGCAAATTCATTTTATGCTGTTTTTTAGTTTCTGGGCATTTGTATTAGCAGAGTTCTTTCAATTGCATTTGGAGGTAGTTTTCTCATCTGCACGTTTTCTCTAACCGCTAATGTCTCCCATGGGATTCTACATTTAGTTCTATGTTTTGTTAGTATGTATTTAGCTACTGTTTCTGGGTTGGCGTTGACGAAATTCTTATATTCGTCATTCGAAGTATGTGTTTCTGTCTTCTCCTGTAGTGCATCAAATTTGTTTCTTAACGCTATTACATATTTCTCTCTAATATCCATGTTATTAAGAAGGGCCCAGTCATACTGTTCGGGTGGCATTCTTTCGTAGGCGCAGTCGTATTTTTGCCTGACAGATCGATGATCGGTGAACACACCCTCGAATGAGGAGTAGGCCTCGCAATTCACTACGCTATTTTTCCATTTCATGTTTATAAAGACGTAGTCTACCTGTGCTTTAGCATTGTTTGCATATGTGTAGGTCCTAATTTTTCCATCCTTTTTTTTGAAAGATTGTATTGAGGCATGTTAATCTATTTTGTCTGGAAATCTGTTAGATATTGTCCACTCCTATTTGACAAGTCGTGTAGGCTGTATTTGTGGTTTCCGTTTTTCCAGATTTGGGCATTTATGTCTCCGCCAATGATGAGAACGTTGTGTTTCAGAATGCTACGTAAAAGAGAGGATAGCTCATCGTAGAAGGCCATGACTTCAGTTTCTTCACTAACATTGCTTGGGCTGCTGCAGGTGATGATTGTTGCTCTGGGGTTGCCATTAAAAGAAGCTACTATCATTCCTGAGTGGATTTTCTCTATGCTAATTTGTGATTTTAGGGCTTGTGGTCCTATAAGCATATCTACTTCTCCTATTGTGGCATTGACAGAGTTTTTCCATGCTGATGCAGTGAATGACGTCCATCCATTGCCAGTATCGTGATATTTAATATCCTCGGGGTGTTTGTATTTGTGTTCTTGAATGCATATTATGTCTATTTTATGATATATGGCAGATGCAATAAACTCCGGCAGTTGTCCTATTCTATTTAAGGTTCTAACGAAAAATGTCGCTATTTGTATTGTGTGCTTGCATTTTAGTAATTTTTGTTGTTTGAGCTCTGTAGCTGATTTATCCAACCTCAGCAGGACAGACCCCTTTTTTACTCACACGAAAAGCGATGCAGTTTGGACATGTGGTTTAAGTGTGGGTCATGGTTATCTTTCAATGACTGTTTTTATTCTCATCTACAGAAGCCCCACTCATAGATGAGCAGCAGTAGTTCCCCGATCGAACTAATTGATCCTGTCCGAAGAACCGTAGGGTTCATACGCCTAGGGCCATGTTAGGCGTTGCATTGGGCCGTCGGAGGGTTTATCTGCTTGTCTTTACGTCCACCATGGTGCTTCCCATGGATTTCGTGATTTTTTTTTTTGGTTGGGGAGAGGACAAGGTTAGGACATTTAGAGGGAGGTCAGATTTCTATTGTTAAGTTTTAACTTAGTTAAAGTCCATGTTTTTTTTTTAATTCATTAAAGTACTATATTTTTTGTTTCTTAGTATCCTTATAGGCAATTCTATTTCATGTTTTCTTAGGTTATTGGGTTCTAATAGTGTTAGTTTCTTTTACCAGTTTCAATATTACGTAATTTGGATTTACGGTAAAATTGCATTTACATTTAAGACAGAGATATTGTACATTGTATTATTTCACAAATAAAAGACAATTTTTGAAATAAAATCATTCATGTACATTAAATGATAGTAGAATGAACGGTAATATGATTTTAGTGACCAGTTTTTGATTCTTGTCTTTCGGTGGCACATGGGCCTTCATCTTTCCTAGCTTGGTTTTTCATGTTCTGTCTCGTGTCATTTTATGGTTATGTTGGTTCAGCTAGGAATGGACAGGGAAGGTGGAGGGTCATTTAAGTATTTTTTTTCTACCCTATCTTTTTTGTGGGTGGTTGACTTTCTTTTTCTTTTTCTTCTTTTGAATATTCTACACAAGTATGGGGGTCTGTAATATATATATATATATATATATATATATATATATATATATATATATATATATATATATATTGAGCACTCAATTCATCAGAAGACCTTTGCCAATACCCGAGTGGCAACCGTTAGTTACTTCGCCAAAGTGCTCCACCAACGGTGTGGGGAGCATATATATTGTTATCCACAGTGTGTTTTATGTTTGTAATAGACACTGCAATATTCATAAATAAGGTGAGCTTAAAATTGATGATAGAAACGTCTAATTTAGGGTAGAGTAAACACAGAAACAACTTTGTCAGTTTCTCGGCTATGCAATTATCAGATAAGGATATTTCGCTGATGATCCTATTGTCTAATAATCACGTAGACGAGAGACTGACACTTAGCAAGCAGCGTCAACTCCCTGTTTACTCTACACACCCACCCACCCCATACACACAGAAACATATACACGTTTGCATATGTATATACATATATATGTGTGTGTGTATGTGTGTGTGTGTGTGTGTTTGTGTGTGTGTGTGTGTGTGTGTGTGTGTGTGTGTGTGTGTGTGCAGAGTGACAGACAGACAGAGAGCGAAGCAGGCAGACAGACAACGAATGGAATTAACATAATTGTTGTTTGTTGTTCCACTACTCAACTGCAAGAAATGGAGTTACGTACTGGTTACAAAATATCAAATTCCCACAAAAACTTTCGATAAAAACGGACGGAAAAATAATTTCATATTACGTTGAAAGAAAAATGTTAATTCGCCTGCATATCAAGTTGAACCAATTCTTTTCAAAACAATCTTCTTTTGGAAAGTGTTGCTTTTAAATTCTTCCTCTAAATACTATTCAACGTATCTCAAACTTACAACACAATATCTCGTTTTTTATCAACTTCCATTCGGTTATTGTTATTTTAATCATTTTATTTTTATTTTTTCCATCCATGCACATTTAGAGAAATTTGTGCTCTTGGCGTTGCATCAACTTTTTTACAGAGCTTTTATGATTGTCAAATCTTCGCTTATATGGCATATCTGCAGCTTCTATATAAATCATGTTTGGTTCATATTCAGTTTTTAAGATCGCAGGGTTTAAGGCATTTTCTGACAAGCATTTACTTTTGATGGATAATCTGTATTAAATTTACAGTTATTTAGGGATTGGTTGTGTTTCCTTGTTTTTCGTTATGTTTCTTTTTTTATTTGCAATATATTTTGTGCGGGTGTAACATAATATAATTGAATTTAAACTGAATATATTATTCAGCACCATGTTATTTAAGAAGTGTTTGTCAATTACGTTCGTGAATAATTTCTTACTTTAGTCTTTGCAACAATTTCGACTGGGGGAAGTTTAAACAAAATGATAATTCTTATTTTATAGCCATTGTTTTTCTTATTTATTTTTTTCAATTTCTTTGGTTTTCCTCAATAAGCAAATCCCTAAAGTATCACAATTTGATTGACGAGATCTGATCTAAGACTATGAATGTTTAATTATTCCCCAAAGATCGTGGTTTTCTTATCATTTATAGCATTTCTATTTGTTATCATTTTATTTTATTTTTTATTTTCAGTGATGTATCATAGTTTTCTAGAAGTTCATCCATCTTTAAGTTTCTTTTCATATTATAGATATTTTTGATAGGGATGTATTTGTTGCTGGAATTGGGAGGTGATTTTTTTTTCTTTTTTTTTCTTTGCTTTGGTAGAGGCACGAGCCTAGCACGTCGCGATCACGGAGGTGGCTTGGCTCTTTCAGAGTCAAGCCGGGGTTACTGTCGGAGCTGATATTATGCAGAAATAACCCGAAATCGGCAATGAAGACAGCGCATCACTGAAGACCTCCCTGATGCATCTAAGATGTATGATTGAAATATATATATATATATATATATATATATATATATATATATAATTGAAAAGCTTTTTAAAATCCCTCTTTTTTTTTCTGATAATATTTATTTCAAAAGACCCTATATTTAAAAAAAAATGTTAAAAATGCATTTTCAGAAAAATACATTTTGAGGAATTTCTAATGAAGATTTAGAAAAATCCAAAGAATTACGGCTACCCTATCTCCCAAACCAATTTTTTTTTCCTTTATGTAAAGACTACACCATTTGTTTTTCCTGTCCGGTCGACAATTGATATTCAATTCCTGTATCAAGATGTATTAATTTTTTGACTCCTCCTTCCTTTTCATCTTTTTTTTTTCTTTGTTACGTAATGGCTATAAACATGTAAAGTGAGAAACACATCCGTCCATCTCTAACGTATATATAGTGCTTAGTGTCATATATCGATGATGGCACAGATCATAGAAAATTCAGATGAAGAAACATGGATATCAGGAAAAAGAATTATTATTCTTTGAATGGATATGCTGATTTACCAGTCCAGTTTTCGTTTTATCTTAAAAGAAATTGTTAAATCTTTCTAAAATTTAGAAAAAAATCTTTCTTCTGATAATGAAATAATTTGAGAACAATCAAAAAATAAATGACACAAAAAAGAAACATTCATACTGGTGTCATCACTTTTATAATCTGTTGTGTGTCTATATATATATATATATATATATATATTGTCATCCACAAACAGACTGTTTCGTTCTCTCAGAACTCTTCAGTGTGGCTAGACCCGCAGGACGCTCGAAGCCGGGATCGAAACCCGTCCAACTTTACGATAGACTAAGGCTTCGTTGGGGGTCGATACATATGTCGATACCACCGGCTTTTGGCTTAGAGTAAAGTGACTCAGGAAATGCAAAGATTACAAAGCCAAGTGAGTTAGTTAAAAGCCAAATTTTATTTTGGCAATTAATTCAAGAAAAATGTAAGCAACAATAGAGATGGTTAAGTCTCGTCGGTACGTAGAGAAACCTTATCTCGTGGGTTGGTATCTTGAGCGAGCATTTCGCAGGAGGGGAGTAATATGACCAATGTTTCTAGATCACTGCTCTTCCAGTGAAATCGACGGTTGTCCAAGGGCTGTCATCTGCTCATGAATAGAGTGGTCACTTTGAGAGTGTTCCCTACATCTGACTGACTGTTATTCTGGCATTTTCAACGTGGTGCTTATCTGGAGGTTGTTAAATAACTTGAAAGAGAAATAATGGGGGAGATAAGAACTGTTTCATTAAAAAAATAATAGTATGAAAAAAACACATGTGCACATAAAAGGACAATTAAAAAGAAAAACAGGACTGGTACGTTCAATGAGAGTCGGCAGGTGGTAAGAACTCCTGGAAGCGCCACATCGTGTAACTCTACGCCCTAGGCTGGAGAAGTCTTAATCATTCTTATATTTTTGGCCGAAATTTATACCGAAACAAGGTTTCAACAAGACAGAGTTTTCTTTGGCTAAACGCTTAATGTCTAAGAAAGTATTTTCTGGCTATATATATATATATATATATATATATATATATATATATATATATATATATATATATATATATATAAGAAAAGAACAATGAAATATACATTTATAACACAGAATCTTTCCGTTCAAAATTTAACATATAACTATTTATAAAGTTCAACGTTATTTTTTGTTTCAGTCATATAGTACCTTTTATGAGATTTTGAAAATTCGTAACTATTGTAAACGATATTTGAAATTTGTCTGCAATATCTACAATACAGATACGTAAAAGATTAATTTGCAGAAATATCTTTTCAGAAAATAATTATATATCATTTCTCAACGAGGCAGCAATCAAAAATACGAAAACTGTTTAGCAATGAACAGCAGCAGCAGTAGCTTATCATTTAATGAAAGACTAAGAAAGCCAGTAAGATTTTTTGCGACTTTTTCTCAACCGTATATATATATATATATATATATATATATATATATATATATAATTAAGCGGTGAAAAATTGTTGTTATTTTCAAAAGTTGAGAAACATTTTAGAAAAAAATAAAACTATAAAATAAGCGCAGTAAACCCACAGGCTATATGACTCTCGGTCTCATAAAGCTAGGAGAAACTGACGAACCTCAGATGTGACCTCTGAAAACATAAGGATGAATAGAATAAGTAAATATTAATGAATGCCTCAAAAATGTAAAATAACCCACCACAACGAAAGTAAAACGGTAGAAAGAAAAATGTCTCTATATTTTTCTCCCATTTATCCCACAACTGAACAGCAGTTCGTTCAGTATATATATATATATATATATATATATATATATATATATATATATATAGTAATATATATATATATATATATGTGTGTGTGTGTGTGTGTGTGTGTAATGCTAACAGAATTTAACGAGGCATTTTGTATTTGCCATTGCGCTAATATATTTTGTAAAGTTAAAAATCCACTGATTCTCCTTCAGGCTATTGGCAAATATTAAACACACTAGGCTCTGAAACCTTGCTATGACACCTGGTTTGGGAGAAGAAAGAATTGACCTCATTTCACGTCTTGAGTTGGCAGAGCGGTTATTAAACACACACACACACACACACACATATATATATGTTTGCTTTTTTGTTTGTTTGTTCTTTGTGGCATAATAAGATTCGTAGGTTATTTAATGCCAAATCCATTTTATACAAATAAACGATTCTACTTTAAACAGTTCGGTTTAGCATACGTACACAGTTTAATTGTCAAAAACATTTCTATTTCATGCTTTTCAGCTCAGTCAAACAGTTCGATTCAATTACATTTAGTATAATTATACTTCATGTTTATGCAAAGTTAAATGTGAAAACAGTTCTATCTTAAACAATTCCGTTTAGAGTAAGTACAATTTCAATGTCGAAAACAGTTCTATTTCAAACAATTGAGTTTAGCATAAAAAACAGTTCTATTTGAAACGATTCACTTTAGTAAAGTTACATAGTTTAAATATCAAAAAAGTTAGATTTCAAGAAATTCAGTTTAACATAAGTACGAATTTTAGTTTTGTTTGACCCATAGATAGGGCCATATCAGGTGCTAACATTTCTAGCCAGAGTGGACTTGGGAGCAATGGCAATGAAGGGGTATACCACATTTCCCAAAGCTCTAGCGTTACTGGAACCTCATCCTGAAATTCTTTAGTGTCGTATCTAGGGCACTTGTTGGGTTCGGTGCCTTACCCCGCTGCAGAGATGCAGTCGGAGTAGTCTACAGCCCCAGCTGACTGGTCGATATATATATATATATATATATATATATATATATATATATATATATATATATATATATAACGGCAGATTGGGATAGATAGATAGATAGATAGATAACCTTTCCTAACTCTCTTAATCTTTTCATCTCTACCCACATATATACCTACATGCATACACATATACATACAAACGCATGCACATATGTGCACACATACATATACATATATTACCAATAAATAAGTACATCTCTAAGATTTGCAAGAAAAATAATTTTCTTTAAAAGAAAAGATACCAGGCTATAATTATTTCCTGTGAAATATTATAAAATCAAAATTGATATTAGCTATCCTTACCAGAATCAACATCTTTGAAAGTCTCATAAAAATACAATTGGACTATGTTTCTTGCCATTAATGATGTATATATATATATATATATAAGGCCTGTTTTTATATGATATTCATGTACGTATATATATATATATATATATATATATACATTTATCTTGAAGGGCCTTTAATATTTAAAAGATATAAGGAACTTTTTCCTTGTGGGTTCAGATGAGTTCATGTTGCATTCGAATGAAATATCTTTGCAATTTGACCCACCATTGTGGAAAGTCGGGATCGGGTTAATGTAACATGGTCAAGTCAAAGGCATACATGTTAGTGTCCAAACATGGGTAGAATGATGGTGCCAATTTGAATGTTTGAACAAGACGACCACGTGACCCAAAATAAACATTATGCTATTCGCTAGAAAATAGAACAAAGAACTAGGAAATGACCATGGACTTCGTGTTTCTCGAATGTTGTGGAAATTGTATAAAATATTGTAGAGATTGTTACCCTTATATAATTAAGGAAATTATTAATTGTATTAATCATTTTTAATTAATTATATCTTATCATTTAGTTTGGGGTGGCTTTGAACTACTCTATCATTTAGTTTGGGGTGGCTTTGAACTACTCTATGTCTCTTGGTTCAGGTGACAGAGCACTCGCATCCCCTTGCGGAAAGAAGATGACAAACATCATCTGTCAAAATAAAATCCCAGACAGGAAATGAGCTAGATCCACCGTAGGAGTTAATTTAGTTGGTTAATGACCCCATGCCCGGAAGAGATGATCCTGAAAATTTTAAGATTTTAAAAGGATTACATTTGAGGGGAGACCATTGACGCGAGCTGTTGAGTAATTAAGATCTGACTAGATCAGATCTATTTGGGTCATGACCGGGAGAGATGAATTGAAATCTTAGACACTACAAGATGCGTCAGTGGGTGTCAGCATCGTATGGTTAGTTTAGGCCCTTATGGATTGCGTCTCTTTTCTCGTGTCTCCACGGGCTGAAGGCAAAAAGAAATAAATCTGTTCCAATCGGAAACGACAGAGTCCACCTATATTATTATACATGTCGATATCACTCAATCTATAGAACACTACGACTGCGGCGATGGATATAAATCCCAGGATGTGGTGTAGTTTGTTCTGACAGTCAGAGTAGAGTTTTTCTTACGTGTTGTTGAGATTAATTCCTGGCTCTATAGCCGTAGCCGAAATTTTTACCCGCTCAATTGAAGAAGTTATTATTTCCCCCAGTGAAAGTTTTGTGAGATCCTTCTCTCTCTCTCACGTGGTTTATGAAGACTACGAATTGAATCCAGCGAAGAAATAAAACATTGACATCGAGAACCTTGTGTTTGTGTTGCAATGAGATGTCGATTTGACGAAAAATCTGCTTCTTCGAAAAGAGACAACTATCGAGGAAGAATACAGCGAATTGACACCGAATACGGGTAAGGCCGGTACAATTGACATTTCCTTGGCACCCTTGCATTTCAAGCTCTTCACTCAATCGGAGTAACATCACAATCTTTGGTCGAAAAGAAATGTGACAGCAGTTTTCAAGAGAAAATATGATTGGAGACTACTCATTTATTGGCGATATCTTTAATAGCTCTTTTGAAAAAAAAAAAAAAAGATGATTAAAGTAAAACGTCGAATATTTTTCATGAAATATGATATATAATATACTGTAAATAAGAGCGTAACATTTTTAAAAAGAATACATAATTTCGTTTTTGTCTGTTATTATCGGCACAATTTTCGTCTATTCATGAGTTGGTGTCAATTCGACATTCATCAAATTCGCCTTTATACCTCTTTTCAAAGACTGAATTTCAATTCAAGAGAACATAAATAGAACGATCTTAGCAAGGCCAACAACGTTATAAGAAGATGACGTAGCATAAATTATTCCTAAAAATATCGAAACTGTGTACACTACGTAAAAATTAAAAGCGGAAACAAACAGAAAATATAATTATATAAAAACTCATCAAAAACTTAATATGCCGTACAATGAAATATTTATATAAGAAAATTGCTATAAAATATTAGTAAATGGTTATCGTCGTAGGAATTGGACACGACGACACGAGTTCAAATCCTGGACTGATTGCATTTCACATAGCACTAATACCCTTGGGAAAGGTATGAATCCAATTATTCTCCCTCTAGCTTTGGGTAAATAGTAGGGCAGACTAGGTTCTTCAGCCTTGGTGAGGCAACTAGTCTAGGAGAAGGAAAACTCTGAATCCAAACCTGTTAAACTCCGCTTAAAAAATTGACCTGGTATCATATCCTGCCCGAGCAGAGGGGTTGGGTAAATATGATAAAATATTAGTAAATTGTGTTTATAATTTTCTTTAAATTTTATATTATTTCAGGAGTTATTTCCGCTAGTTTTACCGTGTTTGTTCTCATTTTAAGTTATTTTAATGCATTATGTAATGTTTACGTTAAAGTCCGTGTTCTTCCACGGCCTTTGGAAACAAAAGTAGAGAATTATTGTATATACAATACAGTCGTTATTGCTTATAATATTCAAACTATTGACCTTAGCTTTTTCGTTATACTCACAACGTTTCGGCCGATATATTCTTTGGCCTTGTTCAGGTATTTCATATCGAACTCGGGAGCCCACACATAATCTCGAAAAGGAATTTTTCTTTGATCCACTGGGGTAGATTGTTCCAATTCTGTTTACCATGACCGGATACAATTGATAAGTAGGCTGAAAAACACATCGGCCGAAAAGTTGTAAGTATAACAATAGAGATGTGCTTAATGGTCCAAATATTCTGAACAATAACAATTACCAAAGTTCAGCTAAGAAATTTAGATAAATAATAAAATAAAATGTCCGTCATTATGAAAGAAACATGAATAGAAAACAAATTCATGTACGATTTCCATCAAGATTAAAGAAAATCAAGATTTCTGTTTAAGATATTTTAATTTTTTTTCTGCCATTATTAGATGGAGACTGGAATCGATGGAAACGTTGCATTAAGTAAATAAATATTCCACTAAATTTAAGATGGGTGAATGTGTAAGGAAAAAGAAAACTAGTTTTAATCGAGAAAAATATCTCTTTTTTCTCTTAATAGAAATGTTTATAAAAAATGATCGTTAAGCAACCAATATATTTCTGAATTATTCATTGGGGAAAGCATCCATTTTAAATTGTCTGAAAATTCGTGATGCAATTGCAGTTGTATCCTGTGGATATTTTTAGTTAAATAAACATTGGCACAGGGTCGAAATTTTGAGACACAATAGAATGGCCAAGGAATCATTTACTTGTACCAGGTCATGTTTAACAGAATTCGAACTGTCAACCTCAGTGGATCAAATAAATGATTCAGTTTGAGATTCTGAATGGGCTTCCGAGTTCGACATAAAATCCTAAAGAAGACCAAAGGATATTTACTCTGATATAGCTGGGAATAGGGACACACTGTTAGAACACTGATTAAGACTTGAAATCGCTACACTTAGGTATTATTTAGTTTAGTCCTGCTCTACGGTAAACAATCAATTTCAGTATATCTAAATGTTGAGTGAGTGCAGGGCTTAATGAATTCATTGTTGTCATTTTGGAAGTGACAATCTTAATTAAAGATAGCATGCCTTCTGTCAGTGATTTATTATGATGAGATTTAATATTATTTGATTTCCCTTGGATTGTGCAGAGTTTTACATGAACAAAATTTCCGATTGGTTCATTTTACACGTAGAAATATTCAAATCCACAAAGAAATAAAATCTGGAAAATTTCCTAAGTAGATCAAAAACAGCAATAGTGCAAAAATGTGTAAGATTAGAGTGTATGAATGTTATATTGTCATCTACAGCATCATAACGACAAAATAATAAACAGACGCAGGAAGACATCTTTAGAAAAATATATACCTCTCACTTTATTTGTAAGGGTTCGAAAAGGTTATTCAAAGTTTGCGTATCAGATGGAGCTGGAGACCAAACAAAACTGAAATATTTTGACCCCCACTCTAATGGCCGTCAACGTTGTGTCTTTCTCGTTCTTCTGATGCTCAACCAGAGGCCCTGGAGTCCACTCTGCTGGGTGCTGGCTTTCTTTACTTATCAGTAACTTCTCTGGACCCAAAATCTATCGGGGTTCCCGAGGGCCCCTTCGGCCGGGTGCGGTTTTACCTACCACACCTCGTCTAACTCCGTCTCCAACTCTACTGGAACTGCCCGTCGAACTCAACTGAGTTGTATAATAGTTCAACGGCCACTCGATCGCCCACTCGATCTTTGAAATGGTATGTTTAATCGTCATCAAGCGGAAATAACTGTCATGCAGTTCAGAGGTTACTCTCTTCCGGTGCGTCAGTCTATGAGAGTATCATGGGATTTTTTAGCTTGTCCCATTTTGTTAGACAATTTCCGCCACGCAATTTCCTCTCCTAACTGCCATTGGAATGTGTCACTTCCTTCCGATGCATCACCTTGAATGGCATTATGGATCGGGTCGAAGGTCAAAATATAACATGAATTTAGAAAAAATGGTAAGAAAAAAAATCTGAGAGGGCTTTTAAAATAACTATCAGATAAAATACTTAGGGAATTTTATCTGTATATTTATATTGGATCAATTGTGTATATGCTTTGTACAAAGATTTTTTTTTTTTAACGTTGATGGAAGAACACAGTAGAAAGTTGAGATGCTTCAGGAGGTATCAGAAACAAATAGACAAGAATAAGAATAATTTAATATAAATTAAATCTTCAGAAAATAAATCAACATAAGTCACATTTCTTCCATTTTATCCAATACTTTTATTCATAGATAGATAGAAAGATAGATTGATTGATAAAGTAAGAGAATATATTGACTTGTTGACATTAGTTGAAAGTAAGATAATTTATTTTATTGAATTATTCATATGCGTATTTTTAATACGGAAATATTTGTCAACGAATCTCTTAGCTCTATACAAGTTTTAGATGCATAGCTTTAACTTCATAAAATTTACATTTAAACAAATATTTAGGTATTCACATCAATCCAAACGCATTTATATTTATATATAATGATGAATGGACAAAGTTCGACACTATGAATGTATATAGGAAGTGAATCCAAAAATTGTTGGCACATAACTATTATCATCAATTGGGCACATTGCTACCATGATTATTAGTTGGGCATTGTTGCTATTATAATCATGTCCACTCTAATACGGAGAGATAGAAACGTTTGGGGTCCTATCTATGGATCAAATAGATCTGTTTACAAATTATTTAAATATGATCGTGAAAGAAAATATTACTCAAAAATGAAGATATGAAAGACCAATGAAAGTTAAACCAATATTTCTAGGCATAAAATAAACCAAGATGAGTTGAAATACCGTTAAACTCTTTCAGTTAATCAATCGAGAAGAAATAAAACGACAGCTACAACAACAACACAAACTGGAAAGTCAGTCCAGGGACACGCTTTCGCGTAGAAGCTCGAGTCTTTTTCTATTGTTTTCGATAGTGATCGTGTCACGCTTCAAACACGAACGCTTCATCCAGGTTATCTGATTGACCCTACGATCAGTCACATGGTTCCCCAAAAGCTTAATACTTAATGCAACACATTAGAACGGGCGTAACACCAAATGTCGCAGTAACTGATCCTAATACTAAGGACTGTTATCCTCCTCCTTAGAAACTGTAGATAAATGAGGCTACTCTGGAGCGAATATATACCCTTGGTAAAGATGGGAATCCCTTTATTCTCCCTCCAATTTTGGTAAATAGCAGGGTAGAATAGGTTCCTTAAAATTAGTATGGCAATGGAGGAAAACTCTTTATTCAAACTTGTTTAAACCCCGCTTAGAAATTGAGGGATTCATTAATATATACATCTTATATAAACCGCTATCGGCCGATGTGTCGTTGTTCCTCTCAAAAGACGAGTATCAAATAGAATAAAGGCAAGTTTGATCCACTCATTTTTTCTAAAATGGTAAGGGCCTATTTGACTAGTGGTTAGAGTGTTCGCTAATGACCTTAGATGTTGTATACCCATAGTACAAATACACGTGTACATATACAAATATACACTTATATGTGGAAACATCATTAACCCGAAATGAACGACTTCAATAACGAACGAATACACTTCATTACAAAAATATAAATCTCTCACAATTTATTTTCAAAGGGTAATGTTCTGTTGTGTGTGAGAGATGAGTGGAGACAGGGACCGACAGCTATATTGACCCAAGTTCCTCTCTTGACCATAGCAGCACTTCTTTCGCATCTTCGCAGGGGTTGCTCAACCGTGGGTCACTGAGAGCCCAGCCCTCTGTAAGCTGGTTCTCACTTTGGCATTCCTGTCTCAACTGAGTGATGGCCGCGGGCACCCTATCTATATTCTTTCTTAACGCCCACCTTCTGCTCTTCTTCTGCTTATTCACACAGGTGTTTCTCTTGATTGACGGCTCGGTCGAGGGTCAATATATAACAATGGAGACCAGGGTTGAATCTCAAGTCGGGTCATAAAGACTCAAAAATGGTACTTGATACCTTCTTGCTTAACACTCAACATTATTAGGTAAGAAGCCAGGGTAAAACAGAGCAATCCAGGAAAAGGGGTAGCACCCTCTCCTAATCCTCGATGTTGTAGCTTTTGAAAAAGGGAACCTTCGGGTTGCCCTCGACTATAGTATTAAACATAAATGTTAAAGGTGAATAAGTATTAATTCTGATCAATTTGCCAATGAGTTGCATAATTTTTTCCTAAATATTGGCTTATTCCATAAAATTTTTATTCTGCTTCTCTTGGAAAACATTATACCCTTGGTTCAAATAATTTAATCTGGCTTCTTTCGGTATATTTTATGAAGCCAGAATATTCATATATTGAAAAATAACGTTTAGCGTCTTATCTGTAACTCGTTAATTTACCGTAAAATAATTAGAATTGTCCATGCCAACTCACTGGGGATAAACTTTTTTGAAACGATAAAAGAAAACGATTTTAACCACATGTCTGGTTATAACTTTATTCTATAGAAGGTCTTTCTAAATAACTGTGTCCTGAAAAAATTGTATTGGTTTTATAGGTGTATTTTTTCCTCATTTACACAGCAAACATTAACCACACACACACACACACACATATATATATATATATATATATATATATATATATATATATATATATTAGAGAGGACAGACACTTCCCGTAGTAATAGTGAATCACCAATTAGTCGTCATTCTATGGGTTTGTGTATCTTGAATTCACTGCATACATCATGCCGAAGTACTAACATATTTTTCATTTTTTTAAATATGATTCCTCGTTGCATCATTTCGCATTACCACCTTCATATCGTCTAACTTTTATTTCCTCGCCTCTTCGGCTCATCTTTGTGGTAAAGAAGATTTTAGACCGTAGTCAGAATTGTCCAGAATTCAATGATACGAAATCAAAAGACAATATCACCGACTGTGATACAGAACAGCAGGGATATTGAAACTAGTTCTAGACGTCCAGATTAGGAAAATCTGAAAAGAACAACGTCATCATTGCTTCCGGCTGGTGACCTTATAGTAATATTAACCACCTGAATGTTTTTTTCAGCCATACATCTTTATATATATATATATATATATATATATATATATATACATCTGTTTATGTGTGTGTGTGCTAAATTTGTCTTGGCCTATAAAATGAAATTATAACAAAGAAAGCTATGGAAAAGTTATATACTTACATTTGAGGTCATTGAAATGGAAGCATTTAGCGTGTCTTCTCATGATATTTCAGGAAAACCTTTCCGCTACATCTGACTATAAGAAATATCCAAGAGAAAGGTGTGGTGGCATCAAGAAGAAATAAGTTGAGTCGCTGATTTATATTTCTGTCGCGTTAGAGAGTAAAAGTGTAGCATGTAAGTTCATATATGTCATCAGCATCATGATGTCTCGCCGCCAAGACTGATCTCCTTGACCCTCTCTCGTCCGTCACTCGCTTAAGGTCTTCAAGGCTACATCCTGTATCTGCACAAAGCTGTATATAGATTCTAGCTGGTCGTCCGGCCTTTGCTCGTCCATTTTAAGGCGTTCATAGGAGTGTATCACATACGAGTTCGACCCAAATTTTCCAGCGGTGTCCTGCATGTCTGGTTCGTCTACCTTGATTGTTTAATGAAAGGTGGTAGTTAGCCGTAGTGGTGCGGCTTTTTGGGGTGCTGCCTCCTGGACTTGTGTTGTCCAAGTTTAATAGATCATTAAACAATCATCGTATATATATATATATATATATATATATATATATATATATATATATACGTTGTGCATTCAACAGGTTTCCAGATTTTTGTACAGGCATTTAAAATTGTCATACACTTGAAAATTCAGTATGTTATTGCAATACATCTCATGAGATGACTGACCAATTTTTATGATTTCGGGTTCAATTGGACAGCTACAGCAAGAATTGGAATACATACTGAAAAATCCTGATTGTCACAGCTGGTGAATTTCAGAAATGCAATCTGGACGTGAGGACACTTTAGAAGAACGACATGCAATAAAATTATGTTTAAAACTTGGAAAAATGTAACCGAAACGTATGGAATGCTTCAGGCTACTTTTTGACTATCTTGCATGAATCGAGCATCAGTTTTTGAGTGGCATAAGAAATTCAAGAGGAGGTGCCCGTGGTGTAATGGTTATCGTCGCAGGAATTGGACACGGCGTCACGAGTTCAAATCCTGGACTGATTGCATTTCACATAGCACTAATACCCTTGGGAAAGGTATGAATCCAATTATTCTCCCTCCAGCTATGGGTAAATAGTAGGGCAGACTAGGTTCTTCAGCCTTGGTGAGGCAACTACTCTAGGAGAAGGAAAAGTCTGAATTCAAACCTGTTAAACTCCGCTTAAAAAATTGACCTTGTGTCATATTCTGCCCGGGCGTAGGGGTTGGGTAAATATGATAAGAGATTCAAGGAAAGCAGGGAGTCTGAGAGAGATGATGAGAGGTTTTTGATCAGTAAGGAAGTCAATACACATCTATAGAGGACAATTTTACCTTTCCTTTTCTCAGAATATGTGTATTTAGTCTGTTTTTAACCCCAGTTGGTCTTTGATATTTGATATGTTGTAAAACTTTTGTTCTTATACTCTGTGTATGTGTGTGTGTGTGTGTGTGTGTGTGTGTGTGTGTGTGTCTGTTAAAGTGGTTTCAGTTTCCATTTGTGTGCGTATAATCCACGTTTTATTCAACGTGGCCTTTAATCTATTTATGAAGGTTTATTTTTCTTTTATTTGATGTAATGTGCAATCGTTAGTTTGGTATCTATGGATATGGCTTATCACCTACACCACTGTAGTTATGGTAAATCCATAACTACAGTGGTGTAGGTGATAAGGTATATCTAATTATCTATTTTCTGGTATTTCAATATTAAGTCTGTGAAGTAATATGCTGGTATTAAGGGCTTGCGTGGACCCTTTGTATATTTCATTACATTTGATATATTGCATTATGTAGTCTACGTTTTTGGATTTGAGGCTTAAGACTATTTATTCTGATTTTTTCCGGGTTTTTAAAAGTATAGGATTTTCCTTCTATAATTATATCACATACTCTATATTTTTTTATTCTTACGTTTAGTAACTCATTGTGTTGTGTTTTCCCCGAATGTGGCAGAGGTGAGTATTCTTTGAAGAATATTTGGTTGTCTCTGGCATTTATTGACTTTTCTTGTGTCTAGTATTTCTTTGATTTTGTCATTGTTTTTAAGTTCTAGATTTGTTATTTTTTTCAATGAATAAGTCTGGGTTTGTTTTTGTTGAAGGTTGTGACGTATGCTAGGGTTTTTCCGTTGTTGTACTTTTTCGGATTTTGCAGTTCCTTTTGTGGTACTTTTTCTGCTCATTGGAATCCCTTATTTATTAGTGTGGTTGTGTATCCTCTTAGGTATAGGGTTGTGTATAGTTCTTTAAGTCGAGTTTTATCTGAGGTTTTAATCCGTAATTATGGTATATATTCTACGTGCTCCAGTGTACAGGATGGATTTCATACCGTTTTTGGTTCTAATCAAGAAGAGGTATTGTTGAGTATCTGTAGGTTTGTGGAAGATATCTGTGATGATTTGGCCATTTTCATTTTTTTTAAGGATGTTTGAAAATGGTAGTTCTTTTGAGCTGTTTTCCATTGTGAATTTTATTTAGGGGTGTCGGTTTTGGAGTTCGTTGTGTAATTCGTTAATGTCTCCTCATGGCCATTTCCAGAATATTAAACAATCATTTAAATATATTTTCCCCTTTTGTGCTACCGTATTTTTTACCTATTATTTTGTATAGATTTTCTTCTAAATCTGCTAGGGTTAGTGTGTTGTATGTAGGTGTCATTTTAGTTTCCATATTTGTTCCTCGAGTCGGCATGTGTTAACGTAATTAAATTGGAAGGAGTTATCATTACCCTTCATGATGAACTTTTTCATGAACCTTTGGTGAAATGTTCCAGCATTTATCTATCCAAAATGAGATGAATTGTTTTCCCAACTAATGGGGGTATTACTGTATAGATAGATTTGTGACATCATATGTGTTGGGATCAATTTTTTGTTTAAAAAATGTATGTTGTCTCTAATATAATTTTTATTTTGCTTAGAAAAAGTTGTAGTAAAATCTCTTTTAGTTTGCTTAGTCTGCTATTCGGGCATGACATGTTTGCTACTATTGGTCTAAATTTGAGGTCCCTGGGGTTTAGAATTTCTATGAATTCGGATTTTGGTGTTTCAACGGATTTTTTATTTTTTTGAACTTGTGAATATTTCGTTGTCCGAAGATATTGCTAGTTTGGTGATATGATTTACAAAGAAGTCTTTCTTCCTTTTTCGTTTGTGATTTATTGCGTATTTAGCAGAATTTTATAATTTTTTATGATAGTATTGTATATGTTTGCATCTATTAGTTTGTCGTTAGATTCGTCTTTTAATATTTCTTGGATTTTCGTTTTGTTGTCTGTTTTATCTCAGATGACTACGGCGGTTGGCTTGTTTGATTCTTTTATAATTATGTTTTCATTTTCCTGTATATTTTAAAGACTTTTTTATTGTTTTTGTAAGAGGTTGTTTTTTGTTGTTTTTTTTCTTTTAGGCTGATACACCATAATTTTTCGAAGAATGTGTTTAGTTCACTATTGTTGTTTTTGTCCGGGGATAATTTTGTCTTATTCTTTACAAGGAAGTCATCTGTATTTTTTTAATTTTGAATTTATCTCTTTGACTAAATTTCTTCTTCAAATTCTTTGAGGTCTTTTCTGAGTTCTTTTATATTGCTTTCTGGGGTGGGGCAAAATCTAAGGCCTAGTTTAATTAAGTTTATTTGGTCTTTATGTAACTTATATTTTGATAAATTTTATAATTCCGGGTTCAATGTTTGTTTTGTTTTGTTTTTATATTGGTAATTATAATGGTTTGTATTCCTACAAAAATGTTTTTCTTTGTATTGTCTAAAAAAAGATTTCTTGTGTTGTCGTTTTTAGGGCGATTTTTATTGTATAAGAATGGGTTTTCTTTGTTGTTTTCTGGAATCGTAATTGTAGTAGTGAGACTAACTGTTTGTGTGTAATGGTCTATCATTTGTGTGTAATGGTTTATTATCTTTTTTGGTTTTTCGACTGGAAAATCTTTTGGGGTTTTTAGGCCAATTTATATGTATTTTCTATTTCGGAGGGTTAATTTTCCTTTTGTATGAGTTTATTTGTGTATGGGGGATTATATCTCTCGCTGTTCTTCCGTGTCTTTGGTTTGTTGTGTGTGTGTGTACGTTCCTTTTGATGTTGTTTATTAACTTTTTCTCAGTGTTATTTTTCTTTTTCCTTCTCTTTTTGGGTAAGCTTCTTAGCGATGAAATTTTTTTTGGCCAGGATTTGTCAAGATTTTTTCTCCTCCCTTTTTGCAGTTTTCTTCCCATAGTTCTGATAGGAATTGTTGCCTTTCTATGGGGCAGAGTTCCCTGATTTTTGTAATCAGTTCTTTGTTAATTTTCTGGTATTAGGTTTTGAAATGGCAAATTTTGTCTGCCAGTATTTCCATTTGTGCTTTCCGTTTCAGGATGTTAAGGTTGGCTTTGATTTTTTCTGTTCTTCCGTATCTAGTGGTGTTATGTTTTCTTTGAATTTTCTATGGATTAATATTTCGTTTTTTTAATGAAATCCTTGTCAATTTTTATCGTTTCCTTAACAGGTCAGCGAAGGAATCTATCTTTGAATGAATTTCTATTATTTCTTCTTCCAGGCGTTTTTTTTTTGGTATTTTTCAATATATATATATATATATATATACGTGTTTAGCCAGAAATGAGTATATGAAATAGACATCTTCATACGGATACGGAAAACGTTCACAAATGTTCATAAACATATAGGAATCCGAAAAACACAAAATTGGTTCAGGTACGAAACTTTTTACTACCTTTTTGAAGTTAAGGTTTTTCGACATGAGGAGAGACACAATTTCTTTCTATGCTGTCATTTCCATCTGACTCCCACTACGTGCAGCCCCCGCTGCAAACTACTGGTCTGGCCTCGGCTAGCTCCGAAAATCGTCTACCTTCCTCTAGACTCGAATCTCAACTAACTGTTTTTTTTCAAATTCCAAAATCCCCAGCGCTTCCGGGCATGACGTCATTAATATCCCCGGCCCAATTTCTCTCTGGGGTTTTTATTGTGGCATCTGTGATAGTGACATCCACCCCGCGCGCGCGTGAACACTCAATGTGCACCTAACTAACGCATGCACTAAGCGAAAGTTCCTCAGCCTAACTAAACTAAAAGGCAAGATATATAAAACGAAAAATGATCATATAAAAAAAAAACAACCCACAATTATACTACAGATTTAATAGAGCACAACAGTCTGTCTGTGGATGAGAGTATATCCTCCCCCCGTGGAGTACTCTTTTGGGGAGTATACCGGCTATCATATCAGTTGAAACGCAATAATTCTTCTCAATAACTGAGCACTCAAAATGATATACTTAAGATATTCCTTCGCTTATGCTCAGAATGACGATATCTCTGGAATAAGATATCTGACTGACGCACAGACAGCCGGATTTCGAACTCAACTTGAAGTATCAAGTGTGTCTAGGCACACTGAAGTGTTGTGATAAAACGGTCCAGTCTGTCTGAGGCTTATATGATTGATAGATAGATAGATTGATAGATAGATAGATTTCTTGCTGAATGTGACAGGCAAAGAATGTCTAATTATTGTCTTTATTTAAATTTTCAGGTGTCCTTGCAAGAAATTGGTTTAGTTAGGTTTTATGATATATCAAACATACTTATATATTAGATATATGGTTCCTAAACACATTTTGAAGATAATATTTTTCTAAAAAAAAGCTGAGCTAATTTTTTCACACTGTTAAATGGTTTCACTTATTTCTACTTCATACGAATAATTCTTTTAACTATTAATAATCTATTTGCACACACTTTAATGTTTCCACATATTGCTATATATCACTAACAATTCAATTTAAAATCAGGCAGTTGTTTAAAAACAGTAAAGTGATGAAGCAGTTCTGTTTCAAAAAATTCAGTTTAGCACAATTACACTGTTTTTTTGTTTACACACAGTTAAATATAAAAAGAGTTCCATTTCAAACGATTCATTTTATCATAAATATACAGTTTTAATTTCAAACAGTTCTGTTAGGAATCAAAGATAGGACCGTATCAGATGCTACCACGCCGGGCCACAGTGCACCTGTGAGCAATCACAGTGATGGGGTACTCCGCATTCCCCAAAGCTCTAGCATTACTCAAGCCTCACCATCATATTGTTTAGGGTTATATCAAGACAACGTTGGGAGATTCTTACTCCCATGTAGAGATCAAGTCGGTGTATTCTGCAGTCACAGCCGACCCGGCCTCTCTCGAAGAAAAATATATCAGTATTAAAGGAATATTAGACTTGTCCATAGATTCCGCAGGTGGAAAAATTATGTTATGTTCTTTGATATCTTAGATTATTTTATACTTTAGGTTGTAAAATACGTGAAGAAATTTTGAATAAAACGTTTCTTGTTAGTCCTGTACAATAAGAGTTGTTTCATAAAGCTTGAATTCCTATATATATATATATATATATGGTTTGGTTTGGTTGTCTGGCATATCAACGATTGTCGCTTATTTAATGCCATATCCTTTTCATACATATACATCAAATATATAATTTCTAAACACATTTATTGGACAACATTTTAAGACAAACCTGAGCTTACTTTTTTCACACAGTTAAATGGTTTAATTTATTTTCTATCTCATACGAATAATTCTATTTACTATAAATCAGTTGTTTGCACACAGTCTAATGGTTTCAAGTATTGCTATGTATCACTAACAATCTAATTAAACATCAGTCACTTATTTACACACGGTTAAATGCTCAAACAGTTATATTTCAAGCAATTCATTTTAGCTTACTTCATTTGTTTGCCTTCCGTTTAAATGTCAAACGGTTCTACTTGACTCCTACATAGGTCCCTCCTGGGTTCTACAACTCAGGCTTGAGTAGACCTAAGAGCGATGGTAATGAAGGGCTACTCTGTATTACGGAAATCGCATCGTCAAATTGTTTATTGTTATATCAAGGACACTCGTTAGGTGAGGTTTACCTCTCTGCAGAGATGCCATATATATATATATATATATATATATATATATATATATATATATATATATATATATATATATATATAAGGATGTTTTGTGTTGGTCCAGAGAAAGAATAGAAATATATTGCAAAATGGGTCGGTTCACGAAGAGATTTGTATTTCTTGAATTTATTTATTTTGTTCTTACATACATGTTTTATATGTGCATGTTTCCAGCTTGTATTCGTCAGAGAACATATGTGGCACAAGGCCTTGTTAATGGCGTACTCAATGGGACTTGAACTCGCTCTTGTTTCAAATTTGAATGATTTTCAGTTTGTTCGGGTGGGTTTTATATAGAGGTTATTCTCCTTTTTCCTATAGTCTGTTCAGTTTGGTTTGCTTTACCCCTTTTGATATTTAATATGTTTATCGTTGTGTGTGTGTGCGTGAGCGTTGGAGTGGTTTTGGGTTTCGCTAACAGTCATTTTTCTTCTCTGTGTGTCTGCGAGTGTGTGTCTTGAGGATTTCGTGTGTGTGGGGGCTGTGTGGTTTTAAATTTACTGGTAGCTCTTTCCTCTTTTTTTTATAAATACATACACATGTCTGTTTATATATATATATATATATATATATATATATATATATATATATATATATATATATGTGTGTGTCCAGCTCATTATTTTCGTCTGAGATCATGTCTGGCATCAGGTCTAGTTAATGGGTATTTAATGAGATTTTGATTACTAGTGTTTGTAGTTTGAATGGTTTTTAATTACCTACGTTTTACACACACATAGACACACACACACACGCGCGCGCATATATACATATATATATATATATATATATAACATAGGCAATTAAAAACCATTATATATATATATATATATATATATATATATATATATATATTCCTATGTATGTTTCTTTCCATTTGTGAGTGTAGGATTCATGTTTTATTTAACTTAGGTTTAGATTTATCTATAACGTTACTTTCGTTCTTTTGAAGAAGCGTTTAGTTGATTTATTTTAAATATACCTCTGCTACATTGGTATAAGTGTTTCGAAACATTATTTTTCTGTTTTCTTCTATTTTGATATTACCTTTATGTAGTGATGTCCTTGTATTAAGTCCCTGTGTTGACCCTTTGTACATTCCTTTGCATTCTCTACATTTAATTATGTAGACTATTTTTTTTGAGTTGCAGCTTAAGTTTTTATTTATTTTGAATTCAGACGCAAACGGAAATATACATACATACACACATACATACATATATGTATGTATGTATGTATGTATCCGTTTATATATATATATATATATATATATATATATATATATATATGCAAAAACATAAGTCATTAAAAACCATTCAAACTACAAACACTAGTGAATGATAATTTCATTGAATGCCCATTAATTAGATCTTATGCCAGACATGTTCTCAGACAAAAGCATCATGCTGAAAATACACACACACACACACACATACACACACACGCACACACACGTATATATATATATATATCGACATGTGTTTACGTATACGAAAAAGGGGAAAGAGCTACAGCCCCACACCACAGAAATCCCCTAGACACACAATCACACGCACCCACACACACAGTAGTAAAATAACTGTTTGTGAAACCCAAAACTAGTCTAACGATCACGCACACACACACACACACACAGCGATTAACAAATCAAATAGCAACGAATGGTAAAGCAGACCAAAGTAAACACATTCTAGGTAAAAGGGAAAATAACTTCCATATTAAACCCGCCTGAACCAACAGAAAATCATTCAAAGACACAAGAGAGAGTTCAAGTCTCATTGAGTACGCCATTAACCACACCTTGTGGCACATATGTTCTCTGATGAATGCAATAAGCTGGAAACAAAACACATATATAACACGTATGTGAGAACAAAATAAATGAATTAAAAATTACCTCTCTTCGTGGACTTACCTATTTATATATCTTAGAAATACCCTGACAAGAAAACCTGGCAATCACCTACATGCGAAGCACTGAACAGCTGTTTCGACCTTTTCAGGTCTCATCAGCAATGCACACCGTGATCTCCACCACTGGAGATCGAACCAACAACCACAGTATGCAAAGGCCAACACTCTTCCACTGGGCCACTGGTTCAAGACACATATAAGCAATGCCGAATAAACAAGTGAATTGCGTGACCACTTTGACCTAATGTGTCTTGAAGGTACGTATTCCCTAAAGAGGATACGGCCACCCCCGGGGCTACGTCTTCCCAAGTCAGAGTTACGAGTCTTCATAACATAAGCCTCATGGGCAGAATATATAATTATATAATTTTTAAATGGAGGAATTGATATATATATATATATATATATATATATATATATATATATATATATATATACGTGTGTTTACGTGCAGTTTGTGTGTTTGTGTAGATTATATTTGTGTAATATCGTTTCTGGTCGTATAAATGATTGTTAGTATGTGTATATGTAGGATGATGCATGAGCTACACGGATAATTTGAAGTTGTCTCCTGGATAACTGAGTTTTCATGTGTAGCGAAAGCCGCCGACTCCAGCAAGATATGATAAATATGCCTTATTTGCCTCCATTGGAAACTAGTAATTATATCTCACCCATCACAAAATACTCTGCTAAACTAAAAAAAAAAAAGAAATTCTATCAAAATGCAGATATGAAAACAAACATCTTCTCTCACCTTTCGAACCATACACATAACCCATCGGCCATACCATTACCATCCCATTCCGAAAATCCCTACACTCCTGTAATATAATGGCCGAAGGATTTCGTTTTATATATCTTGCCTTTCGGTTTAGTTAGGCTGAGAACCTTTCGCTTAGCACATGGGTTAGTTAGGTGCAACATGAGTTCATGTGTTCACGTGCGAGTGCGGGGAGCATGTGTCTTTCAGAGATGTCAAAATAAAAATCTCAGATAGAAAATGTGATCAGAGGGGTATGAATGGCGTCATGCACCGGAGGCGTGCGCGGAGGATTTTGGGGATTTCAGAAAAGTCAGTTAGTTGGGTTTTAGCGCTAGAAGAAGACGGTTGACTTTTAGAGCTGCCCGAGGCCTTGCGGCGGGTGCTGCACGCAGTAGAGGTGGTGGTGAGGGTGCAGATGGAAATGGTAGCATAGACAGATTGTGTCTCTCTCTTCCTCATGTCGAAAAACCTTTTAACTCAAAGGAAATAGTAAGTTACGTACCTGAACTAAGAAGTCGTATGTGTTTTTTTTTTTTGTGTTTCGGGATTCCTATGTTATCTATATATGAGTTATGAACACTCTATGTACATTTCAAATATTCATAATTCCACAATACACCCGATGCACCGTAAGTACAACTTTCTTCCTTTAAACAATACACCAGACGCATCGTAAATACCATTTTCCTCCATTAAATCTTTATATGCGTCTGCACTTGTTGACATTATGTTAGCTATGTTTTCATGATTGTTAGAAATACGTCTTCACACAGTATATTTAAAATATCCTTTAGGCACTTACCATCATAGATTACAATAACGTAATAAAATATTAAGACAGCATAGAAAACTAATCCACATTGTTATTGGAATCCAACACAAAAGATATTCCTACATAACACTTGTATTGGATAATACGTCATAATATACTATAATATAATATAACATATCTCTGCACCACAATATTCCTTCCTCATCTATTATCCTGATGTTCCAGACCGATGTTGGAAGTTCAATTTTTGAATCTCCAACATCGTGTTAATTTATAAAAAAAAGTCTCTGACGATGAAGTTTTGTTTTGAAATTAATTAGTCTCAAATGATTATTATTTTGCAAAACCCGCGAAATTATTTTCTATTGTAATATATATATGTATATATATTATTTGGTCCAGTTAAACCGGATTTGGGAGTAAATCCATCAGAACAGAGCCTGAAAAATTATTAAATAAGAGTTGTGAATAAATAGCTAGGTGTAGACATTGGGCTAAATTTAAACTATATAAAGATTAACATAAATAATGTTAAAAAAAAACATAGGATTAAATTGAGAATTAATGTAAATGAATAAATAAAATAAAAGATAAAAAATGTAAAAAAAAAACATAACATATATACGTACTGACCATTTAAAGTGTAACTGATTTGATAGGCTCAAAAATAAAAATAAATTTGATTTTAAAAAAAGTCAAATTCAATTAAATCTTGAAATTAATTTAATATAATTATTACTGTATCATTACGTAAAGTTATTGAAAAAAGTTAATTTTCTATTTTAGTATAAGATCTGTAGTTTTAAGTCGAAAAGTAATTAGTATTTTTTAAAAATAAAAAAAAGATTAGAATTAATTTACTATAATTCTAACCGACAACAAAATAAAAAACGGAAGTGGGCTCACTCTTCACCCCTCTTTTATCCCCTCCCACCCTTCTTTCCTGTATCAATTCTGATTTATTTTATCCGTAAGATCTGAAGAAGTCCTGTTAAATTTTTTCATGTTCTTTGATTTTATCAAAAACACATAGTAGGATGGTAATAAATTTATAATCCTAATCTGACCGGTTTGGGTTTTTTCTTAATTAAATATATATATATATATATATATATATATATATATATATATATATATATATATATATATTGTAAGAAAAAATGGACCAAGATTTTGTGGTTATAAATTCATTTCAGGCAACCGCCCTTTGCAGGTAATGGTCACATAATGTATAAGGAAGTGCACGACTATAATCTTTGAAAAAAAAAGAAAACAAGGAAAACCTAACCTTCAAGAGGAGAGGAAAATATCAAAGGAATCAGATTAGACACTGTCACCACTCGAATGTTTTGAATTCATGTGGGGATCTTTTATTCTTCTTTATCTACATGTTATTTTGATTAACTGCTGATATAATCTTATCTGTTTAACTTTTCAATTTTAAGAGAATATCTGTCAATGTATTAAATTATATCTTCATTAAGAAGCCACGAAGGTAATTTTATTTCTAATTTCAAACTTTTATTAAAGGGAATATTTAAGATATTATTTTTCTTTATAAATTACACTTGGAATTTAGTTGTTCATTAATTGATGTATCGCTATTTTAATTTTAAGTTCTTATGTTGTTCTTGGTGAATTATAATCAAGGAAGACTGTCAAATTTTATTTTAAAAACAGTTGGGAATTTACTTTTAATTGATACTGGCACAAGGATGTTATTAAGACCCTAACTTAGTACCATGTCTATCCAGTGAATCATATGAAAAATTACATTAAAATTTCCTCATTCGTACGTAAATCAATATTGTGTTTTCATATCGGGGTTGTATTTAACCAATTGCTTTGAGCATCAAAAAAGTCAGTAACCAGTTAATAGCAATCCATTTGTTGCAAATTCATTTATGTATTTCTTTCACAGCACAGAAAACTAATTGCGTCTGTGAGTGTGTTATTTTCTTTTGCTAAATCTCGTTACATTAGTGGCTGTGTGATTTGCCGCTTTTCAAGAATGATAGAAATTAACTTTAATTATATACAATTCAGATGGGAAAATTTGCCAATATAAAGAAAATAGCCAATTTTTAATCTGCTTTGCCATAAATGGTTCTGTTGTAAAACAAATTATTTATATCGTCTGATTATCCAATGAATGTTGGATTTGTTTGATATCTATTTTGTTTTGTAATTACTTATAAAGAATGTCAAATCTAACACATTTTACATTGTCCAGTTTTGAAAAAATAAAGAACCATATTTCAATTCCTCACATTAAATCCTTCCCCGCCATGTTAATAACTAAAAATAGCTTTTTTTAGGCATTCTGATAATTGATAGTTGTGTATTAACGTTTTCTTTTTGGAGTCTCGAAAGCCGTCGAAGAAAGTTAAGGAAACGAAGTGATAGTCATTTGATTTTATCTCATCCCCATCGAATCGTTGATACGATATCCAACATAAGTTGGATATCGTATCAACGATTCGATGGGGATGAGATTTCAAGCAAGCTCCGAAACAGTTTGCACTGAGATTCTTCGCTATCTCAGTACCAACAGTCATTTTTCGAATTTCTTAGACCTGGCGTAGCTGCCTTTATCTTCTGAACGAAAGTTTGTGCCACTGAATCTATCGGTCAAGTCAGACATAGCTGGGTGCTGAGGTCTTGGTGAAAGCGGGAGCTAATATATTTTATCAGTAAAACTCACCACGGAAGTTTTTATAATGGGAAGGTCCAAATATGAGAGTCATTCCATTAATAAGGAGAATTATTTTGAAAAAAAAAAATTTTTTTCAGAAATGTAAACTCAGCATAATTTGGATGCGAAGCAATATTGAATAAGTCCTGGCGGCAGCACCCCACAAAGCACCAACTATACGGCCACCTGCTTCCCATCACGAAAACTCTACAAATTAGACGAACCAGACACGCAGGACACTGCTGGAGAAGCAGAGACGAGCTCATAAGTGATGTACTCCTATGGACCCCTTATATGGCCGAACAAAATCGGGACGACCAACTAGAACATACATACAGCAGTTATGTGAGGATACGGGATGTAGCCCTGAAGACCTGCCAGAGGATATGACCGATAGAAAGGAGTGGTGAGAGAGGGTCAGGGATATCCATGCTAGCGGCACGACATGATGATGATGAAGACTCTAGACTTAGAAGATGTATTGGTGGTTAAGAAGTAGAAATTAAGTTAAATTAACAGAAAAATATGGATGTACGGAGAATATGGTTTCATAAAAACCTTTAAAAGTAGGCTAAACAGGGTTTGCTTTTACGGGCATGTATTGAAAAGACAGCACATGGGGTGTATATACACTACCTCTCCAGTAAAGAAAACGACACCAGCGTAATGGCTAGGAAACAGAATCATACTGACAGTGTTCAGAGACATGAAAGAACTCCTTACTTTTGTTTTCTTTAGTATAGTAAACATCATCATCATGTCGGGCTGCTAGCACTGATCCCCTCGAACCTCTTCCGCTACTTGTCCCTATCGTCCATCGCTCTCGGCAGGTCTTCCTGACTACATTCCGTATCGGTACAGAGCTGTTGTAGATAGGTTCTAGCTATTTTTACAGCCTATTCTCGTCCATGTGAAGAGGTCCACAGGAATATATCACATGTGAGTTCATCCTTGACTGATACGAAAGATAACAACTGTAAACATTGCTTCGTATTACATTCGGGTGACGGAGGTCAGCCTGTTATGGTTGGGGTGGGACTGGAGCGTTGGTACTATTTACCCAACCCCTCCGCTCGGGCAGGATATGACACAAGGTCAATTTTCAAGCGGAGTTTAACAGGTTTGAATTCAGAGTTTTCCTTCTCCTAGACTAGTTGCCTGTCCAAGGCTGAAGAACCTAGTCTGTCCTACAGGAGCGTTGGTAGTACGTACATGATTGTGTCTACATGATAACTGTTCTGTTCTCTTGTTGATAACCGCTTATGTTTCTTCTATATGTGTGCTGTGTGGTAATTTGTGCATAACACGTGTGTGTAAGTGTGCGTGCAAATATACATATTCATAAGCCGGCGGTGTCACGTCATCAAAACGTCCCCGAATAACATTCTTCCCGCTACCGCACAATTATCTGCTGATTAGGCAAAATCCACCTTAATCATTGATTAACCTTCGGATATGTGGAAATTAGAAAGACTTCATGAATAAAAATAAAACTGTCATCTTTAAGAAGAACTCATTGTTAAAATATTTCACTTCATAATCTTTAATGCGATTACTTAATCTTTCTTAATATCATTATCGAAAGTATTATTCTTCGTGTTTGATTATTGTTTAATACGTTTAATTGGCTATCAACGCTTATAGATTAATCTAAACCAAATCTTGCATGCGTATATGATAAGTAAACGAATAGTTTTTGTTGCCAGGTGGGTTGTTTGGTGTTCATGGCATATCAATGCTTATGGGTTATTTAATGCGAAATCCTGATATATATATATATATATATATATATATATATATATATATATATATAATTTGTAAGGGAACAGTTTCTTGGTAATTTTTTAAACGTGTCGTAAGAACACATTTTTTGCATGCAGTTAAATGATTTCAAATCTTACTATTTTGCACTAAAAATTATATTTAATATCAATCATTTGTTTAGAAACGTTTAATGGTTTCAGATTTTACTATTTAATATTTGTAATTATATTTATGAAATATTCAAATCTAATATAAAGCAATTCCACGCTCCAATATGGTTTCATTTAAGTAAGAACACGACATTGATAATGATTGAACTGTTCTATTTGGCTCATTCATCATGATAGAAAATAGATTAACATGCCTCAATACAAACTTTCAAAAAAGGGAGGGGAAATTATAGACCTACACATACGCGAATAAGAGTAAAGCACAGATAGACTACGTCCTTATAAACAGGAAATGGAAAAACAGTGCGATGAATTGCGAGGCATACTCCTCTTTCGAGGGTGTGTCCTCCGATCATCGAATAGTTACGGCCAAAGTACGACTAAGCCTACGAAAAAAACGGCACACGTAAAGCGACAACCAAGCACTATGACTGGGCCCTACTCAACAACAGAGATATTAGAGATAAATATGCAAATTCGACGCACTACAAGAGAAGGCAGAAAAAGGTACCCCAAATGACGAATATGAAAATTTTGTAGAAGCACACCTTGAGGCGGCAGCAAAGTGTATTCCAACGAAACCTAGAACTAAATATAGAGTCCCTTGGGAAACGCTAGCGGTTAGAGAAAAACGTGCACTCGTGAAAACTGCCTCCAAAAGTTATCAAAAGAACCCAACAAACACAAATGCACGAAAACTAGAAAAGGCACAACATCCATTAATAGGAATATATCTAAAAGAACAGGCAGAATACATACAAAATCAGATAGATAAGATTAGAGAATCGGTGGAAGATAGACAATCCAGGATAGCCTGGCAAACAATAAACGAAGTAAGTAGAAGGAAGAGCACAGCCAAAGCAAAATTGAAAGCTGCAAGCCAACAAGAAAGAGTAAAACTGTGGGAACAGCATTTCAAAAATCTACTAGGAAACCCACTGGAAATAACGGATGAACCGATCACCAGAATTATTAGTAAGCAATTGGACGTAAAACTAGGTCCTTTCACCAAAGAAGAACTCGACTCAGTTCTCAGAAGAATTAAAAATAGGAAAGCTGCAGGGCTAGACGAGATCCCCCCAGAAGTGTGGAAGACTAGACAATTCGACGATATACTGCTCCGGCAATGCAACGAAGTCTATAGTTAAAATAGGATAGAAAGATGGACGAAGGGATGCATCCTTCCTTTCCCTAAAAAAGGCGACCTCAGACTAGCCAAGAACTACCGAGGGATAACACTTACATCCATAGCAGCCAAAATATACAATGCCCTACTACGAAACCGCATAAAACCCAAAATAGACAACATCCTTAGGAAAAACCAAAACGGCTTCCGGAGAAATAGATCCACAACCTCACAAATACTGACCATCCGTGTAATCCTTGAAGGCGTTCGGGCAAAAAACCTTCAGGTGACATTACTACTTGTCGACTTTACCAAGGCCTTCGATTCCATACACAGAGGGAAGATGGAACAAATCCTACTAGCATACGGCCTACCAAAAGAAACCGTAGCAGCGATAATGATTCTCTACAGAAACACCAAAGTGAAAGTACGTTCACCAGATGGAGACACGGAATACTTCGACATTGTTGCAGGAGTACAACAAGGAGACACACTAGCCCCGTACCTCTTTATCATCTGTCTAGACTATGTGCTTAGGACCTTGATCGAAAAAATCAGAGAAAATGGCTTCGAGCTGACAAAGAGAAGAAGAAAAAGGTACCCCGCAAAAACAATCACGGACGCCGACTATGCTGATGACTTGGCGTTACTAGTGAATACGCCTAATCAAGCAGAGACACTACTGCATAGTTTGGAACGAGCCGCAGCTGGCATTAGCCTCCATGTCAATGCAAACAAAACTGAATATATGTGTTACAACCAAATGGGCAACATTGCCACACTAGACGGAGCCTCTCTGAAATTAGTAGACAAATTCACCTACCTAGGAAGTAGCGTCTCATCAACCGAAAAAGACATCGACACACGACTGACGAAGGCATGGACAGCTATCGATAGGCTCTCGATCATATGGAAGTCGGACCTAACCGATAAAATGAAACGCAGTTTCTTCCAGGCAGCGGTTGTGTCGATACTGCTATATGGATGCACCACATGGACGCTAACTAAGCGGCTGGAAACTAGACGGAGAGGAAACTAGACGGAAATTACACAAGAATGTTGAGAGCAGTATTGAACAAGTCCTGGCGACAACACCCCACAAAGCAGCAACTATACGGACACTTGCCCCCCATCACGAAAACTATACAAGCTATACGAACCAGACACGCGGGACACTGCTGGAGAAGCAAGGACGAGCTCATAAGCGATGTACTCCTGTGGACCCCCACATATGGATGTGCAAAAGCAGGACGACCAGCACGACCTTACATATAGCAACTATGTGAGGACACAGGATGTAACCCTGAAAACCTGCCTGAGGCGATGAATGATAGGGAGAAGTGGCGAGAGAGGGTCAGGGATATCCGTGCTGGCGGCGCGACATGATGATGATGATGATGAATTGGCTCATTGATGGGAAACTCGACGGAAAATTTCTCTACCGGCTGGAGTAATTCTTGTTGCCATGGCTACATTCACCAGATCTCTAGGATATAGTAAGTAAAGTTAGCGACCATAGTCGAGGGTGACCCGAAGGCTCCCTTTTCGATAGCTACTACACCAAGGTGTAGGGGAGGGCGCTACTCCATTCCCAGGATTGCTCCACTTTACCCTTGAACCGTACCTTATAATGCTGAGTGTTAAGCAAGGTGGTATCAAGTTCCATTTTTAAAGTCTTTGGTATGACTCGACCTGGGATTGAACCCAGGTCTCCCGGGCCACTGGCGAACACTCTAACCGCTGGGCCAATGTCCCGGAGTCTTATAACTAGTAAACTCGTTCGTGGTTATGTGTGAGTCTTCTCTCTGTGTAGAGACGTACTTAGCGTCTTCTAGTTTCAAATGACGAGTCTTTTGTAGAATTTTCATTAGAAATCGCGACACTAGGAGAAAAGGTATATCGGAAACCAACATGGGTGTAGAATCGTTTTGAACAAATTCTAGATGTATCGCCCCAGGAAGAAGCAGTAACCATACAGCTACTTACCTCCCATCTCATTTACCATCGGCTTGCAGTATATGTTTGGCGCTGATGGAAAAGTAAAAACGAACTTATAAGTGACATTTCCCTTGGGATTCTTACAAATGAACAAAGCAGACCTGACCTAAAAGATAAACTTACATTAATTAGCGCTGTGCAAACTCTGGCTACCGTCTAAAAGGCTTATCAAGTGCGATTAGTCAATAAAAACGAATGGTGTTTGTGAGTCAAAAGAATCCACACAGTTGACATGCCGTTTGGATGATGATTATGATATATTTATAAATATGTGCATGTGTGTGTACACTTACCTGCAAAATGAACCGTAACAGAGTGCTTCCCTCAGGCACATAATGACCTGAAAGCGTTCATCCTGATCTTCTCTAATGAAATTACAAAAATCCACAAACTTCCATGAAATTCGATTGAACTGCGACTTTACCCGATCAATTGTACGACTGTGTTTCGTTGTCGATATTTAAACTTGTGTTGAAACTTTGAGACTCAAAATTACATTCCGTAAAGTAAATTACATTTTATACGTATTCTGATTTTTCTTGTTTATTAAATTTTGTCGCAAGGCTTCATTTTAAATCAGTGAATTTTGAATCAATAAATTCGTTCGTTGGAATTTTTGTGAAAAAGGATATTTTTATAGATTATTGATTTTCCTCTTATTATTCTGCGTCTATCTCTTCGGATTAATAATACGCGTCAAGGAAACATAAATCCGATGGAAACCTCTCGCTAAAATTTGTAAAAATCATTATCAATATTTTGAATTTTCTTCATTTTACATAGTTTGACACGCAAGATTTAGACTTCTTAATTACCCTGTCAGCCAGGTCTAGAATAGTCTGACTTTATTCCCTGAAGTGTGGTAAGACCCCCACAAAAAAGAGGTGCCCTGGCTATGACATAAATATTCATCTGATGGTGAGGCTCCAGTTCTAGATGCCAGGTGATTGTAAAGTACACCTTCCTTGTTATTACTTTCTGGTACACTCTGACCTGAAGAGTTAGAATCTTTAGGAACACATTCGTGGGGCAATTAGATTTATTTAAAACTTATTCATATTCGATAAGATCTTGTGCAATCCCTCACCACGAAAAAATTACTGCTAACCCAAAACATCCAGATTGATAATCCACTATCTGTTGTGGAAGCCTTACCAATTTCACCATAATGGATTCTTCTCACCTTTTTTAGTACTAAGAGATTTCGCTGCCAACGGAACAATACCGGGGTTATCTGAAACACTACGAGACTTATAACCTTTTCTATGTAATTCTATCTTTCTTGTACAACATAATCTGTTTACCAAAGACCCGTGTCTGCGTTTTCATTTGTCACCCTTTCCGGAGCTACAACACTTTCATTAAGAACTAGCACTAACTTAATACATCAGTATGTATGTTGCTCAGCGGAGCAAACCTGATTAAAATGTTGAAGCTAGAAGAAAAATAAAGCTTCATTTCAGTTTGTTTTGATCACATCTTTATTCGTAATTCATGAGTCTGTGTTACTTGATTATAAACCCGTCATCTTTCAGAGATACGCTTTTTATTCAACTTAGGATAAAATGGCTTCCATCCCTAGAAGCAACGCCATTACATTATTTGGACTCGCAGTTGAAATTATAGTCACTTACTCTTCTTCGATTAATTGTTCAGCCCTCCGCTTACACAAGTATATATGTCATTTATACCTATTTTTATAAAGAAACAAAGGACTCAAAAATTGCTTCCGCAAATAAATAAATAAATGAATAAAAAAATAAATAAAGGAGGTTGGTTATTTAAAAGTGGAGTGAGTATTCAGTGTTGTCATAAAATCCTTATGTCGTTTGCCAAAATATTCTTTGCGAAACCGTGTTTTCCTCTCTTACCAATATGATGACGGAATTCAGATCTAGAATTTTTAAAAGTGAACCTCTATCTTTATCAAAAATATCACTAAGAACAGAAAATTTAAACAAGGCAAGGAAAGCTCATTCTTCTCGCTATATGTCATTACTCACAGCAAATATTGGATGCGATTTCCATAAAATATTTATGATAAATTTCTTTTTTTGTTGATATCGGGTAGGGTATCCACAAGATGTTATTGTTATTTTCATGGGAGTCCTCGAGAAAGACTCGGACATAGACAGCGGTCAATTTTTCTGAAAAGTTTGAAAACCACTGGTGTAGGGTAAGCCTCATATTGAAATTATATATGCGTGTAATAAGGTTTTACAGTTATTTCCACTTGGTAAGTAGTTATGGGAGAATGGTTCATCCAATATTCCACTAGGCTTCTTGATTATTCCTCAAACCATGTGGCATGGATAATCGAGATATTTTTAATCAAGATATCTAAGCAAACATATCGGCTTGAGTTACAGGCTTAGCCCGGGGTCTTCGTGGTAAATGAATACGAAGAGCTTCCGTTGAAATTCAAACTCGATGAGTAAATACCGTTACATTATACATCTCAAATTTACGTAGGTTTACAGGTACGTAATATATATATATATATATATATATATATATATATATATATATATATATATATATATATATATACATATGTAAGCGTTAACGAAAGAGATAACGTTAAGTAGAAAGATTGATGAGGAAAGATGAATGTATACTTAAAAAATGAAAGAAAGACGGGAAGAAAATACGATGGAGAAATAAACTATGTATTAAAGGAACTATATGAGAAAAGACGACTGCTGCGAAGGAAGGACGAGAAAATAAGATAAGACAAAAGATATTATGCGAAGAAAGAAAGACAGAATAAAAGAAATAATGAAAAATGTTGAGAAAAAATATTAAGAAAAAAAGTGAGGAAAAATAAAGAAAATATGAAAAAAACATTTATGCATATATACATACTTAAACTGTTGCATATAAACAGAAAGAAAGAATGAAAGAAAGAAAGAAAGAAAAAAAGGCGAGTGAAGTTATGAAAATAGATGTAACAAGAAAAATTGAGTGAAAGAAAGAAAGAAAGAAAGAAAGAACGAAAGAAAGCTGAGTGAAGTTATGGATATAGATGTAACAAGAAAAATTAAGTGAAAGAAAGAGAGAAAGAAAGAAAGAAAGAAAGAAAGAAAGAAAGGTGAGTGAAGTTATGAATATAGATGTAACAAGAAAAATTAAGTGAAAGAAAGAGAGAAAGAAAGAAAGAAAGAAAGAAAGGTGAGTGAAGTTATGAATATAGATGTAACAAGAAAAATTGAGTGAAAGAAAGAAAGAAAGAACGAAAGAAAGAAAGAAAGGTGAGGGAATTTATGGATATAGATGTAACAAGAAAAATTGACAAAGAAAGAAAGAAAGAAAGTAAGAACGAAAAAAAGTTGGGTGATGTTATGAATATAGATTTAACAAGAAAAATTGAGTGAAAGAAAGAAAGAAAGAAAGAAAGAAAGAAAGGTGAGTGAAGTTATGGATATAGATGTAACAAGAAAAATTGACAAAGAAAGAAAGAAAGAAAGTAAGAACGAAAAAAAGAAAGAAAGGTGAGTGAAGTTATGAATATAGATGTAGCAAGAAAAATTGAGTGAAAGAAAGAAAGAAAGAAAGAAAGAAAGAAAAAAAGAACGAAAGAAAGAAAGAAAGGTGAGTGAAGTTATGGATATAGATGTAACTAGAAAAATTGACAAAGAAAGAAAGAAAGAAAGTAAGAACGAAAGAAAGAATGAAAGGTGAGTGAAGTTATGGATATAGATGTGACAAGAAAAATTGAGTGAAAGAAAGAAAGAAAGAAAGAAAGAAAGAAAGAAAGAAAGAAAAAAAGTTGAGTGAAGTTAGAAATATAGATGTAACAAGAAAAATTGAGTGAAAGAAAGAAAGAAAGGTGAGTGAATTTATGGATATAGATGTAACAAGAAAAATTAAGTGAAAGAAAGAAAGAAAGAAAGAAAGAAAAAAAGAAAAAAGTTGAGTGAAGTTATGAATATAGATGTAACAAGAAAAATTGAGTGAAAGAAAGAAAGAAAGAAAGAAAGGTGAGTGAAGTTATGGATATAGATGTAACAAGAAAAATTGACAAAGAAAGAAAGAAAGAAAGAAAGAAAGAAAGAAAGAAAGAAAGGTGAGTGAACTTATGAATATAGATGTAACAAGAAAAATTGAGTGAAAGAAAGAAAGAAAGAAAGAAAGAACGACAGAAAGGTGAGTGAAGTTATGGATATAGATGTAACAAGAAAAATTGAGTGAAAGAAAGAAAGAAAGAAAGAAAGAACGAAAAAAAGGTGAGTGAAGTTATGGATATAGATGTAACAAGAAAAATTAAGTGAAAGAAAGAAAGAAAGAAAGAAAGAAAGAAAGAAAGAAAGAAAGAAAGAAAGGTGAGTGAAGTTATGGATATAGATGTAACAAGAAAAATTAAGTGAAAGAAAGAAAGAAAGAAAGAAAGAAAGAAAGAAAGAAAGAAAGGTGAGTGAAGTCATGAATATAGATGTAACAAGAAAAATTGAGTGAAAGAAAGAATGAATGACAGGAAGAAAGAAAGAAAGAAAGAAAGAAAGAAAGGTGAGTGAACTAATGAATATAGATGTAACAAGAAAAATTAAGTGAAAGAAAGAAAGAAAGAAAGAAAGAAAGAAAGAAAGAAAGAAAGAAAGAAAGGTGAGTGAAGTCATGAATATAGATGTAACAAGAAAAATTGAGTGAAAGAAAGAATGAACGACAGAAAGAAAAAAAGAAAGAAAGAAAGAAAGAAAGGTGAGTGAACTTATGAATATAGATGTAACAAGAAAAACTGAGTGAAAGAAAGAAAGAAAGAAAGAAAGAAAGAAAGAAAGAAAGAAAGAAAGAAAGAACGAAAGAAAGGTGAGTGAAGTTATGGATATAGATGTAACAAGAAAAATTGAGTGAAAGAAAGAATGAACGACAGAAAGAAAGAAAGAAAGAACGAAAGAACGGTGAGTGAAGTTATGGATATAGATGTAACAAGAAAAATTAAGTGAAAGAAAGAAAGAAAGAAAGAAAGAAAGAAAGAAAGAAAGAAAGAAAGAAAGAAAGAAAGAAAGAAAAAGGTGAGTGAAGTCATGAATATAGATGTAACAAGAAAAATTGAGTGAAAGAAAGAATGAACGACTGAAAGAAAGAAAGAAAGAAAGAAAGGTGAGTAAATTTATGAATATAGATGTAACAAGAAAAATTGAGTGAAAGAAAGAAAGAAAGAAAGAAAGAAAGAAAGAAAGAAAGAAAGAAAGAACGAAAGAAAGGTGAGTGAAGTTATGGATATAGATGTAACAAGAAAAATTAAGTGAAAGAAAGAAAGAAAGAAAGAAAGAAAGAAAGAAAGAAAGAAAGAAAGAAATGTGCGTGAAGTTACGAAGATAGATGTAACAAGAAAAATTGAGTGAAAAAAAGAGAAAATGAAAGAAAGAATGAAAGAAAGAAAGAAAGTTGGGTGAAGTTATGAATATAGATGTAACAAGAAAAATTGAGTGAAAGAAAGAAAGAAAGAAAGAAAGAAAGAAAGAAAGAAAGAAAGGCGAGTGAAGTTATGAAGATGGATGTAACAAGAAAAATTGAGTGAAAGAGAGAAAGAAAAAAGAAAGAAGGAAGAAAGACTGGGAAATATTTAGAAAGAAAAAATGTTGAATAAAAAAGAATATTAAGGAAAAGAGTGAAATTTAAAAAAATATATACATAAAAACATTAATACATATATACATACTTAAATACTTGGATACAAATAGAAAGAAAGAAAGAAAGAAAGAAAGACAGAAAGAAAGAAAGACTGGAATATATGTAGAAAGAAAAAATGATAAGTAAAAAAGAATATTAAGGAAAAAAGTAAGAAAAATTTATAAATAGATACATAAAACATTCGTACATATATACATACTTAAATACTTGCATACAGAAAGAAAGAAAGAAAGAAAGAAAGAAAGGAATTCAAAATGCAAAGTCAAGGAAGAGACCCAAATCATTAATGATAATTGATATAGAGTCTTGACAAATAATTTAATTCTAATGAATCTAAGTAAATAATAAAATAGGAGCCTTATCTTCAGATTCAGTTTAATGTAAAACCAGAAGACTATTTTTTGTGTGGGGAGGAGTATTACCCTTCTATAAGATATGCAATCTGCCAACTCTAAGCCCCATCAACCGGGCTGGATATTATTAGGTATTATTTATCAACAAACTCAACAGTATTTAACTCTGTAACTAATGTTATAAAGATATAGTAGTACAAAAATATCTACTTTTCTCATACAAAGTGTGATGGTTAAATTGTCGACATTTAAAATTAATTATACAAATTTATTTAATAAAAATAACGACAATTTACCCATCATACCCACACAGTTATTTTTTTCCGGTTTTACTGAGTGTTTAGCAAACTAAAGTCACTGTTCGTGAGGAATTCAGGATGATGACAAAATTCATTCCATCAGAAATTCGGAAACAGCGTACTGTATTTCATGACATTCACAATGGAAGTTCTAATACGATGATTTTAGGTGTTTGATTGGTTGGTTGGGTTTTATGGCATATCAACCTTTGTAGGTTATTTAATGCCAAATCCATTTTTATACAAATAATCAGTTCTGTTTCAAACAATTCAGTTTAGTATGAGTACACAGTTTAATTGTCGAAAACATTTTTATTTCAAACTATTCAGTTTATTCAAACAGTTCTAATGCAGCTAATTCAGTTTAGTATAAGTACAGATTTTGTTTACACAGAATTATCTGTCTAAACAGTTCAATGTTGAACAATTCAGCTTTGTGTAAGTAGAGTTTTAATGTAAAAAACAGTTCTATTAAAAAAAAAAAAAAAATAGACGGAAATTACACACGAATGTTGAGAGCAGTATTGAACAAGTCCTGGCGACAACACCCCACAAGACACCAATTATACGGACACTTGCCCCCCATCACGAAAACTATACAAGTTAGACCAACCAGACACGCGGGACACTGCTGGAGAAGCAAGGACGAGCTCATAAGCGATGTACTCCTGTGGACCCCCACATATGGATGTTCAAAAGCAGGACGACCAGCACGAACTTACATACAGCAACTATGTGAGGACACAGGATGTAACCCTGAAGACCTGCCGGAGGCGATAAATGATAGAGAGGAGTGGCGAGAGAGGGTCAGGGATATCCGTGCTAGTGGCACGATATGATGATGATGATGATGATGATTTCAAATAATTCCTTTTAGCATAAGTATGCAGTTTAAATGTAAGCACGGTTTAATCGTGAAAAACATTTCTATTTTAAGCAATGCAGTTTAATCAAACAGTTCAGTTTAGCATAAGTATGCCGTTAGTTCTATTTAACCTATAGATAGGGACCTATCAGGTGCTACCACAACGAGCCAGAGTGGACCTTGGATCGATGGCAATAAAGAGGAACTCCGCATTCCCCGAAGCTCCAGCATTACTGGAACCTTACCATTTGATTGTTAAGAGTCATATCAAGGACATTCGTTGGGTGGGGTCTTACCCCTCTGCAGAGGTACAGTCAGTGCATTCTACAGCCCCAATCGAGGTGTCTGAGTCTCAATTTGGTAGCAGATTCATTATTATTTTGAAGAAAACCACACACTCAGTCTGTTTGGAGCTATTCCTCTATTCATCTTCTCACGTGATCTCAGACTCAACACAGAGTCCTACATCAAATTCCTGGAGAAGGTATTTTTTTAAAAGTAACTTTAGGGATCTCAGATATTTAGTACTTCCAAACTGGTGTTGAGAGATCGGTGTTCGAGCTCAAAAAGACAAAAATGAATTTGATGTTAAACCACACTACTTGGTGGAAAGAAAAATACTGCACTATCTTCCTATTCCAATTTCATTCGTTTGTACATTTTCTGTCAATTAATTTTATAAATTCTGGTCGGCCTTGAAGAAGAGAGAGTTGTGTACTTTGTACATTTACTGAGCTTCATGTCTATATGAAGATGACGATATGGTAACTGAACGGTGACCTTAAAACTAGAATAACAGTCTATATGGAAAACTGCTGTTATTATTATCTGACACTTGGGTTTGGGTTCTTGAACATTGAGATAAGAAATTACCCAACAATACATACATTAAGCTCTCACACACACACATACACACACACGCACAAATATATATATATATATATATATATATATATATATATATATATATATATATATGTATATATATATATATAGCTTATTATTTATATATAGATAATTGCATTGTTTGGACATTTTGTTTAAACATCTTATATTTACACACTGCCGATTTTTCCTCTTCCTCTCTCTCTCTATATATATATATATATGTATATATATATATAAAAGATTAACAGATATGATATGATATGATAAAAAAACAAGACATCCAGTGAATGCATTTATTTGCTAATGTATATGCCATGACTTAACGCATGGGTTTTTACACGATAATCATTGTGATGTTATTAGATAATCTAATCTCCAATCCCCCAAATATTTTCTAATGATAAAAGGATAAAAAATGATAAAATCCATTGATAATGTTCGAACTCTAATGACATGAAATACCTTTAGATACAGAACACTTTTAACGATAATAGAACATGGTAATTTCTTTCCTATTTTCCTTTGATTTTTTTTATTCAAACATAATTTTTCGATTGAAAACAACATCAGATACTTATATTTTAATATTTAAAAAAATTAAACATTGGCATAGATAAATAATGATAGATAAATAAACGTGTCCTCTGGATGTGTTGTTTTTCATAACATATAATTACATACTGTCAGATTTATTTCCATCTCTCTCTCTCTCTCTCCCTTGCTCTTTCTCTCTTGCCCTCTCTCTCTCTCTCTCTCTCTCTCTATATATATATATATATATATATATATATATATATATATGTATATATATGTAGCAGAAAGAAACTTGAATTTTGGTTTGGCGCGTAATTTAATTTGACCGTTAGAGTCGCCGAATATTTTCACCCAATCAGGATGACTTGTCCTATTCATCTCGAATCATATTTCCTAGCAGCACCAAAAATTGAAGAAAACCCGTGAATGTCACTCTCTCTCAGAAATCCTCAAAGGGAACGGACGTCTATTCGTCTGTTCCTGAAAAGCAGTATAGCATCAACCATTATGAGGAGAGCCATCTAGTTTATGGATCCCTTGGGTCTATTCTTTTAGACCAAGGGATTCTAGTTAAAAACAAATTAGATGATACACTCTAACAACTTCCGACCTTCTTTCCTTACTACGAGACCTCGTAGCATACAAGTCCAAACCCCTTTACTACATGCTGCTATTAAAACCTTGATTTAAAACCTAACGACGCCTTCGTTCTTCTCCACCACCTTTATTTTCCTTCAACATTTAGCGAGGGGATGACTACCAACGAAATACTAACGCAACCAACGAAATACCAACGAAATACCAACACAACCGACGTTATACCAACATAATCAATTTAAACATTAAACCAAAAACCCAATAATAATAATAATAATAATAATAATGTTGTCCCCATCGCTATAAATGTCGACCCTCCGGCTTGTAAGAACACGCAACCATATATAAAAACAAATGAAATATACCACTACGAAGTGAAATTAAACCTAAAAACACAATATAACCTCCTACATATATATATATATATATATATAGAGAGAGAGAGAGAGAGCAAATTGTAATCTCGACAAATTCTGTCAATTACCACGGACTGCCACTTTTTATGATCTTCAAGGGAAAGCGTTCAAGTCTTACTATTCTTCGTATTTCCAGGTCGAGATGGTGTAGAAAAAAACCCTATATTAGCTCAAGCGCTTTTGACCATTTCGCAAGATATCTTCGGGGATAGTGTTAAATTGTTTCCTTTTTGGAAAATTGTGTTTTATGTTTATTCGGAGAGGCTTTTCAATTTTTTCAATAATAAATTATAGATGAGATTGGTTCATTCTGTTAGGATGGATGGTTAGTTGATGAATACGTTTAATATGTTTATACTTGTGGTGACGGCTATTTTATTTATAGTCTTTTTTAATTTTTTTTATTGTTATTGCTTCGAGTGTTTGTAAACGTTTTTATTGTTATTTTTATATTTGATTTTTGTATTGTTAATTTATTTAATTTTTATTATGTCTGGAGATTTGAGTTTGTGAATGTTTTGTTATGCTTTGTTATTATAGGCTGTCTTATGACACTTATGTTTGAAAGGTGGTAGGTAAAGCGACAAGAAAGCGTGGTTGATGTATGGTCAATATAGATATTTGGTGTTATTTTTCGAAAAACATTCTCGAAATGGACAAATAAAATTATATATAACATTGATTTGGGTTAGGCGGGTTTTTCATATCATATTTACCAACCCCTCCGCTCGGGCAGGATATGACACAAGGTCAATTTTTAAGCGGAGTTTAGCAGGTTTGAATTCAGAGATTTCCTTCTTCGAGACTAGTTGCCTCACCAAGGCTGAAGAACCCTAGTCTGCCCTACTATTTACCCATAGCTGGAGGGAGAATATTTGGATTCATACCTTTCCCAAGGGTATTAGTGCTGTGTGAAATGCAATCAGTCAGGTCCAGGATTTGAACTCCTGTGTCCATATCCTGCGACGATAACTATTACACAACGGGCACCTCCAAGGCGGGCTTATCGGAGTTTATGTTATTCTCAACAATAACGTTGGATGTTTTATATTTAGTGTAGTAGATAATAACTTTTATTTGTTTTTGAATTTCGGTGGCTTTAATGTGTCAGTTTGTGATGTGGGTTATTACTAGTTCGTCTACTTTATAGTTTTTTATGCATTTGGTTCTTGTAGAATAGGTTTATTTCGTTAGTATTGTCATTGTTGTTATTTCTGATATTTTTGTGGATGTTATGGAGATATTGTTTTATTTGTTGATCAATTATTTTGTTGGAGAAGGGATTGTTGACTAACAACCAACGAATTTCACATTATCCCCTCAGATGACCAGCGAAATGGTCGAAAGCGCTTAGGCTAATATAGGGATTTTTCTCCACCATTTCGATCCGGAAATAAGATGGGTTGTAAGAATTGAACTTCACATAAAGGTCATAAAAAAGAGGCAGTTTATGGTATTTAATAGAACTTATATATATATATATATATATATATATATATATATATATATGTGTGTGTGTGTGTGTGTGTGTGTGTGTGTGTGTGTGTGTGTGTGTGTAAACGAGTTCATATATCTCGGTTGTAATATATCATCAACTAAAAGCGATATCAACATTCCCATGGGTTATGCATAGATTAATATGGGAAGGTTAACGAACTAATAGAAATATGACAATTGATAAAATGAAACGGGAAATCTTCTAAAGTAAATCTGAATCAGTACTACTTCATGACGACACCAATTGAACGTTAACGAAAGCGCTAGGAGAAAAAGCTAGCGACGATTTGGTTTGATTTCTTTGTTTAATGTCATATAAACCATTGTAGGTTATTCAATGCCAGCGCTGTTCTCCTAGAAGAACAGTAGTTGGATTATTTAACCCATAGTTGGGAGGATAAGGGGGTTTATCATATTTACCCAACCCCTCCGCTCGGGCAGGATATGACACAAGGTCTATTTTTTAAGCGGAGTTTAACAGGTTTGAATTCAGAGTTTTCCTTCTTCTAGACTAGTTGCCTTACCAAGGCTGAAGAACCTAGTCTGCCCTACTATTTAACCATAGCTGGAGGGAGAATAATTGGATTCATACCTTTCCCAAAGGTATTAGTGCTATGTGAAATACAATCAGTCTCGTCCAGGATTTGAACTTGTGTCGCCGTGTCCATTTCACTACGACGATAACCATTACACCACAAGCACCTCTAAGGGGGGGTTATACATTTCTCAAGGGTATTTGCCCAAAAGAGAACGTAATAGAACGGCTGGAGTTTGAACTCGCTTTACTACGATTCCGGAGTACATCGCTTTGACCATTACACCACGAGAACACCCCCGCCCCGCTAGCGAGGAGCAACTAAAATAACGTGTACTGATTTAAACAAAAATTGGAAACAGCATTCTGCAAAAAACAAAACCAAATAAAACAAAAACTTATATGCACACTTACCTTCTATCACACAAATGATGAAGTGAATATGATCCAGATATGCTGACATACAGCTGGTGAAGTATTAACAAACTCATGAGTAACCATCTTCTCTAGATACGAACTCATAAACCAACCAGTGTTGGTCGACTAGCAAAATCATACATGCATGAGCTCTAGGTGAACACTGGATGTCGACAAGTAGACCAACCAAGTGTGATGGTTGAGAGAGACGGATGACGAAAGAGAGAGTCGAAGGAACACGTTCTGTCGGCACACATTAAGCAACACACACACACACACACACACACACACACACACACACACATATATATATATATATATATATATATATATATATATATATATATATATATATATAAGTATTATTCGGTCCAGTTAAACTGGACTTGGGAGGAATTTCATCAGGACAAAAAAACATTAAACAGTGAACATTTAAATTTTCCTGGTAAAGAGCTCAATGTAAATTATATTACTGAGCAATAATTTCTTCAAGAAAAAAACAAAACCCGTCACATTAGGAGTATTAATTTATTTCCTCGTGTTATGTGTTTTTGATAAAATCAAAAAACACGAAAAAAAATTAACAGGACTTCTTCAGATCTTATGGATAAAATAAATAAAATAAAAAATATTCTATCCATAAGATCTGAAGAATTTTTTTTTCGTGTTTTGGGATTTTATCAAAAGCACATAACAGGATGGAAATAAAGTTATAATCCTAATATGATCTGTTTTGTTTTTTCTTAAATATATATATATATATATATATATATATATATATATATATATATATATATATACTAGTGTAGTTGCACCAGGGTAGCTGTGGCAACCATGAAATATGTACAAAATTTTACAGTTTGTCCCTGATATGTTGCTTTTACCAGAAAGTGACGGCAATATCAACTCAATGTGATAAATGAAACGGCAAAATATATATCAATATCTTTATTTTATACATAAACCAGTAACCTGTCTGGGATTTCTCCAGTCATTTAATATCAACTAAAAACGTACTGTCCTAGGACAGTGACTCCTTAGATACTTTCAAATCACTCCGAATGAGCCCTCATAATTTTTTCAATGTGAATTACTATATCAATTAATATATCAACTAATTTTTTCTTTCCAAATGACCTTCAACTGCCTCATAGGATTATTTTTAATACTTAAAACTCAGTTAGGGTCTGATCCTGGTTATTGTAACTAACATACTAGTAAGATACCACATGTATTGAAACATATGTAGCGACCCTCTGCCGTCTTGATCCTTTTTCACTGCGCTAAAGGTATATGAACTGTTAGGTTTTGATCCTTCGACACGACTCCAAAAAGTTAGGGTTGAAGCGTAATAAAAATATACAGACCAAGACAGCTGATGAAATCTACAATTTTATAGCTATATATATATATATATATATATATATATATATATATATATATATATATATATATATATATATATATACATATCACCAATGCTGGTTGTAATTCTGGAATTGTGGATGATCTGACCTCCCTCTCTCTGTCTCTCTCTCTGTCTCTCTCTCGCAGCTTCAACCTCAATTCCTTCTATGTATTGTGGTTGGTAAGTAGTTACCTAAAACACAGACTGCAGTCCTGGCGAATTCACTTGTTACTTGATTAGCAGTTTCACTGTTTCTCTGTCTTCTCCCTTGAGATTAACTTTCATTGCTTCGTCAAAACCCCAAATCTCTATTCGTATTTTTTGTGACTCTATGATTTATTGGCTCCATTTTTCCCATGACCAAAGCACCTTTGGGAAAATGTCTGGCATCTACTCCGAGGTGAAAAGGTTTTCCGACATTTCCTGCCAAAGTGTTAACGAACAGAACCCAAAAACAGGGTTGACAGACGTGTTGGAAAGATATACCAACTTTTTGAGGTTCTTGGTTATTTTCGAGTTAATTTTCAACCAGCGACTTCCTCGACCCATTTCAAAATTTCCAATGAATTCCAATGGGCTTTCTTTCCCTAATCAATTTTTCTCGATATACATTTGGAAGCTCTGATGTCATTCATTATGAAATTTGACATTATACACTGTTCAAGATCCTCATTGCCTAGTCATCTGAGGCTGTAGAATACACCGACTGCCACTTTGATGATGGGTAAGATCCCCCACCCAACGAATGTCTTGGATATGACACTAAACAATCTGATGGTGAAGTTCTAATTATGCAGAAGCTCTGGGAAATGCAGAGGACCTCTTCATTGCCATCGCACACAGGTCAGCTCTAACCTTGAGTGGTAGCTCCTGATAGGGCCCTATCAATAGGTCAAATATAACTAAACTGCGTAATTATGCTAAACTGAATTTTTGAAATAGATCTGTTTTTGATATTGAAACTTTTTACGCTAAACTGAATTGTGCGAAAAAGAATTGTTTTGACATTTAACTGTGTATTTACGCTAAACTTAATTGTTTGAAGTAGAACTGTTTCGACATTTAAGTGTGTGTGGACAAAAATTGCACATATACTAAGCTGAATTGCTTGAATTCAAACTGTTTAACTAAATCAAATTGCTTGAAATCGAAATGTTTTTGACAATTAATCTGTTTATCCATGCTAAACTGAATTATTTGAAATAGAACTGATTATTTGCATAAAAATGGATTTCGCATCAAATGACACAGAAAGATAGATATGCCATAAACCCAAACAACCAACCAACCAACCATCCACATCACCAACTGCACACACAGGTAAAGAATATTTGAAAGCACAAAATTATTTCGGAGAAGAGATGAAATATTTGAGCAATGCAATATTTTCCTTACTTGAACTGTACGCGGATACTTGAGGCGTTATATAAGTTTATCAAACCAGCTTAGTATGTAGCTTATCGTTGTAAGAAATGGACGTTGTGACCCACGCTCAAAACCTGGATGAGGCTGTTTGCTTTGTGTTAGTGCTCTTGGGAAAGACATGAATCTATTTGTTTCTACTAACTTTGGGTAAATTGGAAAGCAGACTTGCGTTTTTACTTTAGTTTGGAAACCAGTCTAACAGGAGGAAAACTGAATTCAAAACCAACAAGATTCTATGAAAGAATTGACTTATGTTTCATTCTGCCCGTGGAAGAGAGTTTACTAAATAAATATTTAAAACCAAGACGCAAAACCTGTTTTTGAGACGTACAAATAGCAATATATATTTGAGATAGTGCGTTATCAAAAAAACAAAAAACAAAAAAACTGAATTTGTTTTGTATTGTTCCCTTCATGTCAGTTTTTTTTTTAAGTTTCCGTGCGTAGGTCATAGAATAAGGATGTAAATTACATTTGAGATAATTCAACTCTGTTGATTGAAATGTTTTAATAAACCCCGGCAATGATTCTTGTTTCCTGGCAGTGAGCTGACATTTAACTCCCGTTTGTAAAGAAGAACAGCCTTAATTAAATAAAGAAATAAAAAGGAAAAAAAGGTAAAGCTTTTTAAGAAAAAGTAATATAAAGAATCCAAGCCGCGCCTAAACTCAGTTAAATAAATAACAGCATTGAAAAGTTGGGAGGGGAAAAAAGCAAACGTTGTATAAGAAACCCAGATCTGCACCACAATTTATAAATTGATTTGCTGTTGTTACTCTCAAACAACATGGCCGTCAAACCAGTTTCCCTTTTTCTTTCTCTCGGTATAATCACATTTTCTTATTTGTAGCATCTTGCCTTATTTTCACTCGATTTTAACAATTCTTTAGATGAATCTCCGATGAACATTATTATTATTAATAATACTTTACTGCTGTCCTTTATTCTGTTTCTCTAGAGCACAATTCTAAGACCCCATTAGTGGGGTTCTGAATGCGCTAACTCTATCCCCTACTGAGGGTTAAGACTCCTCACTGAAAAAGGATGTCCGAAGTGGGACCCTAAACTGAATCTGGAGATGAGACTCGAGTTCGTGAGATTGTGAGAATTTTGAGTAAAACTTGACTGCCAATTACTCACAGGTATACTGTGATCCAGAATTATGATACCGTCAGATCTGTGGGTGGAATATATCTCTTTAAAATTATTCTAATTTGATAGGATTGTGTAAACAAATTGTAAAAAAACAACTACTCAAAAAAACCTAAATATCAATTTTCAGGTAGTTTCTCTAATCTCTCGGCATTAAATAAACCTAAAAAAGTTGAGATGACTTTAAAATCAGTCAATCAATCAACAAATCAAATCGGGCCATTGCTGTTACGATAATAAAGAATAAGATTCTGAGGAAGAGACGAAGCGAGTACAAGTCAACCAAGGGGCTTTTTTCATAATTTATATTTCAAATATGCACTCAGCCTAACCATCTGAGTAAGTTGTGATAAAAAAAGGTCTAATAAGAAAGATGAGTCAATTCGTTTTTCATAAGATTTCTCTGAATTGATTGTTTTAATCTAAATTTCAGTCGACTATAGCAATGCTCTTGCTTGTTCGTTGCTTTTTACTATGGCATTTATAAAAGGTTCTCATCCTTGGGTGACTAATACTAGTGTTTCTAGTAGAAACCAGTTTAGCCAAGTTTTATATCTGTTTTCTTGACATTTCTGAAATTCTTTCGGTTATTCCACGTAACAACTTCTTCGAACAGCTGGAATATGGAACAAAATCCCTCTTGAATGTTTAGTAATAGAATATGACTTTTAGCTCTTAATTGAACATTAACTATCTTATTATAGAGTGCAGAAGAACCTTTTTGGTCCATTAGTGTCAGGTTCGCTCTGATCCGGAGTCAAAGAGTCTGTTAAGGCCCTACCTATGAGTGGAATAGAGTTGTTTAAAAACCACATGCCGTATATATGACTGTTTGATACCATATAACTGTGTGCAAATTATTATTATAACTACTTACTTGAAACTATCATTGCTTGATTCGGGTTATTATTATTGATTACATGAAACTGTATTTTACATAAGAATACAGCGAGCAATATTAAACAATCCTGGAGGTAGCATCCCACAAAACAGCAACTATACAGTCACCTACCACCCATCACGAAGCCTATCCAAGTTAGACGAAAAAGACATGAAGGACACAGCTGGATAAGTAAGGACGAACAAATTAGCGGCAGACTCCTGTGGACACCTTCACATGGACGAGCAAAGGCAGGGTGACCAGCTAGAACCTATATATAACAGCTCCGTGATGATACAAGATATAAATTTGAAGACATCCAGGGAGCAAGGGAAGATAGAGACGGGTGGCGAGAGAGGGACACGGAGATCCGTGCAGGTAGCACGACATGATTATAATGATGAAAACGTACTTGCCAACAAATTATTGTTTTTCCTTTGGAATCCTTGTGACCATATGACTGCGTGCAAACAATTTGATATTTAAAAGGAATAGATTCTTTAAATCATATAGTTTTGTGGAAAGTATTAGTATTAGATTGAAATACTCACTGTTATGGGGGTCCATTCTGCTGGGAGTTGCAGAATACTCAAACCGAGTCTCTGGAGAGAGGTAAGGCTTCCCCAACGAGTGACCTAACACAAAACCATTTTATTGTAATGTTCCAGTAATGTTTGAGTTTTGGGGAATACAAATTAACAATTTTTTGCCATTACTCCCAGGTCCACTCTCATCTCAAAGTGGTAGCATGAGATAAGGATCTATCTATGGGTTAAATAGAACTAAACTGTGTAATTACGCTAAAATGAATTGTTTGAAATTAAGTGTTTTAAAGTAGTGAAGTAAGTTATTTCGAACTCCCAAAACTCTAATACGTGGGTATCATCATCAGCATCATCATGACGTGCGGCTAGCACGGATATCCATGACCCTCTCTCTCCACGTCTCCCTATCATTCATCGCCTTCGGCAGGTCTTCGGGGTTACATCCCGTATCATCACATAGCTGCTGTATGAATGTTTGAGCTGGTCGTCCTGCTTTTGATTGGCCATATGCGGGGATCCACAGGAGCACATCACTTACGATCTCGACTTTGCTTCTCCAGCAGTGTCCTGCATGTCTGGTTCGTCTAGCTTGTATAGTTTTCGTGATAGGTGGTAGATGGCCGTACAGTTTGCGCCGTGTGGAGTGTTGCTGCCAGGACCTGTTCAATATTGCTCGCAACATTCTTGTATAATTGCCGTCGAGCTTCTTCTCCAACCGTTGAGTAAGCGTCCAAGTAGTGCATCCATACAGTACTATCTGCAGGATATCTTTGGTTATAACCCACAAATGTTAATATACCATTTAAAAAACAACTAAATAATATTATATAATTATGTGCTGGCTAATGACTGTTATTAAACAGGAAAAGTCACTTTAAAGTTTATATTTGTGTTGGAATTATCAAAATTCGATAGGAATAATCGTTTTTATATAGCTGTGTGCAAAAATGTTTACAAGCAAATAAAAGTACAATCAAAAATATGTAAATAAATGATGATATAGTTTCAATCAAAAATAGAGTTTCAATTAAAACTCAAATATTTACAAATGAATCAGAGTTCTGAAATTTAAAAAAAAGCCATAAGAAGGGGATACAGTTAAAAATAAAACCAACTAAAACTTGTCTTATATAATTGGACTTTTTATATATTAATCAAATATACGTCTGTGTTTAAATTATTTATATTAATATGGAATTCTTCAAAACATTCTTGTAACTATTTACAAATTATTGATATTCGAAACAAATACTTCCTTTCAGAAAACTGAGTGCAAAAATTAAAAAAGAAAACTACATTTTAAATACTAATGCTTTGGGACATTCAAAATAGGTATAACCATATTTACCAACCCCCTCCTGGACAGGATATGACATAAGGTCAATGTTTTAGCGAAGTTTAACAGGTTTGAATTCAGAGTTTTCCTTCTCCTAGACTAGTTGCTTCGCCAAGGCTGAAGAACCCAGTCTGCCATACTATTTACCCACAGCTGGAGGGAGAATAATTGGACACATATTTTCCCCAAGAGTATCAGTGCTATGTGAAATGCTATCAGTCTCGTTCAGGATTTGAACTCGTGTTGCCGTGTCCATATCCTACGACGATAACCATTACATCATGGGCACCCTCTCATTCAAAATACTTATAACTGCACTCTAACATTTGTGAATGATTCTAATTTCAGAATTAAATAACATATAATGAGTTCGAATATTATTAAGAAAATTAAACAAACAAAACAAGCAACGACCTGTTACTATGAGACTGGTGTAATTTTTATCGTCGTAGGAAATAAACACGTCGACCCGAGTTCAAGCCTCGAAGAGATTATTAGCATTTCCCACTTAAGTAAAGGTAGGAATCCCGCTATTCTTCATCCAGCTATGGGTAAGCAGTAGAGGCGACTGAGTTTGTTTTTTTTTAACTTAGTATGGCAAATAATCTACGAGATAAAATACTCAGAATACAAACTTTTTTAGCATTGCAAGAAAACTTGTTTGATTTCGCATCCTTCTTGTTTGGAGGGTTTCAGTATATATATAAAACTCTTAATTTTGCTAAAGTTTATTTTCAGCTGTAGGATCGCAATTCGTTTTGAACCAAATATTGTGTTGAATCAAAAACAAGTTGCATAAAAACAGTATTAGTTTCTTGTTATTCATATATATATACATAGAAAGAGAGAGAGAGAGAGAAATGTGTAAAGTATATAGAATAACATGTCAATATATATATATATATATATATAGAGAGAGAGTGAATGCAAGGTATATAGATAAAATAACATGTTCATATATATATATATATATATATATATAAGTGTGTATATGTATGATTGTATTCAAAGTGGGAAGTTTCCGGTTGATGATCGGTGGTTTGAGGTGAAACCCATGATGTCGGATATGCAGGTGTGGCTGGATATCAGTTTCACTGTCAGAAAAAAGACAGCGAGCAAATGCCCATTAAAATATTGGAATGCATCTTTTCAAATGTTTGAACTGAGATAATCATATTTACCCAACCCCTCTGCTCGGGCAGGCTATGACACAAGGTCAATTTTTTTGCGGAATTTAACAGGTTTGAATTCAGAGTTTTCCTTCTCCTAGATTAGTTGCCTCACCAAGGCTGAAGAACCTAGTCTACCCTACTATTTAGCAATAGCTGGAGGGAGAATAATTGGATTCATACCTTTCCCAAGGGTATTATTGCTATGTGTGTCTAGGATTTGAACTTGTGTTGCCGTGTCCATTTCCTACGACGATAACCATTACACCACGGGCACCTCCTAAGGTGAACTGAGATTATGTTTGGTTGAGAACCTTTAAGGAGATGAACCAACAAATATCACTGTGATAAGAACTCTGTCACTTGAGCTTGCCTTTCTTCTCATACGAGAAATTAAAGTTAGATAAACTCTTTCAAATGATATTTGATTTCGTTTGTTAATTTCCTCTCACGAGACGATCCCTGACACTGTTTTTTGCCAATGGAGGCTACACAACTATATATATATATATATATATAGAGAGAGAGAGAGAGAGAGACGATTTTGATTAGCGTAGACACAATTTCATCACTGCTTGGTGATTGTCATTTTCCCACCGATACGATCATCAGACCAGAAATGATATGGTATATTACCAATATTTAGCCATCTTTCTTTATGAATATAGCTTTCCTTATATATATATATATATATATATATATATATATATATATATATATATATATATATATATATATATATATATATATATAAGTTTGTACAGCGTTGATACAAATTCATTGTTGTTTTCCAACCGTTAGTTTGTTGCCGGTGTACTACCTGGTGAACGCAGAGAGAAGAAACTGACAGTTGCCAAACATCAGTGAAAAAAAAATATATATATATATATATGAGATGAGAATATATAAGACAAATGGTAATATTTCTTTGAAGTTTCTCTTTTTTTTGATTATTTAATTACTTTAATTTTGTTACCTTCAAGAGAAAGTTTTTGTGGACATTTTATTTTCAAATTTCGCTTTTTAAATTTGTTTTTAAACGCAATAATTGAACTGTCTCTGTTTATCTATCTGTCTGTCTGTCTGTCTCTGTCTCTGTCTTTCTCTCTCACAATTTAATTATCTGAATTATGAACTCTTACAATCCGATAAGTGGAGCAATTCAGTGAAAGGAGTAGCGCCCCCTACATCTCGGTGTCGTGGCTATTTAGAAGGGAGATTTCTGGTCGCCCAACTTGCTTAATTTACCAGGTCAGAAACGAAGTAGGGAATCAGATTAAACTTTTTAGTCCACATCATATTCAACATACTTATTCTAGAGTGTTTTCCGATCGTCAAAGGACCATTGATTTTGATTTTTTTCGTGGTGTACTCAACGCTGTCATACTTCTTATTGTCTCTTATATCAACACTTATTTTACTTGCCACGTATCTTTAGTTTAAGAAAAAAGAATGGGTTGCATGAAGTGAGGTCTCGTAGATAAAGAGGATATTGCTCGAAGAATATTAGAAAAGACAAAGACAAGATGAAGACTGGTTTGGCGTCTTTGTTTAATGGCATATCAATAGTCATGGGTTATGCATTGCCAAAGTAAACTTTTATCAGAACTTTAGTGGTACTATTATATAACCCACAAAGATTGGTATGTATTGAAACAACTAAGCCAAACCAGCCATCTGTATAATATCAAAGTCTTTTAAGAATGCCATCACTAAAACCATTTTAATCGGAGAAACATAGCTGAGACCTTATGAATCTGCCAATAACACTCGACGTACATAATATCTTCAGGGAGAAATTTCCATGAACAATATAGCTGCCTTTGACTATCCGATTTCTGTTTGTAGTCCATGGCAACGGTAGACATCGTCTTGCATGCTCTATAACGCCATAGAATCGTCAGAGATCATTGAATCAGAATTTATGGTTCGTATCAATTCGCAGGTTTATGCAAAGCAAATCTGTTTACTGATACAGCAAAATTGAAAGAAAAATGAATTATATATCAATCTTATTATGATTTCATGTTTAGTCATATATATTTTATAAGTTCTATAATACATCAAGTATAATGATATATTCACTGGAAAAATCATTTAGGATTTTATAGATTTATTATATGTCTGATTTAATTTAACTGCATATAAACACATTTGGTTTTTTTTATTCATCACTGTCTAGTGGGTAGAGTGTTCGGAATGGTCTGGGAGGCCTGGGTTCAATCCCAGGTCGCGTCATACCAAAGACTCAAAAAATTGTACTTGACACCCCTTTGCTTAACACTCAGCAATATTAGTTACGTATCAAGGGAAAAGTGGAGAAATCCAGGGAAAGAAGTAGCGCCCTCCCCAAAACCTTGGTGTAATAGCGACTGAAAAGGGAACCTTCTAATCGCCCTCGACTACGGTCGCCAGCTTTACTTTATTCTTAGATTATAAGAAAACGTATATATTATATGTTCGTATTTATATTTTTGCTATAATTTCTAATGATTCTTTTGCAACATGATACGGATATGTGAAGCGTACACAGAATGTTCATAACACATATACATAGAACAGAGGAATTCCGTAACACGAAAAACACGTAACGACTTCTTAGTTCAGGTACGAAACCTTTCATTACCTTTGAGTTAAAGGATTCAACATAAGTAAGAGAGATCCACAATATTTCTATGATGACTTTTTCATCTGCCACCCCACACCACGTGCGGCGCCCGTAGCGCACAAATTCCTCTAGCCTCAGCGAGTCCCGAAAGTCGACCCTTCCCGTTCCGAGTTTAGTTCTCAACTAACTGACTTTTCTCAAATCTCCCCAAATCCTCCACGCACGCTTCCGGTGCATTAGGTCATTCACATCCCCAAGTCCTATCTGGGATTTTTATTTTGACATCTCTGAATGACACATCCTCCCCACGCGCGTGCGTGAATTCCTGCACTCATGTTGCACCTAACTAACCCATGCGCTAAGCGAATGGTTCTCAGCCTAACTAAACCGAAAGGCAAGATATATAAAACGAAATCCCTTGGCCATTTATTACACTTTTATATACACTTATGATTTCAAGTATTACAATTAAGTGAAAATTATTTGTACTCAAGTAATTATTTGTATTTGAAAATATTATTTTGCTTGCATATCGTTATGTGGTCCCAAATACGTAAAAATAATTCATAGCAGACAATTATTCTTTCCACTAATTATTCGAATAATTTACAGCTATATTGTATTAAGAATTCCGATTGAGCATAAATAATTATATTGTTTTAATTATTATTTCATAAAAAAATACCTTATCACAGATATATGGTTTCAAAAAATTAATTAGTTGGTTTGTTGGGTTTTATGCCATATCAACAATTGTAGGTTATTTCATGCTTAATTCTGTTCATACATGTATATTTTTGGCGATTTTCGATCCCAGCTTCAAGCGTCCTACGTGTCTAGCCACACTGAAGAGTTGTGATACAAGGAAACAGTCTGTATGTAGATGACAATATATACGCTCTTCCGGGGGGGGGTGTATTCTGGCGCATAATGCAAAGCTCTTTGAACGAAATGAGCACTCTGGTATCCAATAAGGTATAAAATGTAAACAAACGAACGCTACACTTTAATACCTTTAATTCCTGAGCAGACATGCTGCGCTTGTTGGCCGAGCGGAATGATACTAAGTCTAACATAAAGGTGGGCGGGTTTCGATCCCAACTTCAAACGTCCTACATGTCTAGCCACACTGAAGAGTTGTCATACAACGGAACAGTCTGTCTGTGGATGACAATATATATTACATATATATAATTTATTAATACATTTTGTAGATAACATTTTTAACGAGCCTCATCTCATTTTATTTTTTATTTTTTGCAGTTGGTGGATTCTATAGCCCCATCTTCATCATCACCATGTTGTACTGTAAACATGGACTTTCCTGACCCTCTCACGCCACTCGTCCCGATTATCTATCGGACTTGGCAGGTCTTCCAGGCTACTCCCTGTGTTAGTAAAGAGTCGTTGTATATTGATTCTCACGAGTTGTCCTAACTTTGCTCGTCTGTGAGAAGGGGTCCACAGGAGTATCTCGTTTATGAGTTCATCCTTACTTCTCCAGTTGTGTCCCGCATGTCTGGTTCGTCTAATTTGGACGGCTTTCGTGATGGGAGGTAGCTGTACAGCTGCTGTTTTGTGGGTTGTTGCATCCAGAAATTGTTCAATACAAGTCGTTCTTATCCTGCTGAGCTTAACTAAATAATTATCATCTTTAGAAAACAACTATATCTTCAAATACGTATTCTTTATTCGAATAATGTATATATTTAAATAGTTTCAAGCGTTCCTATCGTAAACAGATATCTTTAAAACGTATTCATTTTGGACACTCACTGTTCCAAATAGGACCAGGAGTTATTGCAATGACGCTTTCCAGAAACTGAGCCACACCATCTGATAGAGTTTAGAGTCTTTTTCAAAGCAATACTTTTTTGAGAGGTCTTACCACTCTAAATGGAATACAGTCGTTGGATTCCAGTCCTAACAAATGAGTATTTAGAATAATATAGATTTGTATTTTAAGTTAAATTCTGTTTTCGCAACCAAAGAAATGATGAGTGATTCTTTCGATTTTCCATGGCCTTGGATTCTCCAGAATCTAATGTGTTTTTCAATAGTATGAAATGCATCTAACATTAAAGACACTAATCGAATTAAACACCCATTTCTTTTTATTTTTAATCATTCAGGCTGAAACCAAAAAGAAAGTAAAAATAAAACTTGCTAATTGATTTTGATGGCGAGAAAAGCAAATTAACACGTTTCATTTTTTTTTAATTTTACGCTTCTTATTTATTTATTTGTTTATTTATTTATTTATTTCTGCTTACTTCTTTTTTTTATTTATTTCATGAAGTTCTATAAATAAATGATGCAACATTTTTTTTTATTTGTGTATATTTTTCTTCTGTCTTTATTTTATTTCAATTTTTTTTATTGAAATGTGGAATAAAAATAATATCCGTATTTTATCCATTTGTTTATCACATTCCTAACAAAAAAATAACATCAAGACTAAGAAATGAGATGAAAGAAAACTATAAAATCTTTAACAGTTAGGGAATGAGGCACTCTCAGTGAAATAATGGCTAAGGTGCAGTATTGTGTAAATTGAAGTAAATAAGTTCGAACTCGAGTGACGGTATAGCATTCATTTTGGTCTTATACTCGAGGGAAAAGTTTGAACTTATTCCCTTGCATTTTATCATTAAGGGTTTTCGGACTCTTGTCTTCATTTCGGACTATTGTCTTCATTTCAGACTCTTGTCTTCATTTCGGACTATTGCCTTCATTTCCGACTATGGTCTTCATTTCGGACAATTGCCTTCATTTCCGACTATTGTCTTCATTTCGGACTATTGTCTTCATTTCAGACTCTTGTCTCCATATCAGACTATTGTCTTCCACTAGTGGAAATAATGATAAAGATGAAGACAATAGTCCGAAAACCCTTAATGATAAAAATATTCAAGCTTCGTCTCAGAAATTTAGACAATTATTATTCGCTTGTAACGGGTTGTTGTTCATCTACAAAGATGTATTTGGCATTAGATAATTTACGAAGATTGATATGCCACTAAATAAATAACCATATGGGAAAAGCTAACGAAATACTGTCTGGGCAATTTTATAGAAACAACGACAAATGATTGTTTGTGTTGTTACGTGATAATCCGACAGTAAATTAGATAGCGATTCATTGTATGGTAAACACAGGTAAATCAATAATTATCCTTCGACAAGAGACAATACATTTCTTTAACATAAAGTATAATTAAAGTAGCCCTATCTCAAGCCGAAACTTCGTACACGCACATACGAGGTGAAAACAATGTTTCCAGATTTTTTGTGTATAGGCTTTTAAAATTGTCGTAGACTCTTGAAAATTCACCATATTATTGCTATCCATTTTATGCGATGACTGACGAATTTTTATGATTTCAGGTTCAAATGAACAGTTACAGCAGCAATTGGAATACACCCTACTAAAACCTGATTGTCACAGCTAGTGAATTTCAAAAATGCAATCGGACCCTTTAGAAGAACAATATGCAATAAAATTTTGTTTTAAACTTGGAAAAAATGCCACAGAAACTTATAGAATGTTTCAGTCTGATTGTGGGCAACATTGCATGAATAAAGCATCAGTTTTTGAGTGGCATAAGAGATTCAAGTGAGGCAGGGAGTCTGTGAGAGATGATGAGAGGTGTGGGAGGAGTAAGGATGTCAATACACCAGAGTATATTTGCCAAAGGGTTAGGGTTAGGGTTACTATGTTGAGGTTTTAAGGGAGTTCAGGAAGCGATTCCGTCGGAAGAGGCCAGTACTCTTCAAATCGGGTCAGTGGCATTTCCACCAGGACAATACACCAAATCACAACTCCATCCTTGTCATAAACTATTTGACCAAGATGGGCATCAAGACTAATACCCTTGGAAAAGGTATGAATCCAATTATTCTCGCTCCATCTATGGGTAAATAGTAGGACACACTGGGTTCTTCAGCCTTGGTGCAGCAACTAGTCAAGGAGAAGAAACTCTGAATTCATACCTGCAAAAACTCTGATTAAAAACTGACCTTATGTCATATCCTGCCCGAGCGGAGGGGTTGGTAAATAGGATCAAGACAGTTCCTCAGCCTCCCTATATTCCATACCTTGCTCCCTGTGACTTTTGCTTATTCCCTAAGCTCAGAGACTGTCGTTATGAGAGAATTGAGCAGATGAAAGAGGCTGTGACGAAGGTCATTGACACGCTCACATAAGAGGACATCCATGGGGCCTTCTGGAAGTTGTTGGAGCGGTACAGCCGGAGGAGATTACTTCGAAGGGGACTAGAGTTTCATGTGTGTACTATCAATAAAAGTGCCCATACGAAAAATGTATGGAAACTTATCGTATGCACCTCTTATTTCCATACTTTCTCACGAAATGAAGAAACTTCTCTCGTATCCATGAACGACGGTTCGAAACCTCCGTGAGAGAGCCGGGCACTTATTAACTCATCAATAAATGTAAAACCCAGTCTAAAGAATTTGTCCATTGATGACCGGAATAAAAAAGCTACTTCTTCCTTAAGAAACCTCTTTTAGATCAGTTTTGAAGGGACTAACAGTGAGAGATAAATAATTTATCAACGACTGATTTGGTAGTTTTGAATAAATCCTGGTTGCAACACCCAACCAAACAGAAAACCTTCACGGTCACTTAAATCCCATCTCATAAACCGTCCGAATAAGACAAACAATACATGCGGGGCATTGTTGGAGAAGATAGGACACACTCAGAATCAACGTTCTCTTGTAGAATCCTGCATATCGACGTGACAGTTTTGGCCAACGAGCAAAGATTTACAAACACCAGTTTTATGCAGACACTGGACTTAGTATAAAGGACCTACTAGAAGTGACAGACGATCGGTATGGATGGTGAGCGGTAATCTGGGAACTTCGTGCTGGCAGCACTTTATGATGATGATGTTAAGCTACCTGACCTGAATGGCTTCAAGGTGAATGAATTTCAAATAATCGTTGCCGAAGAAAATACACAGCATAAAAAAGAACTTATTCATCAAAGCAAATCATTCAAGATGAAGAAAAGCAGAAAATTAAAACGATGATAAATGAAAGCAAAAATAAACAGGTATTTTTTTACAAAAAAGAGAAATTATCACTTGCTCATTTAAAATGTAAATATCGACAAACAAATCCCTTACATATCATGTATATCTCTTAAAATGTGTGCAAGAAAATGACTGATATAAAATTGTTACTGTTACATTGCAATTCTTGAAACCATTTAACTATGTGCAAACAAATAATCAATACTAAATAGAATTATTCCATTAGATAGAAATGCTTGAACCCATTTAACTGTGTGCAAAGATGAAATGTGCTCAGGCTTGTTTAAAAATGTTATCACAAAAAGGTTTACAAATGGTATATATTTAAAGTCCTGGAAGCAGCACTCCGCAAAACAGCAGTTGTACGGCCAATCACGAGAACTGTCCAAGTTAGATGAACCAGACATGCAGGACACTGCGGGAGAAGTAGGGACGAGCTCATAAGTGATGTATTCCTGTGGACCCCTTCACATTGCCGAGCAAAGGCAGGATGACCAGCTTGAACCTACATACAGCAGCTCTGTGAGGATACGGGATGTAGTCCGGAAGACCTGCCGGAAGAAATGGACGATAGAGAAGGGTGGCGAGAAAGGGTCAGGGATATCTGTGCTGATGGTGCGATGATGATGATGATGATGATGGTTGATATGCCATAAAATCACAACAAACCATTGACATTGCTTATTTTTTGCACACATTTAAATGGTTTCAAGTATGACTATTTAAAACTAATGATTACCTTCAACGTCAGTCATTTGTTTGCACATAATAACATTGTTAACTCTCTTTATTCGACCCATACATTGGACCCTTAAGGTCTCTATCACTTCGGATAAGAATGGACAATGGGGCCTCATCTTTAGATGGTTTAGAGTCACCTACCAGACACTACTTATGAGGTTCTTACCCTTCAGCAGATATACAGTCTGTGTATTCTACAGCCCCAACCGACAGAGCATGAAACAAGTAAGATATTTTGAAGTAGATAACTGTGTTGTTTAAATTCTATGTATTATATTTCATGTATTTGATTTCGGATGTCGTAATTTGTATTTAAGTGTTATTTGTTTTTAATTGATCGGTAATGAAAGCGACTGTATAGATCACCAACTTAAATTTATCTTTGGGGTCTTAAAAAGATTTGTCTGCAGGCTTTTCAACGAGAAAGTGATAGAGAAGGATATAGCGGTTTCTGCTGAGACATCACTTTGGAAGACACAGGGAGCAGAACTTTTGAGATTTTCGTGAAGAACAGATGTTGTCTTTGGACTGAGACATGAAGTGGGGGTGCCGCAGAAATGCAATCTAAAACGTTATGTAAAATAACGAGGTTCACAAAATGAAAACGAAAATATCAGATACCTGGTGTTAGAAAAATAATGTAAAAGAAGTGGTTGATCAACCGTATTGATAGTGAGGCGTATAATAACGCGCTAAGATGTAATTGTACAAAAAACTCTCTCGAGGAAGTTGTATATAAAATTAAAAGAGTTCAAAAAAAGGATAATAATTGTGGAATTATTAAGGAGGTAAATGATAGCGGAGACATTTATTAGTATGTATACTCAACGATATCAAATCACTTCTTCTACACACGTGTATATATATATATATATATATATATATACATATATATATATATATATATGTTACAACCAAACGGGCAACATTGCCACACTAGACGGAGCCTCTCTGAAACTAGTCGACAAATTCACCTACCTAGGAAGCAGCGTCTCATCAACCGAGAAAGACATCGACACACGACTGACGAAGGCATGGACAGCTATCGATAGGCTCTCGATCATATGGAAGTCGGACCTAACTGATAAAATGAAACGCAGTTTCTTCCAGGCAGCGGTTGTGTCGATACTGCTATATGGATGCACCACATGGACGCTTACGAAGCGGCAGGAGAGGAGGCTGGACGGAAATTATACAAGAATGTTGAGAGCAGTATTAAACAAGTCCTGGCGACAACACCCCACGAGACTCCAACTATACGGACACTTGCCCCCCATCACAAAAACTATACAAGTTCGGCGAACCAGACACGCAGGACACTGCTGGAGAAGCAAGGACGAGCTCATAAGCGATGTACTCCTGTGGACCCCCACACATGGATGTGCAAGAGTGGGACGACCAGCACGAACTTACATACAGCAGCTATGTGAGGACACGGGATGTAACTCTGAAGACCTGCCGGAGGCGATGAATGATAGGGAGAAATGGCGAGAGACGGTCAGGGATATCCGCGCAGGCGGCGCGACATGATGATGATGATGATATATATATATATATATATATATATATATATATATATATATATATACTTTAAGAAAAACAACAAACTGGTATATATATATGAAATCAGCTAAATGAAGAATAGCTAATTATGCCACCTTGATCGCTATCGTTAACGTTAGGGCTTGGTTTACTGGTGCAGATATTTACGAACGAGGATAGCAATCCTTTGTTAATCACGAACAACAATATTTACAAAGGTTGTGACTATATGAACCATAGTGTGTTGCACAACTGAAAACTTACTCCCTTCAAAGAATCAACCGCTCACACGCACCCCCCATATATATATATATATATATATAAATATATACATTGTACGGCAGAAATACCAATTACACACAAAACTGTTACTTATGTTATGAAAGTAGATTTCGGAAATCGTTAACGGTTGTTCCATCAAGCTGATATTTGTCCTTTTCTTTCCGAAACGATCTGTTACGTTCTTGATTTTGATTATTGCACACCGTGCGTTTATTACTGAATCACTTTATTAAGTGTAGGGAAATTTTCATGGCTACCTCTGAATGATGTTGTTCCAGATAGAAAATCAAAGGTGTGATGTTTTGAAAATTCTTTTAACAACCGAAGAATTCCGGAGTTACACGAAATGAGCTCGAAAAACTCTCTTTGCCGCAATTAAAGATTTCATCATCATCATCATCACCATCATGCCTTTCCTAAGAATATTAGTCTAAAAGTGAATGTTATTGTAAAACTAGAGTTTTACTCATCATCATCATCATCATGCCTTTCCTAAGAGTAATAGTCTAAAAGTGAATGTTATGGTGAAACTAGAGTTTTACTCATCATTATCATCAACATCATGTCGTGCAACCATCACGGATATCCATGACCCTCTCTCGCCACTTTTCCCTATCGTTCAACACCTCTGGCAGGTCTTCAGGGCTACATCCCGTATCCTCACATAGCTGCAGTATGTATATTCTAGCTGGTCGTCTTGCTCTTGCTCTGCCATATGTGGGAGTCCATAGGAGTACATCACTTATGAGCCCGTCTCTGCTTCTCCAGCTGTGTCCTGTGTGTCTGGTTCGTCTGATTTAGATAGTTTTCGTGATGGGAAGCAGGTGGCCGTAAAGTTGGTGCTTTGTGGGGTGTTGCCGCCAGAACGTATTCAATATTGCTCGCAACATTCTTGTGTAATTGCCGTCAAGCTTCTTCTCCAGCCGTTTTGTTAGCGTCCATGTAGTGCATCCATACAGCAGTATAGACACGAATTAAAGATTTACCAGTCTTAAAAAGCGTTTCGACAGAAAATTCACTGTGTACACTGGAACAAGACATTATCGTAAGAGATCGTACAGAAAAAAAAGACATTAGTTATACAGTTCTACTATTCTTAACTAATCTCCCTTGCGTCACATAGGTGTCAGTTTCAATTGTGGAGGGGGTTTCTGCAACACCCAGTTTAGAGTTAGCTCAGTCTGTTGGGGCTGTCGACTAAACCAATTGAATCTGTGCAGGGGGTGGGTAGAACCCTCTCAATGAGTATTCTGAATATGGCAGTAAATCGTCTGAAGGTCCTGTCTATCCGTCAAATAGATCAAACTGTGTGCAAACAAATGAATGATGTTAGATTTTACTGTTATTTTGCAATACTTGAAACCATTTAACAGTGGGGAAAATAGCTCAGGCTTGTTTAAAATGTTATCAACAAAATGCGTTTATAAAACAAATATATTGAATAAGTATGAAAAAACAGGATTTGGTTGATATGATATAAAACTAGACCAAACGAAAACAAACCCTGTTTAGATATTTTTGCAATAAGAAAAATATGATGTATTTACTAGTCTATACTAGCAAATAATTCAATTGACTGGAAAATCAGAATAGTCATTTTTCCTTTTAGTAAATATGTACAGGCACAGTGAAACCCATCGATTACAAAAAAATCTAACACTGTAAAATAACATTTCCATTCATACGTTCTCGAAATTGACCAAAACGCACAATTCAGCGTCGTAGAATGATAAAAACATATTGAATGATAATATTGCCTCAAAAGAAACACGAAAATAAAAGGATAAACAAACGTAAACAATCATTCCAAATGGCTTTAACACGAAGCTACTTGGTAATCAAATCGACAGATTTCTAGAGATAGACAACAACCTAAAGTAACAAATAACTCTTATCACATATATGGCCAATTTGAAACACAACCCAGACATACTTGAAATGGAATTCCCAAATGATATTTTCGTCGTCTACAATATTAGAGATTAAATAAACAACAGTTGAAACTGTCGGTCACGAGAAAATAATTTTAATTCAACATATGCAACATCATCAGTAAATTTTTCATTAATTCCTTAGAGGATATCAGCCCATTTAAGAAATTTAGATCTTATTCGACCATTTGTATTTTACAAAAAAACAGGATATATAAATATATATATATATATATATATATATATATATATATATTCCCACAAGAACATAGATAATTATATGCACATACAAATGCATGCACTTACATGTTTGTAAATACGCACACACAGAAGCAGGCATACGAGCACAAACACTTATATATATATATATATATATATATATAATCGAGATCGAGCGAACACACACACACACACACACACACTTACTTATACACATACACATATGTATGTATATATCCACGTAAGAATTTTCATATACACATGTACCTACAAATGCATGCATATACACGCGTGCGAATATGCACACACACATACACACACACACACACACACACACACACACATATATATATATGGATGTGTGTGCATATATATATATATATATATATATATACATATATATATACATGAACTCATAAAACGCATATACACACACACACACACACACACACGTATATATATATATATATATATGCTACATCAGCATTATTTTTGTCAATTTTAAAATCTTTTTAAATGAACGCTTCACTTCACAAAAACCTTTTTCGTGACGATTACATGAGTTCGAAACCAGTGCAAAACAATCAAAATATGAAATGTTTCTATTTCTCTTGTAATACTATATATATATATATATATATATATATATATATATATATATATATTTAAGAGTAAAAGCTTTTTTACTTTGTGAAAATATAAACCAATATCACACTAAATTTCAATTAAGACATTTTGAGAAAAATTCCTCACACAGATATTTAGGATGCTGGCCATCAGATGAACCGGTACTCAACATATATACTTATATAGCTTATGAAGATCTTCTAGTGCGTACAGAATTTGCATATTGCTTTAATAAGCGAGTGCAGAGTATTAAGAACGTTTTAAAATCATAGAAACGAATTTATACCACGAAGAAACTATTACGGAGATGACAAAGAACTTCTTGCAAATACATCTACTCAAGCCAAATCCCTGCTACATAGTTCCGATCAGCCATCAGGTGGCATTGGACACTATGTGAATGCAGATAAAACGGAGTGCATGTGTTTTACTCAAAAAGGAGACATCTCCACTCTAAATTGTGGTGTTCTGAAATTAGTGGACAAGTTCACGTACCTCGCTATCAGTGTCTGATCTACATACATTGACAGTAATATGCGACTAGGGAAGGCATGGACTGCTATCGATTGGTTATCGATCATATGGAAGTCAAACTTATCCGATAGAATAAAAGAAACAATTTGTCCAAGTAGCGGTTGTGTCAATTCTAATGTATAAATGCACAACATGGAATTTAACAAAACGTATAGACGAGAATTGCCCAAGAATGCTACAAGCTCTATTCAACAAATTCTGGAAGCAACATCCCACAAAACAATAGCTATACAGCCACCTACGTCCTATCTCTAAAACCACCGAAATAAGACGAACAAGAAGGGCTGGGCACTTATTAACAAATGAGCATAATTCGGCCTATAGTTCACATTTAGATCTTCTGTTTAAAGTCAAGATGTGTTGAATACAAGATTTCTTGAGAATCGACAATGTGAAACTCTAAAACGTGATTTTTTATCCAATTTTAATATAATCTTATTTTATACTAGCTCAGATGGCTGGGGCTGTACAGTACGCCGACTGCCCCATTGCAGAAGGGCACCACCTGTCTTCCAATGAGTATCCTTCGTATGATACTAAAGATCCTGATAGCGAGGCTCCTGTAATGCTGGAGCTTTGCAGAATGTGGAGTAAACCTTCATTGCCATAGGTCCCTGGTCCTCTCTTGCCCAGAGTGGTGGCACCTGATAGGGTCCTGTCTAAATAGAAATGTTTGCTATTTAATCTCTGTGCGAACAAATGTCTTATGCTAAAATAAAGGGTTAGAAATATAACCGTTTCAGCAGTTAACGATTTGTAAACAAATGACTGATGTTTAATTGAATCGTTAGATGCATAGCAACATGTAGACCATTTAACTTTGTGTAAACGAATGGGTATTGTAGAATAGATGTATTAGAATGAAATAACAATTATTGCAGCCATTTCTTTACATACAAACAATTGATTAACATTGAATAGAATTGTCATTAAAAGAAACAATTGAAACTGTGTAGAAATAACACTACTAGAATATAAAAAAATTGGTTCTAACTCATTTAAAATCAAATTACTGACAGACTAGTCACTTACATATCATGTATATCAATTTAAACCTGTAAAAATAAATGACTGTTGTTAAATTGTTACTGTTACATAGCAATACTTTAAACCATTCAGCTTGTGCGAACAAATGATTAATAGTAAATAGAATTATTTGTATTTCATAGAAAAACTTAAAACCACTTATCTATGTCCCAAAAATCAGCTCCTGCTCATTTAAAAGTGTTTTGAAGTAAATGTGTTTACAACTCACATATATTCAATATATATGTATAAAGATGATATGGCATTAAATAACGTACAATGCTTGATATGCCATAAAACCCAATAAACTAAACAAAGCTAACACTTTTTACTAAATATATATTTTCTGTGAGTTTCACGCCTTCGGGTGATCTACATGAAACTCTGGGTTCTGAGTTTTTATTCTGTATTGTAAATGAACGAATGATAATATATATATATATATATATATATATATATATATATATGGGGGCGTTATATGTAACTGCTAAGAAAAGCCGTTAAATATACAAATGATTTTTAGTTACAGCTATGATTTCTTTCGGTATAGCAGAAAACAACTATTGGACAAAGATTTTTTTTCTTCAAACATGAGTAATTCTAGTAAAATCACAGACGTCGGGTTTGTCAAATCGACTCAGCGTAAACACCACGTTAAAAAGCTAATCATATACTCCACTTTTAAGTCTTCCTTTATGACAGTACATGAGACGACAAGTGATCGAATAAGTGGGACGTTGCCCACCGGTCTTACAAAAAAAAAAAAAAAGAAAAAAAAGAAAAAAGATACGACGGTTCATTTTAATATATTTCCTGGCAATGCTTATTTTCATGCCCAGAAAGCAATCTAGATGATATAAGTGATCAAAATAGAAAGAAATATTCGCGTATTTATCTTTCCCTCGGGACAACAAAGTCCTCTTTTAAATAAATATTTCTATCAATGATAAAACTTTTTGCTATAAAACTTTCAATAAAACTTTTACAAAACTTTCAATATTATATTAATAAATCTTGGGATGAGCTGTATAAAAGACTTTCCATATTCGTTTAATTTTCACAGAAATTTTTTAGGCAACATTGTTTATTAAATATATTGGTGTGTGTGTATATATATATATATATATATATATATATATATATATATATATATGCGTGCGTCTGCGTGTGTGCCTGTGTGGCTTGGTGCTGTTTATTTGTTTAATGGCATAAAAACGCTTTTAAGTTATTCAGTGCCAAAGATATCATTGTAGAAAAACAAGTCTTATCGTTTGACCCAAAATTGGTTTTCATGCCTTTTTCAAAGATTGTAATTCAAACCTGAACATAGTATTACAATTGTAGTTCAAACTTCAACACTACGATGTTATAGTGAGACACTAAATCACAAACCAAAAAAATATATATATACAAAAACACATACCCCCCATATATATATGTGTGTGTGTGTGTGTGTGTATTGGAAAATTTAAAACCTTGGAAACAAAGGTCTACATGCATTATCACTCCTTTTCTAACCCTTTACTCAGAAATCAAACATAAACACTTTTTTATCCGACCTTTCAGACACCAAACAACCCTATCAAGGTGGTTTCAGAGATTGGTGCCTTACTCCACAAATTAAGTGGAGATTATTAAGAAATCTTCTACTCAAGGAAGCTTCAACAGTAGATGTAAACTTTGCCTGGAGGAAAAAATAAACATCATTAGATCTGAATTTACTTACCAACTAATAAATAGCCGTAATAAACTAATATTTAAATGCCACCATAAAAATGGATTTAAACTTATATGAAAAGGGTTAATAATAGAAAAATCGATAGTGATGACAATAGTAGAATAACATTAATGGTACTGGTATTACTATTGATATCATTGGTAATTTCATGATGATAACAATAATAGTCATAGTAATAATGATATATTGATTATTATAATAATGTTTACCTTTTGTTATTAGTAATATAATTGTTGATGTACATTTTTAAATTGAGGAATTATATCGTAAATTGAATTACCATGTCCAGAAAATCCGCAAAAACTGCGTGCAACATGCGGAACCACCGGACTGCTGTTTCAGTCTGATTAGGTGTGATCAGCAGAGTATATCCTGGTCTCCCCCACTGGAGATTGAACCAGATGCGTATCTCCTATAGTCTTCGTAATATGTAGCCCTGGAGTTGACCGTGTCCTCTTTCAGAGTACGGACATAACTACAAGACAGGTTAATTGGCTTCATATTTATCATGAATAGGATTCTGTGGTCGCTTGTGCTCTACTATTTTCCCCATAGCTGGAGGGGGAATAAATGGAGTCATGTCTTTCTTAAGACCATTAGCTTCGTCCTGGACTTGAACTTGAAATGAAGTCAGAGACCCGATTTCAGAGACATTATAAGTGGCATTATATAATTCCTAATTTCACTCAACGTTTCATTTTATCAGTCACGCAGTTTCTTCCAGGCAGCGGTCGTGTCGATACTGCTATATGGATGCACTACTTGGACGCTAACTAAACGGCTGGAGAAGCAAGACGGCAATTACACAAGAATTTTGCGGGCAATATTGAATAAGTCCTGGGGGCAACATCTTACAAAGCATTAACTAAACGGCCACCTGCCTCCCATCAAGAAAACTATCCAAGCTAGACGAATCAGATCTGCAGGACACTGTTGGAGAAGCAAGGAGGAGATCATAAGTGATGTACTCAATGGACTCCCGCATATGGCCAAGCAAAAGCAGGACGACCGGCTCGAACATACATACATACAGCAGTTATGTGAGGATCCGGGATGTAGCCCTGAAGACCTACAAGAGGCGATGAATGACATGGAGAAGTGGCGAGAGAGGGTCAGGGATATCCATGCTAGCGGCACGACATAATATTGATGATGATGATGATGAATTTCACTCTGCAAGGTGTGCTGGGGCTGTAGAATACATCAACTGCGTCAGGGCAGAGAGGTAAGATATCCCACCAAACAGTATCCTGTACATGAAATTGAACAATCTAAGACTCAAGTAATGCTGGAGCATTTGGGAATGCTGAGTAACCCTTCATTACCATTGCTGCCAGGTCCACTCTGTCCCGGGGTGGTATCACCTGATAGGGCCCTATCTATTGGTCAAATGGAACTGATTGATATGTAAACTTAGGGTGAACAAATGACGAATTCTAAATTGAATTATTAGAAATATAATTGTTTGATCCTTTAGCTGTGTGTAAATAAATTACTGATATTTAATTAAATTCATCGTGATACATAACAATACACTGAATCCTTTAACTGTGTACAAAAGAATAAGCTTAGTTTTAATCCAAAATATTATCAACAAAATATGTTTACAAATCCAATATATTTAATATATATGTATCAAAAGGATTTGGCATTTTCGATGTCTGCTCAGTGGCATCCGTGCTTGACGGTTAATGCTCCATGGCAGATTTGAGGCCGAAAGGCTCCCGGCTTCTGTTGGGCCACCTTCAGGTGGGTGCGCTGCATCACTGACCCCTTTGTCACCCTTGTATAGCACTGGACCTTAAGCTATAAGCAGGCATATGTGCCTGGACCCAGATTTGTGTCCAAGACCAGCTAGGTTCATCAGGCCCACATTGCACAAAGTGGGCTGATGACCTGCATAGTCAAGCAGGGCTCGAGCCTCCGCTCGTGCTCGACCTTCCCCTCCCCTAAATCCCTGCTATAATCGACCTTCTGGTCATTTATCCTGTGTCAAATCCTGTTTGGTAGGAGGCAGAGACAAATATCGGATTTGGCAGTCGATAATGTAGAATGTTTAATATGTCATACAAAACCAAATAGATCTATTTTACTACACTTGCATATTACTTCGATAATTATTCCATGGTACATATTCTATATTAAGCTTTTGTAAGATGTTATCTATATTTCTATTATAATGCCAGTGTTTGGTTGATTGATTTTTAATGGCATGTCAACCTGTCAAGGGATTTTTAATGCCCAGATTTTCATTTTATATCCATGTTTACTTTTTGGTTGTTTCTTTGGAGAGTTTTTATGCTCCCAGTTCTATCAAATATCAATCATTTTCAATCAGATCTATGGGACCCATAGAGAGGCTCTAGTAGGTTGAATCAATCAGGATCAAAGTTGACAAGTGAGTAAGGCCAATGAAAGGATACTTTACACTCTTCAGATCTCCCGAACTGAAGTGTGACCAACAGATGCAGTTGAATGTCACACCAAAGAAAACTTTTATTACAGGGTTCTACAAAGGACACAACGATATTACTATAACATTGTAATTGGTTTGGAACTAATCCACCATACTACTTGATGCACAAAATGATTTTGCACATCACCTTTCCATGGAAAGTTAGAATTTGTTTCTTTGTTTAACTAAATGCAGCACAACTTAACGTTATGAAGTTGCCAAGAGAGCTTACCTCATTATACATCTTCACTGTTCTATTAAGTGCTGCGACCCGACATGATAATTTTCTACATTCAATTTAAACTTTAAACTGAACTTGAAATTTCTATCAACTTCTTATCAAATATTTATAAACCGGAATATTTTTTTTAATGAAATAATCAGTCAATTAATTGCATTTCTATACAAACTTTCTCTTTTTTTAAAAAAATGTGCTGTTCTTTCTGTTTTCATGAGTGAATCGGTTACTGATTTAATTTTGAGAGAATATTTCGTCTGTTGCATCAAATTCAATAAACAATTAACATTGATTTGACCCTCCGAATGAAATAATAATTAATGATAAATGATATTTTTTTCCCATTAACAAAAGTGCTTCGTCTTGCAGACGACGTTGATAATGTGTTGGTTCCGTAAATGCAGGATGGAAGAGGAAAATCGTGAATTGAATTATTCTCATAAGAATATTAGCTCGCCTATCTGGTTGATGAACACTTATATAATACGTTATGCAGGCCATGTAACCAATTTTGAAGTTAGCATATATCGATTGATTTATCAATAGATTGATTGATCGATAGATTGATTTTAACGACATGTTATTCTGTTCGTACTTATTCTATGCCTTAGAGGTATTCAGTTCATTGTAAATATATATTGACATGTGTAGTTTCTTAGGCTTGCGCACATGGTTAAATCATATAGATTTTACTATCAAATACAAATAATTTGCAGATAGGTCTCTCTGACCCTTAGTTAGGGTCATAACAGTTCCTAATAATCCGAATCAGATTAGACCTAGGAGGTACAAGCAATGAAAGGAGCATTCCATTCCTCTTTGAATTTGAGCTTCATCATCAAATACAAAAACTGCCGCTATTTACTTTCAGCGTATTCAAAGCTTCGCTAACAAGTCTAAGCATATCGACAGGATGTTCTCCAAGAAGCATCAGGCTGACCTGAATTACGTCTGGAAAATCCCTTTTTTTCTCACAGTCGCCTAGAAAAAATTTCAAACTGATACTTGATATCTTGAAAGTTTTTTTTTTAAATATCAGATTACAGCATGTTACATTTTCAGCCATTTTAGGCCAAGAGCCAAAGTTGATAGAGACCGAAGGTAACTGAAAACATGAAATACAAAACTTCAAATTTGAAGGGTCACTTTATATTAATATGTTTTACACAAAAACCATAGTATTTATAGTAGCAATATAAAACTCTGTCAAGCTACAATGTCGTGGGTACGATACTAAACTTCACTCTGTGGCGAGTTACCGATTACATCGCTCGTGGGAGTTTTAAATAATCCCTTACAATGTTATTACTCCCAGTTTCACTCAGAGGTGAAATGGTAGAACTAGTTAGGGAGAGATATTTGGTGGGGGGGTAGATTTGTCTGAGATCACTTTTTGAATAATTTTTATTTCCATTAATACTTTGGAAAAAAAAAACATACATATACATATTTGCCAACTCGGGCAGGATGTGACACAAGATCAATTTTTAAGTGAAGTTTAACAGGATTGAATTCTTCTCCAAGACTCATCAAGGCTGAAGAACCTAGTCTGCCCTACTATCTACCCATAGCTGGAGGGAGAATAATTGGACTCATACCATTACCCAAGGGTATTAGTTCTATGTGAAATGCAATCAGTCTCGTCCAGGATTTGAACTCGTGCGCCGTGTCCATTTCCTACAACGACAACCATTACACCACGGGCACCTCCATAAAAAAAAAACAACATTGATATAAGTAAGAAGTGTTTAACTGTTTATAATGGATCAGGACTGCAGCCTCAAAGTAAGTGAGTCCAAACTCCCATGAGGCAATTATGTTCAATTTTGGATTAATACACTTAAAAATGCCGGAACACGATTCCCTGCCCAGCTATGCGTTAAAGATATCACTAATGTTTTTCTACAAGAATACCTTTGGCATTAAATAACACACGAATGCTAATATGTAATTAGAAATGAACCCAAACAAAGCCAAACCTCTTTAAAATGATTATGAAGAGACATTTCAATATAATACATAATTAGAGGTCGAAATTTTCAACTGACTTCGGAGTTAACATGTTTTATGACATGTCAACTCCGAAGTCAGTTGAAAATTTCAACCAACCAACCACGTTAAGGTATTGTAAAATTAAACTGTACCTGAAAAAAATTGCTCGAATAGCTATTGGCGCCTTACTAAAATAGATTTATAAGGATAACGTTTGCTTTTCTGTGTCATTTTACATGTAATTTGAAAATTGTGGATAAAGAAAGCAAAGCGCGAAAATGATAGGTTGCTTTAATTTTTATTAATAAAAAAGTAAACGTGAAAAAAAGGGGCAATTTATTTACTGAAAAAGAGAAGGTTTTCTGATGTTTGCTTTTACGAAAAAAGAAACAGAAAAAATAAAATGAAGGAAACGAGAGAAATATTAACAGAGAAAAAAAAAAGAATGAGTGCAGCATGAAGAAGGAAAAAGAGAAAAATTAAAATAAAAGATGAAACAAAAGAGAAAGAAAGAAAGAAGGAAAGAAAGAGTACAACATGAGGAAGAAAGAAAAGAAAAAAATGAAAGATAAAACAAAGCAGTAAAAGAAAAATAAAGACAATAAAGAATGATAGGCCAAAAGTAGAAATAAGTGTAAAAACAAAAAATGAAAAAATACAAAAGAGCAATAAGAAAGAAAGAAAGAAAGAAAGAAAGAAAGAAAGAAAGAAAGAAAACCTAAAATGAAAGATGAGCCAAAAGAAAGAAAGAAAGAAAGAAAGAAAGAAAGAAAGAAAGAAAGAAAACCTAAAATGAAAGTTGAACCAAAAGAAAGAAAGAAAGAAAGAAAGAAAGAAAGAAAGAAAGAAAACCTAAAATGAAAGATGAGCCAAAAGAAAGAAAGAAAGAAAGAAAGAAAGAAAGAAAGAAAGAAAGAAAGAAAGAAAACCTAAAATGAAAGATGAGCAGAAAGAAAGAAAGAAAGAAAGGAAACCTAAAATGAAAGATGAGCCAAAAGAAAGAAAGAAAGAAAGAAAGAAAGAAAGAAAGAAAACCTAAAATGAAAGATGAGCCAAAAGAAAGAAAGAAAGAAAGAAAGAAAGAAAGAAAGAAAGAAAGAAAGAAAACCTAAAATGAAAGTTGAACCAAAAGAAAGAAAGAAAGAAAGAAAGAAAGAAAGAAAGAAAGAAAGAAAACCTAAAATGAAAGATGAGCCAAAAGAAAGAAAGAAAGAAAGAAAGAAAGAAAGAAAGAAAACCTAAAATGAAAGATGAGCAGAAAGAAAGAAAGAAAGAAAGGAAACCTAAAATGAAAGATGAGCCAAAAGAAAGAAAGAAAGAAAGAAAGAAAGAAAGAAAGAAAACCTAAAATGAAAGATGAGCCAAAAGAAAGAAAGAAAGAAAGAAAGAAAGAAAGAAAGAAAGAAAACCTAAAATGAAAGATGAGCCAAAAGAAAGAAAGAAAGAAAGAAAGAAAGAAAGAAAAGAAAAGATATAGAGTACAGCTTGTGAAAGAAAAAAGATTTTTTAAAAAATGAATGCGTATATAAAGTAAAAAAGAATTTTAAAAGGTGAAAAAAAAACCAACCTAACAGACAGAAAAGAAAAAGAACGAATACAGCATAAAAAAGAAATAAAATTGAACAAAATTAAAACAAAAGGGAAAGTAAAACTGAAAGTGTAATGTGTAAAAAGAAAAATTAAGGAAAGAAATTAAGGGAAAACAGAAGGAGGTAGGAAATAAAAAGAAAAACCAAAAAAATAGATAAAAGATAAAATGAGTAATATATCACTAATATTTATATTTTTTGCTTTGTTTTGTTGTGCAAAAAGAAATAAAAATAGAAAGAAAAGTTATTTTTTCTTTTTGCTTTGTATTGCTGATTTCTTTTTGGAATTCAAAGTCATTAAAAACCAGAAAAAACAACAAATAATACATCGCTCATTTGACGAAGTAAGGTTTAATTAACCTTATCTCCTCGAAATTAATGAAAAACGTCACTCATTTGATCACAATCTGTTCCCTTAAATGGTTGCTAAGTACACAGAAAATGTATTTCATAATATATATATATATATATATATATATATATATATATATATACATATATATGTGTGTGTGTGTATGTGTGTGTGTGTGTGTGTGTGTGTGTGTTTATATTTATATCGTTAATGCCTTTTGGTGTTTCTTTTTCACTTGCCAAAAGCGAAAAAGAATGTGTTATAGAAATCTGAACGATCCTAAAATTTTGAAATACTTAAACATATGCGTTTCATTTTATTTTCATCAAAGATTAAAGCAACCAGAAGATTTAAAAGGGTTTATGTATTTTCGTTATTTCATCCAAATCTATAATAACATTTTATCCTTCTATAAACCGGGAAATAATTGTCTTTGTTTTTCTTTGAATACGATTTTTTTTTTTTAAACTTTGTTGGCTGCTTTAATTGAGAAAGTAAATTAAATCAATGTCGGAAAGCCATTTAACCAAGGATATTAAACCAATTTAAATAACAAATAAACATAAAATAAGACAAAAAAAAATTCTCAAATAAAACTTGTACATATAAGTGATTATTGAGGAAATTCGAACCGCTTTTTTCTCTTCTGAATATTGGATCCATAATTTAAAAAAAAAGAGGTTCAATTATCCGAACAATTCGTTTTATGTTAAATGTTCCTCACCAAGATACGTGCAAAATATTCCTATATTCATACATACATAAGTTATTTATTCCGACCTTCTTTTGATTCTGGTTACAGTTTGAAAGTTAGATAATTCTTTACTGAGTAGATTTCTATCAAACATAAAAAAGCACTATTAAACAAGCTAACGCAGCAGAAAAAAAAAAGATGGGAAGGAAAGAAAAGAAAGAGTATATGCAGTAAAGATAATGACAGGATTTTACTGAGGTAATGTTGCCCGATCAAGGATCTACCTTATTACATCAGCAACTCTCACTTGTTATATTCTGATCAGCTTTCTAAAATGGAGTGATTCCTAGAGAGTTCGATTCTTAGTGGGTAACTCCTATGCCTGAATTTTCCCTTAGCTTAGGAAAAGTCCTCTGACAGGAATATATTCTCACGTGGTTTGTAATTGATTTACAGAGAAAGTAATGAGAAGTATTCGTGTTTTAGAAGAAATGGAGTCGGCAACACGATATTAATTTCTGATCGTGGAGTTTTGCATTTTTCGTATTGTTAATACATTTGGGGATGATGATGATATATATATATATATATATATATATATATATATATATATATATATCATCAGAAAATAAAAATAGATTTCCTGCTTGGATAAACAATAACAATGCCCTGAAACATAAAAAGGCACAAAATGAATTAGCTAACGTATACCTAAAACAACAGACATAATACATACAAAATCAGATCTATAATATTAGTGACTAGTTTGAAGATAGACAATCTAGAATAGTATGCAAAACGATAAACAAAGTGAGCAGAAGGAAGATCACTGGTAAAGTTAAAGTGAAAACTACCAGCCAACGAGATCGAATACACCTAAGGAAACAGCATTTCGATAATTTACTCGGAAACCCTCCAGAAGTTACTCATGAACCAATCACGAGAATTACAAGTAAGCAATTAGATACCAAACTAAGACCATGTACTCAAGAAGAACTCGACTCGTTGCTGAGAAAAATTTAAAATACAAAGACAGCAGGGCTAGATGAAATACCCCCAGAACTGTGGAAGACAAGAAAATTTTCCATTCTGCACCGACACTGTAATGGCGTATATAATCAAAATCCATCAGATGGATGAAGGGATGCCTCCTCCCCTTCCCTAAAAAGAGCGACCTTGGATTAGCGAAGAACTATGGAGGTATAACACTTACGTTGATACAATGCCCTGCTATGCAACCGCATAGAACCCAAAATTGATAAAATATCTAGGAAGAGCAACAATGGCTTCTGGAGAAATAGATCCACGATGTCACAAATTTTGACTCTCCGTAGAATTCTTGATGGTTTACGCACAAAAAAACCTAGAGGCAACAATAATATTTGTTGACTTTACTAAGGCTTTTGACTCCATTCACAGAGGAAAGATGGAGCAAATTCTACTCGCCTAGGACTGACCCAAAGAAACCGTCGCAGCCATAATAATAATCTATAGAAACACCAAAGTAACAGTCTGTTCTCCGGATGGAGACACAGATTACTTTGACATTATAGCAGGTGTACTACAAGGAGACACATTAGCCCCATACCTCTTTATCATCCTTCTAGACTATTTGCTTAGAATATTTATTGATAAAATCAAAGAAAACGGTTTAAAGCTAACCAAAAAAAAGAAGTAGAATAGACCCCGCAAAAACAATTACCGACGCCGACTACGCTGATGATATAGCGCTTCTGTTAAATGTACCCACCCAAGCCGAAACCCTGCTACATATTCTGGAACAAGCCGCTGCAGGCATCGGCTTCCATGTCGATGCACACAAGACAGTATATATGTGCTTTAATTAAACAGGTGACATCGCCACACTAAATGGTAGCTCTCTAAAACTAGTTGACAAGTTAACCTACCTTGGGAGCAGTGTCTCATCAACCGAGACAGACATCGACACACGACAAGCAAAAGCGGGGAAAACTATCGTTAGGCTATTGGTCATATGGAAGTCAGACCTGACCGATTCAAGAAGCAATCGTATCGATTCTGCTGTATGGATGCACTGCAAGGACGCTAACTAAACGCATGGAGAAAAAGCTTCCCGGCAACTACACAAGGATTCTGCGAACAATATTGAACAAGTCCTGCAGACAGCACCCCACAAAGCAGCAGTTGTACGACAACCAACGACCCATCACGAAAACTATCAAAATTAAACAAACCAGACATGCGGGTCACTGCTGGAGTAGTAGGGTCGAGGTCATAAGTGATGTACTCCTGTTGACCCCTTCACATGGACGTGCAAAGGCAGGACGACCAGCTGGAACCTGTATACAACAGTTCGGTGGGGATACGGGATGTAGACCTAATGACTAGCCGGAAGCAATGGACGATAGGGAGTGGTGGCGAGAGCGGGTTAGGGATATCCGTGCTGATAGCGCAACATGATGATGATGATGATTGATACCAATTATTCTACACTTCAAATTCGGGTAATTAGTAAGGGAGACTAGATTTTTCAACCTTCGTAAATCACACAATTTAGGGAAAGGAAAACATTAAAAACAAACTAACTATAACACTGGGCAACTGTTTTTTTTTTTTACTTTTTGAATGTTGTGTAGATTTCTACATCTGATTTCGGGTATTTTTGCTCTGCTGAATCAGGAAATGGCATCCGTTTCTCTTAATCAGGTCAGGTATTTTTGCGAGTTGGATTTGAAACAAAACAAATCCTTTGACAAAATCGATTACATTTTTGTGGCATTATCACCTGATCTTTGTCAACATATATCATCCTGAATATATTTTTAAGAGAAAAAAAAATGTTTTGTCAACATCATATATTGATTACCTGATAGAAACATCGAATATTGTTAACTGAATGGTGGGCATTGATAAAGATAAGTACAAGTAAATTGCATGTTGCTTCATGATTGTTCAAACTTCAGGGCTTGAACTTCCATTTCTTCGAACTCCTGGAATGCTTAGTGGCATGGAGGTCTCTATTCTGATTCCAATAGTAGTCAGCCATCATGGCGTCGTCCCAGTGACCCTGATATTTGGTCTTTATCTCTTTCATGTTCTGATAGAATCCCTCCCCTTGTTCGTCACTCATTGAACCCACGTCCTCAGGAAACCGGTCCAAATTTGAAAATAGGTAGTGCATCTTGACGCTCATGTTGCAGCCCAGTTTTCTGAAAGCAGTCAGCATGTTGTTGATAAGTTCTGTCTAGTTTCTGTCTTTATTGTTGCCAAGAAAGTCCTTTACTACCAGAACAAATGCCTTCCATGCTTCCAGTTCCACTTCGCTCATTGAGTTTTCGAACTCTGGAACTCTGATAAGCTGCCGTCAAAGATGCCAAGTTTCATTTTCTCTATGGTCAACCTGGAAAAGCCTGGCACAAGAAAGTGAAGCAGTCACAATCCTTGTCCAGTGCCTTGGTGAACTGCTTGATTAAGTCGAGCTTGATGTGCATCGGTGGGAAGAATATCCTGTCTCTGTCCACCAGAGTGTCGTTGATGACGTTTCATTCTTTGCAAGGCACCAATTCCTCCCGCAAAACTCAGTGCTTATTCGTGTAACGCTGAGCACGGTTCCTACTATCCCACATGCACAGTAAAGATGAGTTGTTTGTAAAGCCAGACTGTTGTCCCAACAAAAAGTTCACCATCTTCAGGTTAACACAAATAAACCAGTTATGCTGATCATAACCAATTTTCTACAGCGCATACTTCACCGCATCATACTTCTCCTTAAGTGTAGTCGATTGTAGCAGAATACATTTCAGTGATCGCTTGCTGCTGTCAATGAACAGTCTCCAATGTTTGGGTTCGTACTGTGGCAGAAGTTGCGCAATATCTGCACAGTACACCAAGTCCTTCACTGTAGAGGAAAAAATAGAGGTACTCTTGATGCTTGTTGCGGAAGAAGCTGATGCAGGCACGGTCAGAGAGGAGTTTTTTTTCTTTCAATCTGGATGCCAACAGGTCGACAGAGTCCGTTGACAACCTAAGGCCGTTAACTAGGTCATTCAACTCTTTTGGGGAAAATGGATGTGGAGTATCATCTTCAAGAACCACTTCTTCGTCTGCATGTCCTTCAACAATGGAGACATCTTCGTCACTAATGTCAGGAATTTCTCCGAAGATAGGCACTGGAATTTCTTCACAATGAGCTACAGGACGACGAACTGATTGAAGATCAGGATACTTAAGGCTGTCTGGGTTCTTTCTGCTGATCCCAGTCACATCAACAGCACAGAAGTAGCAGTTAGGGACATGGTTTGTTGGCTCGTTCCAAACCATTGGAATTCCAAAATTCAGACTCTTCTTGTCATTGGTCCACTTTCACAGAGTCTCGGTGCATGCCTTGCACACCATGTGTGACGCCAACGCTTTATCCTGGTCAACAAGTTTAATACCAAAATAAGCATGGTAAGCACGCGTTATGAAACTTGTGACTGGCTTCCTATTGAGAGTAATGGTATATTCTCCACATATGTATCAGAACACGTCGGGCTTATTTCTGCACGATCTTCTGGCCGAAGCCATCTCATTCACATGCAAAACAAAAATAGGTACAAATTAGTCATAAACTGGTGCCACCACAGCCCACCGCGTTCCGTATTTGGTGCCACCAGCACGACATAGCAAATATTCCACAACATACATGAAGCGAAAACATCCGTACATGTGCGGGTGGAGTTTCCTGTGCATTTCCTGGGGCAGCTACCCCAAGAACTTTAGTTGCGATCCACCAACTTTATACTTTGCCGCACCAATTTTTGGAAGATTTCGAGGTTTTATAACTTCAAACTGATCCCTTTTCGACATAATCAACCAGAACTATCAGGCCCGAATACTTCTTGTCATTAAGATTATCATTTTCAATTAAAACACTTATTTGACATGGCATTTTACCCCCATCAACTTTTTCTAAAATGTTCCACACATACATACATGTGAACAAAAACGTAAAAAACGACATGTGGCCATAGCTAAAAAAAACTTGACCTGATTGAGCAAAACCAATGTGCTTTTTGGATTCATCGCATCAGATTCGTCCTAAATTAGCTAAAAAAAGCACAGACAAATTTATTGTTGACCAGTGTAATCCTCTAAAGAAAATTACCTTGTAGGACACGATGCTTATATCAAAGGTATTGAGTACATACACTCAGAGAAAGATTTCAATTCTATTTTTAAACAAGTCAAATTTATGAGTTATACGTAATATTAGAAATAAAAAAAGCTGATGAATCTGTTCTACGAGTAGGGTTTTAATCTCCAAGTCTTATATGAGAACTTTGGCCCAAATAAACATTCATGTTTTTAAACTACGTATTTATTGAATCATTTGTTTATATATTTCTAAAATTCTAATTTATTTATTGAAGATATTCACGAGCAAAGGCAGGACTACTAGCTAGAACCTATATACAACAGCTCTGTTCCGATACAGTATGTAGCCTTGAAGACATACCGGATGTGATGGTCAATAAAGGCGGGTGGCGAGAGAGGGTCAGGAAGACCTGTGCTGACGTTGGAACATGATGATGATGATGATGATCACTGGAATTTATTTCAAAAGGCAAGTCAGCAGATTTTATAATCTTACACCATATTTGATCATGCCTGTCAGATACCACTTAATTTCCTCATAACTTAGATTTGTATGCAGCCTCAGAAGCTTCGGGGTCTAATTTAAAAAGAAAAATCCTTAAGATCATTATAATGTCACAAAATGAATATAATATCAATAAAAAAAAAGAAAAAAGAAAGAAAACAGAATCTTAAAACTGAATAAAAACTCATTAATTAGAACTCTACCTAATCGATTCTCAAGTAAGCTCGTATTTAATATTTCTTGATTTTAAATTCAAAAATCTAAATCTGAACGCTCACCTCAATAATAAACAATGGTTTTAAACTATGTTTTTTATTAAATCATCTTTATATATGTTATGTTGAATCACAAGAGGATCGAGAACGTGAAACCCTGTCGTAATTTTTTTCCTTTTTTATTTTCATTATTATCATTACTCGTTTGAGAGATTTTCACAGCAGTGTAAAGTGATAGTTTTCCTCTGGAGTTAGAGTGACAGCAATCTAATTAAAGTCTCTTTAAAGGACTCTTCGCTGTATTCTGGCAGATTTCAACATTGCTGTAGTTTGGATTGTCTCCACTAGTCCTCTTATTTCCGAGTCCTCAAATCCCTTTTGCTGACTGTACCGAACGCGCCAATTACAATTGGTACTAATGTCATTTTCATGTTCATAATTTTTTTCAATTCTACAGCAAGGTTCACGTATCTATCTCTCTTTTCGCCTTCCTTCAGTTAAAGTACGACCAAGTCCACTGTTGGGCAGGTTCTTGTTTTATTTTTGGGTGGACTATCACTAGATCTGGTCCTCTGGCCTAGAATAGATAATTGTTTGTATCTCAAAATCCCAGAAAATTTTGTGTCTCATATATTCCAGGTTTGATTCTTGGTTGTGCATATATCATTTGTTCGTAGGGTCAAATTTAAAATTCTTGCAAAATTCCCAGTGGATCACCTAGCCCACACAGTCGTATCTTGTCTTTTACATGTCCTTCACTAATTTTCTGAATTCAATTTAAAGTGGCAAACAGCAGCTAACTGACAGAATGGGACTACATAACAAGGATAAGATTGTAGAGAAGAGGAAAATCTCGTATTTTGGTTTGACGCTCAATTTATTTCGACACTTAATTTCAACCAATCAGGATGACTAATCCTATTCAGCCCGGACCTTCATTTCCGCCCACCAAAGCTTGTTAGCCGCCAAACCCAGTCTCTTTGACTTAGGAACGCAGACCAGAACAGACGTTCATCTGGCTGTTCCTTCTTAGCGATGCTTTTTAGCTAGACAAGCCGCCCAGTGTAGACATCTCACTGTGGCTCTAACACCAGCAGCAGCAACATGGACACTCACGAGGGAATCATCTAATTTATGGATTCCTTACGAGGAATCCCACTTGAATATGAATTGGATGCATTCAGCATGCCTTCCACAGGCACCACTTCATGTCACCCCAAAAATTGGTTATGTGTATCTGAGCGTAACTCCGCTCTCGACCACATGGAGATAGCACCTACTCTCCTCCCCAAAAATACCAGACACACAAAACTACACGGTGACTCTAAACACAATCCCTCACAGTCCAGCAACACACGGTGCCATCTCAACATCTCGCTACGCCATTTCGTCTCCAACACTAACAAGCCTAAACTCCACGCGTCTTGCTGCACCAAAAGCAAACCATATTCAATGCTGCAAATAAAAAACTTTCTTTGTTGTGTTGTTAAAGAAAAATTTCGTCATTCATTTGTGTTGCCAAAATAATATAGCGTTAAAGAAATTAACAATTTCCCGAAACGCTATAAGATAAAAACGCTTGCAGAAAACGAAACCTACAAATACTTGGGCATCTTGGAGGCTGACATCATCAAACAAGCGGGAATGAAAGAAAAAATTCAGAAAGAACATCTCAGGAGAACTAGAAAACTACTGGAGACAAAACTAAATAGCAGAAATCTTATCAAAAGAATAAATACCTGGGCTGTCCCTCTCGTTAGCTATTCCGGACCCTTTCTCAAGTGGACCAGAGACGAACTTAAACAAATGGACCAAAGAACAAGAAAACTAATGACAATGCATAAGGCATTACATCCCAGAGACGACGTTGACAGACTACAGGTTTCAAGAAAAGAGGGAGGAAGAGGACTTACCAGCATTGAAGACAGCGTTGACGCATCGATACAACGACTCAGAGACTATGTTCCAAAACACGAAAGAGGACTCATTACAGCCATAAGAAACGAAACTGAGAACACAATGAACAACACAATGACAATAACCGGGAAACAAAAATGGGAAAGAAAACAACTCTATGGCCGCTTTAAACAAACAACATCTCACACGACAAAACTTGGACATGGCTAAGAAAAGGAAACTTTAAGAGAGAAGCAGCAAAAGACAGTGCCATAAGAATCAATCATATCAAAGCGAGAATACATAAGACTCAACAAAATAGCTAATGCAGGCTATGTGGTGACAGAAATGAAACCATCATTCATATTATAAACGAATGCAGCAAATTAGCACAGAGGGAGTATAAAGCGAAAAATGACTGGGTCGGCAAGGTGATTCATTGGGAAATATGTAAGAAACTTTAATTCGACCATACTAACTAATGGTATATGCACAACCCTGCATGTTTCAGAAAATGCCATGCATAAACTCCTATGGGACTTTAACATACAAACGGATCACCTAATCCCGGCCAGAAAACCAGATTTAATAATAATCAGCAAAAAAGAGAGAACATGCAAAATAGTCGGCTGACCACAGAATAAAACTAAAAGAATGTGAAAAGAGGGATAAGTACCTCGACCTTGCTAGGGGACTGAAAAAAAAACTGTGGAACATGCAGGTGACAATTATACCAATTATAATATGTGCGTTTGGAATAGTAACTAAGGGATTACTAAAGGGACTAGAAGACTTGGAGGTTGGCGGACGAGTGGAGATCATCCAAACGACAGCATTGTTGAGAACTGCCAGAATACTAAGAAGAGTCCTGGAGACTTGAAGAGACTTGCTATCACTCAGACTTCAGTGAAAAACCATCGATGTGAAAAGCTCTAATGAGTGAATAATAATAATAATAATAATAATAATAATAATAATAATAATAATAATAAGAAGAAGAAGAAGAAGAAGAAGAAGAAGAAGAAGAAGAAGAAGAAGAAGACATTCCATTATATATATAGTAAAATAAACCCATGGCTGGAAATTACCGGACTGAATATATATATATAAATACAGAGAGAGAGAGAAAGAGAGAGAGCGGTGACAATTATACCAATTGTAATTAGTGCGTTTGGAACAGTAACTAAAGGATTGCTAAAGGGACTAGAGAACCTGGAAGTTGGCAGACGAGTGGAGACCATCCAAATAACAACACTGTTGAGACCATCGGCTAACGCTGATGTGAAAAGCTCGAATGAGTGAATAATAATACCAAATCACAACAGAATTAGAACGCTTGGAGAAAATGAAACCTACAAATACTTGGGTAACTTGGAGGCTGACACCATCAAACAAGTGCAAATGAAAGACACGATCCGAAAAGAATATCTCAGGAGAACGCGAAAACTACTCGAGACAAAACTCAGCAACAGAAACCTCATCAAAGGAATAAATACTTGGGCTGTGCCCCTAGTCAGATATTCGGGACCCTTTCTCAAGTAGACCAGAGAGGAACTTTAGCAAATGGACCATAGAACAAGAAAACTAATGATCATGCCTAAGGCATTACACCCCAGAGACAACGTTGACAGACTATATGTATCTAGAAAAGAGGGAGGAAGAGGACTTGCCAGCATCGAAGACACCGTTGACGCATCCATATAACGGCTCGAAGACTACAAAGAAAAACACGAACGAGGACTAATTACAACCATCAGAAACGATACGGACAACACGATAAACGTACGAATGACAAAAACTAGGAAACAAAAATGGGAAGGAAAACAACTTTATGACCACTTTAAACGTTTAATAAACAACATCTCTCACCAGAAAACCTGGACCTGGCTAAGAAAAGGAAACTTTAAGAGTAAAAAGGAAACCCTCCAGATAGCATCATAGGACAACGCTATAAGAACCAATCATTTCAAAGCGAGAATAGATAAGATGCAACAAAACAGTAAATGTAAGCTATGCGGTGACAGAGACGAAACGATCAATCACATAATAATCGAATGCAACAAATTAGCACAGAGGGAGTATAAGGCGGGACACGACTAGGTAGGGAAGGTGATCCACTGGGAAATGTGGAAGAAATTTCAATTCTATCAGACAAGCAAATGGTATATGCACAACCCAGCACCTGTCTTAGAAAATGCCATGCATAAACTCTTATGGGACTTTAACATACAAACGGATAACCTAATCCCGGCCAGAAGACCAGATTTAATAATAATCAACAACAAAAAAGAAAATATGTAAAATTGTCGACTTTGCTGTCCCGGCGGATCACAGAATAAATCTGAAAGAAATTGAAAACAAGGATAAGTACCTCGACCTTGCTAGAGAATTGAAAGAGCTGTGAAACATGAAAGTAGTAAATTACTGTAAAAATAATTTTCAACTTCCCAACAGGTCAAAGTACCATGTTCTGAGAATATACACCCTTTCTTTCCAACAGACATCCTACATTTATCTATCATTTCATAAAACTATTCTCTTTAACCTTAAACCTCAAAACAAAAATCAAGAATATAAACAACAGTGGATAATTGAGGAAATGTTGAGGATATATCGGTCGCAACATTCTTTTAAAAGTAAGTAACGACAAGTGAACTAAGCATCAACGATCACAGCACAATCGTTTAACAAAGAATAGTGTCTATTCAAAAGTTTATGAAGTCAGGTGTTTACTCTTCTTTCCTATGTTCCGCCAAGTCTTCTTTGTCAATATGACTTACATGGACTTTTGTGCCTACAAAGTCCATATGTTTTCTGCATGCGTAGATTTACAAATTAAGTTACTATATCTGCTTGAAATGTCTTTCTTGACAAACGAGACTCGAAACTAAAATAGACATATCACATCCTGCTGTTGTTTGGGTATCAATTCGAGAATCTGACATCTGTTTTACTCAATCTGTTATCTAAGCCTTGATAGCAAGCACATGTTAGTGACCTTTTCGTCATGTGGTGAACAAAGAGTCCCTGATCAATGTATCCGATTTACAATTTAATCACATTCTCTCGCAAGAAAAATTACTCACAGGGAAAGACTATATAGATTGTTCCTGTTCTTAATTTAGTCTGGCACAGGGCCATAATAATGTTGCATGATATAACAATTATCTCCATACACTAAGAATAGACTTCAAATTTATATAACTAATATCGCTCAACAGCTGATATTAGTTCAATTAAAAAGTCTGTCTTATAATAATTCTATTGTTTACAGTGTAATATATTTGGAAAATAAAATAACCTTTAAATTAGAATAAAATAAAACAATTTCTAGTCTAATATCCCAATTTAATAATAATAATAATAATAATAATAATAATAAACGCCATAAGGACCAACTATATCAAAGAAAGTATAGCTAAGACACAACAAAACATAAAATGTAGGTTAAGTAGTGATAGAGACAAAATCATCAATCACTTAATGAGCGAATACAGCAAATAAGCACGAAAATAGAATTAGACTAGACACGATTAGTTGGGCAAGGTGATCCACTGGGAACTGTGAATAATAATGATAATAATGATAATAAGGATCCATCACATAATAAGTAAATGCTGCAAATTAGCACAGAAAGATTACAAGACTAGACACGAGGCCAAGGTGATCCACTGGGACATATGCAAGAAATTTAAGTTTGACCATACCAACAAATGGTATATGCACAACCCAGCACCTCTCCTAGAAAATGACACGCATAAACTCCTATGTGACTTTGACATATACACGGATCACCTAACCTCGGCTAGAAGACAAGACCTTATACTGATCAACAACAAAAAAAGAGAATTTGCAAAATTATCGACTTTGCTGTCACTGCTGACCACAGAATTAAACATGGAAGAATGTGAAAAGAAGGATAAGTACCTCGACGTTGCTAGGGAATTGAAAAAAACTATGGAACATGAAAGTGACGATTGTACCAATTGTGATTGGTGCTTTTGGCACAGTACCGGAAGGATTATTAATGGGCCTGGAGGATTTGGAAGTTGGCGGACGAGTGGAGACCATCCGAACGACAGCATTATTGAAGACGACCAGAATACTGAGAAGTGTCCTGGAGACTGTCACTCAAAATCCTCTAAAAAATCATCAGCTGACGCTGATGTGAACTACTCTAAAAGAGTATAATAATAATAATAATACTGAAAGAAAGTGAAAAAAAGGATAAGTACCTCGACCTTGCTAGAGAAATAAAAAAGCTGTGGAACATGAAAGTAACGATTGTGCTAATTGTGATTGGTGCGTTAGGCACAGTAACGGAAGGATTATTAAAGGGCTTGGAGGACTTGGAAGTCAGCGGACGGGTGGAGACTATCCAAACGACAGCATTGCTGAGGATTGCCAGAATCGTGAGACGAGTCCTGGAGACTCAAGGGGACTTGCCGTCACTCAAACTCCAGTGAAAAACCATCAGCTAAAACTGATGCGAAAGAATCTAAAGGATGAAAATAATAATAATAATAATAATAATAATAATTGAGTCCCTTGCATTTAAGATGTGTTGATGCATCAATGTATTGAATATATAAAAAAGAGACAAGAAATATTTTTTACGGTAACCAAAAACAGCATTGGCAACAGATGTACTGACGAGAAAACAATAAAAGAATAAGAATCAGAGATTGTAAGAAAGACAACTGTATGGATATTTTAAGCTACAAATTGACAAAAATTGCACTGGAGAATACACGTACATGGCTAAAAAAGAGAAATCTCAAGGTAGAAACTGACTCCCTGTTAATTGTAACAATGACATGAACGAAAATCGATAATGCATAAGAGAATACCAAGAGTAAGTTATGCGGAGAACGAGAATAAACTTTTAATTAAATATTTGTGACCCAGAGCGTCAGAGAAAATAGCCGAATAAATTTATTAACCAGAAAAATAAGAATTGACCAAAATGGATTTTTACAAGAATAAAGTCAGTACATTACAACAGTGAAAATAAACGGAAGTGGATTTTAAAAGAATTAATCAAAGATGTTTTTTTCTTGTTGAGATTAGAACAGTCGAAAACATGTTATTTGATGAGAAAGAAAACGTGAAAAATATACCTTTTTTTACTGAATGAAAAAGAATAAATCAAGGCGAGATTGTTTTTATCAACAGAATTTTGAAGGAAATCATTATTTTGATTGTTCACTGATGATCAAGACTCACAGGGGGTCAAGACCTGTCAATCATGACACCCAAGTGGGCAGTCTAGGATATGATAAGATTTTGAATCAACAAGTATGGAAAGTTTTGGATTAAACCGTTATTATTTGAAGGTTACTCACATTATTGGAAGAAAAAAAATCTGCCCTCTTTTGCGTGGAGGTGAGGGGAAACCTAGCTCTGAAGGCGTAGGGAGCCGAATTAATTAATAGAACCCATGATAGGGGAAATACAAACATTTTAAGTGGTAGTGGAAGGACATTGAGTATTGTAGGTGCGGCATGTCGAAGGGAGCGGGTGTATTGCCACATAGTAAGTAAAAGTAAAGTTTGCGACCTTAGTCGAGGGCGACCAGAAGCCTCCCTTTTCAATAGCTACTCCACCGAGGTGTAGGGGAGGGCGCTACTCTTTTCCCAGAATTGCTCCACTTTACCCTTGATACGCACTTTATATTGATGAGTGTTAAGCAAGGAGGTATCAAGTACCATTTTTAAAGTCTTTGGTATGACGCAACCTGGGATTGAACCCAGGTCTCCCGGATCATTGGCGAACACTTTACCTATTAGCAAACTAGCTCAAAAGAAGTGCAAGATTAGGCATTACTGGTTAAGAACGTTAAACCAATTAGAGTGGAGCAAAAGATTGAAATTCGACCATGGTATGAAATTATACATGCACAAGTTGGAATAGGTTCTAGAAAACGGGACGCATAAAATTATCTGGTTTGAGATAAATATGGATCACCTAATCCTGGCAAGATGTCTAAACCTCATGTTAAATAACAAAAAGAAAATGATAAAAAGCGAGAACATATGCTCTAGTGGATTTGGCGTTCAAGCAGAGCAGAGAGTGAAAACCAAAGAAAGTGGAAACATAGACAAATACTTGGATCTTGCTAGAGAACTAAAAAGAAAGAAACTGTGGAACATGAAGTCCACGGTGATACCAATAGTAGTTGGTTCACTTAGAGTGGTCCCTAAAAGGCTTCTAAAGTGGACTGGAAGGATAGGAAATTAGATAAAGAATCGAAATCATCAAGAATAAAGCATAATAGACTAGAATAATCAGAAGAATCCAGGAGACCCGAACAACCTTGCTGTCTCTTTGGCTCCAGTGGAAGTTCACCAGTAATCACTGGCATGAAAATCTCTCGAGGAATAATAATATTTAGTAAGTTAGAATATGAGAGAAACAGTTGAAATTGAGAGGGCATCCAGGTGGAAGAAACGTGAAAAAAGCCGCGACTTCTTAAATTATTTTGATATGCTGAATATTGTTACGTGTTTGTAAATATTTCCAAAAATGCCGGCCATACAACCGAACTGATATTTTATGTTTCCCTTTAAATTTAAATTCAAATTTCATGTATACGTATGAGTAGGAAAGAACAAGGAACACTGTTGCTTAGAGAACAGGAATGTCAGTCATAAAAAATACCTCTTCCCATCCATAAGTAACGTGACGAATATTCTTTAAACAAAAAGCTGTTAAACGAAAAGCGGCAGATAAAGATGCGTTACATTATTTGGATTTCTTGAAACGCTAAGCAAAGATAGGATATTGACGAATAAGACAAACTTGTTCTGGTTACCACAACGAAACAATAGTACAAGCAATACACAAATTCATGCTCGAGGCAGCAACTTAGGCAACGAATGAAGATTTAAACCAAACACTGTTTAAAAATACGTAATATAACCGTTGAACTTAGTAAATTCAAAACCGGTATGTTTTTTTTAACCCGCTTAACAATTCCCTCTTCGTAAGAGTACCAAGTTATTTCTATAAGAACACAGATAATAATCAAGCCCCGGGTCTAGTATAGCAGCAATATACTACTCATGAAAAATGACAAATCTGAATCTCATTCAACGTGGGACGCAGACATGTCAGGCTGTCATGATTGGTAGTTTCCTCCTTCATAGCCAGTATGAGGAACTAAATGGCATCCTTCCAATGTTGGCTGTTCTAAGTTCAAGCACACATACTCAGAAAGACTAACAGCAGAAATGAATGAGAAGATAACAAACGTGTATTTCACTGCTATTTTAAGAGCAATCCTTCCACAAAGGTTGGAGGAAAAGAAAGTAAGAAATTTAGGCAGAATCCACTAGGTTTCACGGAACCAGCCAAAACCATTCGGACCAAGCTAGAATTATTTTAAAGAAAGGTTGATTTTCTGATTTGCAGATACAAGGAGAAAAAAAGTAAACTTATCCCTTTAACCGAACTGAAACGCTAAATACTGAAATGAAAAAGCCACTGACCAGCGCCCAACAAGACAAATGCTAACACCAGAAGACATAATACATGTAGATATAAAAAAAAATGATTAAAAAGAAGACTACATTAGCATCCCTCAAGAAGAAAGATTGTAAAAAGTCAAGGTAGAAAACAGAAAGGTAAACAAATTGTTCCCAAATATCCCAACAGGCACCCTCACTGAAATAAACGAGCTAATTTATGCAGGAGCAAAATTAGTCTCTGATAAAATCGGTATCCCCTTGAGGAACCCAAACATAAATACAAAACCTGAATGGCATATTAAGTTAGAAGGACAAGTAAAAAACTGCGACATCAAGCGTAATTGCTATGAAAGGAAAAACACAACATAACATTTTTAGATGAAAAAAAAATATACAAAAAAAAAAAAAACAGACACATCTGATGATAAAACTTGAATAGATTAATCAAAAGATATTGGCGAAAGAAGGGAGACTTTAAAGATACAGAGACAGTGTCAAGCAATATAAACAAAACGAAATTTTGCACAATTACGAAAGCCTAATTTACCAACAAGTTTTTGGAGAATGTAAAAGAAAGCAACAAACGAATGAAAAAGAAGCAAAACAATTGGTATAGAAAAAACATGAAAGAAATGTATAAGTATTAACACGTCCTGAGGTGGATATATGTTATGTTTTGACCTTCGACCCGGCCCCCAAAAATGCTTTGCTCTTCTTGAGGATATTCTACTCACTTTATTTGGATGAGAGAAGTCTTCTCCCAAGTCATCCATCACGCTATATTTGCATCCTCTTGTCATTTTCTCAGATGAAGAGTGAATCTGTCGTGGATGGACATGGATGTTTTTAAACCAGAATCCATGTATACCATCATCGCCTGCGATTTTCAAATTCAATACTTTTTGGAGTATTTCTCTTTGCAACAAGTATATATGTTATATAGTCATCTACAGCATCACAACGACACAATAATTAAGACGCAGTGACGAGGACAGACGCAGGAAGACTTCTTTAACAATAATATATACCTCTCACTTTATTGCAAGGGTTAGAAAAGGGTTGTTCAAGGGTTGCATGTGAGAGGGAGCTGGAGATCGAATATAAACTGTAATATCTTGGCCCCACTGTTATGACCGTCACGTTGTGTCTTTCTCGTTCTTTAGTGCTGCTCAACTGGAGGCCTAGGGCCCACTCATCTGACCCCAAAGGCCCCTTCGGCCTGATGTTGCTTTCCCTACCACATTTCGTCTATAACTCCGTCCGATCTTCAACTCAACTGCCACCGGCTCGTCGAACTTAACTCAATTATATTGAGTCAATATTGAGTGACACAATAATATTGAATCAATATTGAGTGACACAATTATATTGTGTCACTCCCTTCCGGTGCATCACCGGATGGAAGTGACACATTCCAATGGCAGTTAGGAGAGGAAATCGCGTGGGCGGAAATTGGCTGATGAAATGGGACAAGGTAATTCCCATGGTACACTACAGAGTGATGCACCGGAAGAGAGTGACCTCTGAACTGCATGACAGTTATTTCCGCTTGATGACGATTAAACATTCGATTTCAAAGATCGAGTGGGCGTCGAGCGATTATATAATTGAGTTGAGTTCGACGAGCCGGTGGCAGTTGAGTTGATGATCGGACGGAGTTATAGACGAAATGTAGTAGGGAAAGCAACATCAGGCCGAAGGGGCCTTTGGGGTCAGATGAGTGGGCCCTAGGCCTCCGGTTGAGCAGCACTAAAGAACGAGATAGACACAACGTGATGGTCATAACAGTGGGGTCAATATATTACAGCTTATATTCGATCTCCAGCTCCCTCTCACATGCAACCCTTGAACAACCCTTTTCTAACCCTTGCAATAAAGTGAGAGGTATATATTATTGTTAAAGAAGTCTTCCTGCGTCTGTCCTCGTCACTGCGTCTTAATTATTGTGTCGTTGTGATGCTGTAGATGACTATATAACATATATACTTGTTGCAAAGAGAAATACTCCAAAAAAGTATTGAATTTGAAAATCGCAGGCGATGATGGTATACATGGATTCTGGTTTAAAAACACCCATGTCCATCCACGACGGATTCACTCTTCATCTGAGAAAATGACAAGAGGATGCAAATATAGCGTGATGGATGACTTGGGAGAAGACTTCTCTCATCCAGATAAAGTGAGGAGAACACCCTCAAGAAAAGCAAAGCAATGTTGAAAGATGGCATGACTTCACTATAAGATTATCAATGATATGTTTCTTTGACATAGAAAAATGTTCCTGCTAATAAAGAGAAACGGCAAAAATATATTTGACGGAAAGAAGAGAAGTAAGAAATCCAGAAAAAAATCAAAAGGCATGGAAAAAAGAAAACCTACAAGTACTTGGGAATATTGAACTCAGGCACAGTCAAATACCTCTGCAGAGGAGCAGTCGGTCTGTTTTACAGCCCCAGACGACTGGGCAAATGAAAGAAAACAAAAACAGAGACAACTACGTCGACCTTACCAGAGAATTAAAAACGTTATAAAGCATGAACGCGATAGTGATTTTATTGTACTTGGTGCATTTGCAAGAGTCCACAAATGTTTGAAAGGGTGCTGGAACAGTCGGAAATCGGGTGACGAGTAGAGAACATCCAAACTGCAGCATTTTTAAGATAAGAATACTAAGAAGAGTTCAGGAGGCCAGAAAACACTTGATGTCCGTCCCACAGATTCCAATCAAAGAGCATCAGCTAAGGATGGTGTAAAATCTTCCAATGAATAATAATAATAATAATAATAATAATAATAATAATAATAATAACTATGGGACTTTAACATACAAACGGATCATCTAATCCCGGCCAGAAGACCAGACCTATTAATAATCAACAAAAAAATAAAGAGAATTTGTAAAATTGTCGACTTTGCTGTCCTGGTGGACCACAGAATAAAATCTGAAGGAAAGTGAAAAGAAAGATAAGTACCTCGACCTTGCTAGAGAATTGAAAAAGCTGTGGAACATGAAAGTAACGATGGTGCCAATTGTGATTGGTGCCTTAGGCACAATAACTAAAGGAATATTAAAAGGCATGGAAGACTTTGAAGTTGGCGGACAGGTAGAGACTATCCAAACGACAGCTTTGCTAAGAACGGCCAGAATCGTGAGACGAGTCCTGGAGACTTGAGGAGACTTGCTGTCACTCAAACTCCAGTGAAAAACCATCAGCTAACACTGATGTGAAAAACTCTTAAAGAGTAAATAATAATGAAAATAATAATCTGTTATTCTGATATACAAACAGATCATCTAATCTCGGCCAGATGACCAACCAAAAAAATAAACAAATAAAAACAGAACCTGCCAAAAAATGGGTAAAACCGAAAGAAAGAGAATAGATAGATAAGTATTTAGACCTTGCAAAAGAACAAGAATAAATATGGAACATGAAAGTGACGCTGATACCAACTGGAATGGGAATTGGTTTGGTTTTGTGTCACAACTACCATTATAGGTTATTTATGCTGTATTCATTATTATACATTTAAACTGTTCTGTTTCAAAAAATTCAATTTAGTATAATTACCTAGTTCAAATGTCAGAAACAGTTCTATTTCAACCAATTACATTTGGCATAAGTACACAGTTTAAATGTGAAAAAAACCCAGTTATATTCAAAACAATTCAGTTCAGTATAAGTATTGTATCTTGTTAACACACAGTTTCAATGTTAAAACAGTTCTATTTCAAACAACCCAGTTTAGCATAAATGCACAGTTTCAATGTCAAAAATGGTTCTAATTCAAACAATTTAGTTAAACGTAAGTAGACAGTTTCAATATCTAAAAACTGTGATATTTCAAGCAATTCAGTTTGGCATAAGTACGCAGTTTAAATATCAACACAAGTTCAATTTTAAACAATTCAGTTTAGCATAAATACACAGTTTAGTTCTATTTGACCCATAGATAGGACCCTATCAGGTGCTAAAACTCCGGAGCAGATTAAACCTAGTAGCGTTGGCAATGAAAGGGTACTCCGCATTCCCCAAAGATCGTACATTACTGGAACCTCACCTTCAGATTACTTAATGTCATTTCCAAGACACTCGTTGGAGGAGGTCTTACACCGCGGCAGAGAAGCAGTCGGTAGATTCTACAGCCCAAGCTGACTGGGCAAAATTGTTATTTGAGTGCTTGGTACAGTTACCATAGGACTGATAGAGGGACTGGAGGACTTCGAAATAAGTGGGCGAATGGAGACTATTCAAACGACAGCATCATTACGATCGGAAGAATACAAAGAAAAGTCCTGATAACTTGAAGACACTGGCTGTCTCACAAACTCCAGTTATAAACCATCAGCGAGCACTGGGGTGAAAAATCTAAAAAGAGAATTATGATACGACGACAGAAAATAGCTACTGTAGATTATATGGAGAGAAAGATTGCAGTAAAATAATAATTTTTAATTTGCAGGAAATGGGAACGGCAAATTTCACTTGTTATCAAGTTCTTTATTTTTATGTGTATTTAACACTAGTTTATTTGTCTCTTTCTCTAAGACGTGCATATATCCTTTGGTAGAATGTGCCAATTTTAATCCCTTGTACCATTCCCAGTTGATCATTTTTTTCGCGCATCCATGCCAAGTCTTCTATTTTTCTTCTAGTTAGCTGCATTCGCTTATTATGTGATTAACAATTTCATCACTTTCTTCACATAAACTACATTAGCTATTTTGTGGCTATTTTTCAGTTTCCATATAAATATAATCGTTCCCTCGAAAAGAGACAAATACTTGGAAAAACTAAAAATGATGTGGATCAAGAATGTGCACGTTATACAAATTCTAGTTGGTATGTTTGGAATTGTCTTCAAAGACTTGGGAAACATATCACGGAATTAAAAATTAGAGGGAGAATCCGAACTATCTTGACCACAGCACCGTGGAAATCAGTTTAAATACTCAGAATTATCCTGCAGACTTGAGTTTTGGTTTTGTTTGGTATTATTTTTGGCATAGGCTATGAACTCTTCTTGGTTGCTAAACGCCAAATCCATTTTTATTAATATAAACAGTTCTATTTCAAACAATTCAGTTCAGCATAAATACAGTTTGTGTTTACACACAGCTAAATGTGAAAAGAGTCCTCGTTCAAAATATTCAGGAAGCATAAGTACGCAATTTAAATGTCAAAAACAGTTCTATTTCAAACTACTCAGTTTAGTTAACACAGTTCAATTGTTACAAGTATTGCTATGTACAACCAATAATCAAATTAAAAATTAGGCATTTGTTTACACACTGTTAAATGTCAAAAACAGTTATATTTCAAACATTTCAGTTTAGCTTAAGAGCACAGTTTAGTTCTAGTTAGCCTATAAACAGGAACATATCTCGCGCTACCACTCCGGGCTAGAGTTGACCAGGGAGCGATAGCAATGAAGGGGTATTTTGCATCCCCCAAAGCTCCAGCATTACTGGAAACACACCATCAGATTGTTTAGTGTCATATTCAGGATACTATTTGAGGAAGACTTACATTTGCAGAGATCTAGTCAATATATTCTACAGCCCCAGTCGAATGGGCAATGCAGGCAAGTGTAATATATTGACCTCTGACCCGGCCGCGCTTTCAGATGAGAAATGCACCTGTGTAAATAACAGGTGCATCCGGTCGAAGATATCAGGGGATCAGGGGAAAACCTTGACTGTCGACGGGTTGAATTGAGTACAAATGTGACGCTTGGAAGAAGTAGGTGGGCTTCAAATTATTATATAACCCCGGCGACAGGAAGTTCAGATCAGTTGGAGGGAAGATGCTGGAATGAGAACCATGTCCCAGCAGAGGCTGGGCCTCCTGGACCCCGGTTGAGCAGCACAGGAGAACGGGAAAGAAATGCAGCTACGGCCAGAAGAGTTGGGAGGTCAATATGTTGCAGTTCTGTTCAGTCTCCAACTCACCTCTCACAGATAATACCTTTCGTGACCCTTTCGAACCTTTTCAAATAAAGTGAGAGGTATATTTTTCTAAAGAACTGTGTCCACTCGTCTTTATTGTGTTGAATATGTTTCTGCATGCATCTGCATATGAGTATGTTACACAAGAGGTGACTTGCTGTCAGACTCTTGTGAAAGTTAAAAATAATAAATTATATAGCTACCTTTAAATTGTATGTATAATACACCTGATATATACATTCAAATGCATCCAGCTATATTTTCACCAGCATTTATTGTATGAATATAATCGTTTCAAGAATTAGCTCATATATACCTTCAAACCATGTTTTGAAGACTTTAATATGCATTGATAAAAAAGTTCATAAGTACGACAATTAAAAAGACAAAAACAGTGTTGAATAATAAAACTTCGAAGAGACGAACTCTACACACCAGAGACAAGGAAAAACCGTCATTTTCTCGAGCTTCCAATCAATAGGGAATTATACTCGTCAAATTAAACCTCATAAAATGTGGCCATTTCATTTATATACACGTACATCTCTTAATTGTTATGACGTCAGTAGACACATTAATCCGACCTTCAATAAATGTCAATTTTTCTTTATTTTAATTTTTGTTAGCGCTACAAATCATATTCTATTGTAGATTCTTTGTCTGTTGCGTTACATCTCTAGAAAAAAACACTTGATGTCTTTTTTCTGGTTAAAAAATCCTCTTCGAACCAATCTTTTCATTTTATGAGACAGCAGACATGTCTCTTCCTTCCGCCGAATCAGTCACACTGATAATACTTCCGGTCAAAAGGCAAATAGTGGAGTCTATTTTTTTTTGTTATGGAAACACTAGTTGCAACAGTTAATTTTAGCTTTAAGACGATGTTTAAGTAGCTTTTTGAAAAACTTTTGTGGTATTGTCATTTTCTATTGCACATCCACTTCACGAGTGTTTTTTTTTCTTTTTACTATGGAAGCCTGAAATATGTATGAGTATATGAAATTCTCATCAGTGATTATATTTGTTTGGATAACTTTGTTTAATGGTATATCAAACTTTGTGGGTTATTTAATGTCATAGCAATCATTGTAGATGGACTGTAATGGTAGTACTATTTACGTCATAGCTTTAGGGTATAAGAGGGTTCATAAATTTCCAAAATCTGAAAGTAAACGTATAGTACCACTAAACCTTGGAGTTTTCTTTTGGAATTTGCTCCTGCAAAAACTAGAACTTCTAGTTCAGAGATATTGTCCGTTGGAATATTTCAACAATTGCTGTATACTACGCGTATACAAATATATGCAGAACTTAATCAAACATAATGTACGAACTTCAATGAACAAACGAATACACTTCTTTATAAAAATATAATCTCTCACACTTTATTCTTGAAAGGGTGACGTTGGTTGATTGATAGATGAGCAGGAGATGGGAACAGACTGCTATATTGACCCAAAGTTCTTCTGACCATTGCAGCACTTCTTTCGCATCCTGGCTGGGCAGTTCAAACGAGGGTCACTGAGGGCCGCAAGACCCTCAGTCTGCAAGGTGTTTCTCTCGTTGGCATGCTCTCTCCAACTGACTCGAACCGCCCCGGGCACCTGGTTATATTACTGTCTCACGTCCACCTGCTTCAATTGTTCTTCCGCTTATTTACACAAGTGCATCGACAGATCGATCGAGAGTCAATATGTAACACAATCAATTTATCTTTTCAGTTTCTGCCTTAATTTTTTTTTCCATTTTGTTATCCTGAAGGATGGTAATGTGGTTTTCTTTTCAGTAATTATTAAAAAAAAACTATATTTGTCCTCTCTTCTTGTATTAACATTGATGTTGCGGTGCTCGGGTGTGGGATTATTTGGTTCTCACTATTTTGTGTTACAATTCGTCTACGGGCCTCTTCTTTATCTTATAATTCACGACTTACTTGTTAACATATGTCTCGAAACTTAAAGTTAGAAAATCAAACTTTCTTTAAAAATCATTCAAGCTTGGTCATGAAGAATTTGTTCTGTTGTATTAAATCTAGCGGACTCTGCTCAAGTTTCGGTCATTCTTTTTCTATATCTTATTTATATAAGATTGATCGAAAATAATAGTTGATTTCATTTTCGTAGGCTTTTGTAGCCCATTTTGTACCGTTGGTGTCTAAGATTGGTCGTTGATTGTGTTCCAAAAATTAGAAGAGCCAACATTCACAGGATGCCGTAGATATTGGCCATTTTACCCTTGTTAGTTATCAAAGGAGTATCTGCCGATCATGACACTCACATATCTTATCTGCGTCCATCGTTGATTTTGATTTTAAGTTAGATTTGGGATTCTTCATGGGTAGTATAATGTGGTTATACAAGAATAGTATTATTATTATTACCAGGTCTGATATCTCAGATATGACTTTGTATTCTTCGAAGAAAGACCCACTATCAGAGCACCACACAAAGAATATTTAAGCTTTTAATTTATAACTTAGAATAAGTTCACATAAACAGTCAAATGTTCTGAGTTGACTTTTCATTTTAATATATGATGCTACTTTTCAGCTAGGGAATTTTTACAGTAATAATTATTTAGATAGTTTTCCTATCGGGATTTTCAATTGAAAATTTAACGATTATCGGTGTTTTTACATTTTTATTTCTTTATATTTTGGGGACAGGGACTGATTAAATATCCATATATTCCAACTATATTAATTAAGGCACGGTGGATGACTTAGTTTTTTGGAAGGTTTGGGGATGGAACATGTCATTCAAAATTAAACAATCAAGAATAAATCATAATGGCTGATAAATTCAACAAATTCTGTCTATGATTTACATTTTCATCAGTCTCTTTTCCAAGTGTTTGGAAACTATTCCAAGCTCATCATCTACAATTGGTATCAAAATCACTTTCATTTTCCACAGCTTTTTCAAATTCATGGCCTGATACAAAATGTTTTTCTATTTTTTTCTTCGTTTCATTTTCCGTCTGCTGTCAGAACGAAATTGACTAAGGGACAAATTCATTTCATTTTAATGCGTCTCATTATCTCGGAAGATACATGTTTGTGGATATACCATGAATTATTATTATTATTATTATTATTAATATTATTATTATTATTATTATTATTATACTAGTTGTGAGTTTTATCTGATAGTCTTTCATCGTAGTCTAAGAGTCAGCTAGTGTCCTCAAGTCTCCAAGACGCTTCTCGGTATTCTGCTCAATCTCAACAATGTAGTTTGGATGTTATAGAATAGACCTCTTCAGATCATTTTTTTCCAAGCATTTGCGGGCAGTTCCAAGGGTGCCAATTACAATTGAGTTCACCGACACCCTCATATTTCATAGCTTTCTTAGATCTCTTTATATCTTAAAATCCCATAAAAGTTTATGCATCTCATTTACTTGAACACATTCTTGTTTATACATATACCCTTTCGTATTATGATAAAATTTCAATTTTTTGCATAATTCCCAATGTATCACTTTCCCCACACAGTTTTCTCGAGTCTTGTACTCCATTTGCGCTAATTTGCTACATTCGCTTATCAAAAGATTTCTGGTTTTGTCTCTATCACCACATTATTTACTATTATTATTCTATTGCTAAATATCGATTTAAGCAATAATATTGTTCGTCCTGTTGGCGTTGTTCTGTGCTGATTTTAGAAAAGATTCAGTATTTTAAGGTTAACTTTTTTCAGCCATGTCCAGGTCCTTACTTGTGGGGTTTCACCAGATTGTCGCTTGAAATACCCATTCAATTACTTTCATTCTCAATTCTGTTTCCTTTTTATAGCTGATTTGTTTGTCCTTATGATATTTTACTGGCCATTATAATATGTATTTCTTTGCTCTTTTTAATGTAGCTTCCGGGTCCTCATATAGATGAATCCATGCTATCTTGAATGCTGGCATGTTCTCTTCCTACTCCTTTTCTTTATTCGTATTATCCTTTTATATTATTTCTCGTATGCATAGTCATCAATTTCTTTTTCCTCCTGTCTAATTGTCAGTTCTTCTATGTCCATTTACAGAGTGTTACCGAATATCTTAGAAGGAGTATTGGCGGTGTATTTATTCTTTTGATGAGATTTTCGTTGTAGAACCTGATTTCGAGAAGTTTCCACGTTCATCTGAGGTTTCGTTTTCTCGTTAATTCTTTCATCTCCATTTGTTTGAAGATATCTGCTTCTAATATTCCCAAGTACTTGTAATTTTTCTTTTCTCCAACCGTTCTGATTTTTTCTCGATTTATTATTTCTCTCCTTACGAGTTTCTTTTACACCTGTTTTAGCTGGTGGTCGTTCACTGGAGTCTGAGTGACATCAATTTCCTCAAGGTCACCAGGTTTCTTCTCAGTCCTGAGTATTCAAGCCGTCCTTAATGCTGTGTTTTGGTTAGCCTCCATTCATCTTTTGATTTCTAATTTTTCAGGTCTCCTTTCCAAACTTTTGGGGACCTTTCCATTTTCTATTTATTTTTTTTTTACTCCTTTAATAGTTTTTCATACCAGTGTTATTTGATGGTTTTTCACTGGATTTTGAGGGACAGCAAGACACCTCAACTCTCCAGGACTCTACTCAGTACTCTGACCGATCTTAATAAGCGAGTAGTTCGGATATTCTCTACTGGTTCTCTTATTTTCAACTCTTCTTATCCCTTAACAGAACCTTACTGTCACCGTCACATTCATATTCCATAGATTTTAGTTCTCTAGCAAGGTCTAAGTACTTATCAGTTTTTTGTTTTCTAATATTTTTACTTAGTATTCTACAGTGCTTTTTTTGTTGACTCTTTGGTCGTTTGACTGAGATAAGGGGATCTGTTTGCGTCTCAAAACCCCTGAGCATTTTGCACATCTCAATTTTCAAGGTGGATTATTATTATTATTTCTTTGATGACAAACAATGGCATGGACAACTATCACTAGGCTATCGGTTATATGGAAGTCAGACCTGACCGATAAAAAGAAACGCAGTTTGTTTTTTTTGTTTTTTTTGCAGTGGTCTTGTGGATATTGCTGTATAGATGCACTACATTGACGCTAACAAAACGTATGGAGAAAAAGTTTGACGGCAACTACATAAGTATGCTTCCAGCAATATTAAACAAGTCATGGATGCAGCACCGCACAAAGCAGCAGCTGTATGGCCACTTACCACCCTTCACGAAAACTATCCAAGTTAGAATAACCAGACATGCGGGATAATGCTGGAGAAGTAAGGACGAACTCATAAGTGACGTACACTGGTGGACCCAATCACATGGACGACCAAAGCCAAGGCGATCAGTTGGAACTTATATACAACAGCTCTTTGAGGATACAGGATGTAGCCTTGAAGACCTACAGGATGCGATGGACGATAGAAAATGGTGGCTGGAGAGTGTCAAGGGTATCATTGCTGATGGTATGACATGATGATGATGATGATGATAATTATGATGATTCCTTTGAGAATATTTCCCACCTTCGTTTGCAGATGGCCTTCCCCTGTAGTTTGGTTGATAACACGCTCCTGGACTCTTATAATTCTGGCCGATATAAATAAATTTATTAATGAATAGTCTCCTCTTGTAGTCTAATTTCCAAGTCTTCCGGTCACTTTACTCATCCTTTGGTGACTGCACCAAGCGCGCCAGTTACATTTGGTATCACCGTCATTTTCATGTTCCATAGTTATTTTAGTTCTCAGACAAGGTAAATTTACTTATCTCTCTTCGCTTTCCTTAAATTTTAACTTGTTGTCTGCCGGGATGGCAAATTCCATATTTGACAGGTTCTCTTTTTTTTTGTTCACTATCAATAGGTTTCGGTCATTTGGCCGAAATTAAGGGATCTATTTGTTTATCAAAATTCCTGCGGATTTTGTGTCTCATTCTCCAGGACTGATTCTAGGTTGTGCATATACCATTTAAACTTCTTACAAAATTCCAAGTTGATGACCTTCCGGGACTCTGCTCAGTATTCTGGCCGTTCTCAAGAATGCTGCAATTTGGATGGACTTCATTCGTCCTCTTATTTCCAAGTCCTCGAGTCCCTTTATTAAGACTTTGGTGACTGTACCAAAAGTACGAATCATGTTACATAGTTTTTTTCTGTTACTTATCCTTCTTTTCACTTTCTTTCAGTTTTATTCTGTGGTCAGCCGGGACATCAAAATCCACATTTTTGAAAGTTCTATTTTTTGTTGATTAGTATATTGTCTGCTCTTCTGGGCGAGATTAGGCGATCCATTTGTATGTCAAAGTCCCATAGGAGTTTATGTGTGCCATTCTCAAAGACAGATGCTGAGTTGGGCATATATCATTTATTCATATAACCAAATTTCAATTCCTTGCACAGTGGATCACATTTCCCACATAGTCGTGTCTACTCTTATATCCCTTCTGTGCCAATTTGCTGCATTCGCTTATTATAGGATTGATAGTTTCGTCTCTGTCACTACATAACCTACATTTGCGATCTTGTTGCGTCTTATCTATTCGCACATTGATATGATTGGTTCTTATGGCGTTTTTTTTTTGTGCTTCTATAAGGAGAGATTATGTGTCTCTCTTAAAGTTTTCTTTTCTTAGCCACTTCCAGGTTTTCTCGAGTAAGACGTTGTTTATTAGTCGTTTAAATCGCTCATAGAGTTTTATCATTAAGGGTTTTCGGACTATTCTTTTCAGCTTTATTGTTATTTCCACAACGTTTCAGCCCATATTTCCCCCGGCCTTCTTTTGGTCTTCGAACTCTGGAACCTTCACGGAAATTCGAACATCGTCCTTTATTGATCCACGGGGTCGCCTGTTCTGATTCAGTTAGCCATAATCGGGTACAAGTGTTAAGTATTCCTGTATTGTTACTCACCTGCAGATGGTTTTACTTGCCTGTAGTGAGGATTGAACCAACGCCTATAACCGTTACGCCATGTGTCCCGTTCTTACTTTACTAGAATTACTACTATTATGTATGATTTTTTCCTGTGCTCATATTAAAAAAAAAATCTGAATATGAGCACATGTAAAAAAAATACATAATAGTAGTAATTCTAGTCAAGTAGAAACAGCTTCTAAGAAGACAATCATCTGGAGGTTACAGGTTCAATCCTCACTACATGCGAGTAACAATGCAGGAATACTTAACACTTGTACCCGGTTATGGCTAACTGAATCAGAACAAGCGACCCCCATTGATTCAATACAGGACGCAGTTTGACGTTCCGTGAAGGTTCCCGAGTTCGACAAACACCTGAGTCCGAAAACCCCTAATGATAAAAATCAATAAGCTTCGTCGCAGAAAGTTAGACAACTAACGCCCATAGAGTTGTTTTTTCCTGTTTGTGTTTCCTAGTTATTATCATTTCGTTGGCCCTCGTGTAGTCAGTATCGTTTCTGATGACTGTAATCAGTCCTTCTTCGTTTTTATCTATGTAGTCCATGAGTCGTTGTATCTATGCGTCAATGCTGTCTTCAATGCTGGCAAATCCTCTTCTTCCCTTCTTTGATACATATAGTCTGTAAACGTCGTCTCTGGGATGTAATGCCAAATGCATTGGCATTAGTTTTCTTGTTCTTTGGTCCATTTGTTTAATTTCATCACTGGTCCACTTCAAAAGGGTCACTTATATTTAAGTGCAATTATGAATACTAACAGTGATAGTACATTTTGAAAAATGCCTCTTTAGAGCTTTGCTTCAGCTCAGCTTGTTCCTTCTGCCGTCAATTCCATTATACAGGGTTTTTTTTCTCGATAAAGTCTATCACTTCATCTGATATTTTGTTCATTTTTAGGCAGTTTATTATCCAGCTTTGCGAGTGCTTTTATTATTATTATTATTATTATTATTATTATTATTATTATTATAAGGTCTGGTCTTTGCTGAACCATATCATCTGCCTTTTTATAGTCAATCCAGGACATACGAGGTGCATACGATAAGTTTCCAGACTTTTTTTCGTATGGGCACTTTTATTGATAGTACACACATAAAACTCTAGTCCCTTTCAAAGTAATCTCCTCCGGCTGCAATGCACTTGTTGTACAGTTCCAACAAGGAACCATGAATTTTTAACTACTCTCGCTACGGTAACTAAGAAGGACCCCATATTTCAATAAAAAAGCCTGGTAATGAATTGAAAGTCTACGAGAAAACTGTGGAAGTCCTCTTGTGTGAGCGTGTCAATGACCTTCGTCACAGCCTCTTTCATCTCCTCAATTGTCTCATAACAACAGCCTGTGAGCTTAGGGAATAACCAAAAGTCACAGGGAGCAAGGTCTAGACAATAGGGAAGCTGAGGAACTGTCTTGATGCCCATCTTAGTCAAATAGTCTGTGACAAGGATGGAGTTGTGAACTGGGGCAATGTCCGAGTGGAAATGTCACTGACCCGATTTGAAGAGTGCTGGCCTCTTATGATTGAATCTCTTCCTGAACTACCTTAAAACCTCAACACAGTAACCCTAACCCTAACCGTAACACTTTGACCAATCAACACTGGTGTATTGACTTCCTTACTCCTCCCAAACCTCTCATCATCCCTCGCAGACTCCCTGCCTTCCGTGACTCTCTTATGCCACTCAAAAACTGATGCTCGGTTTATGCAAGATGCTCCAAAAGCAGTGTGAAGCATTCCATACGTTTCTGCGGCATTTTTTAAAAAAATGTGCCAAGTTTAAAACTGAATTTTATTGCATATCGTTTTTCTAAAGTGTCATATTGCATTTTTGAAATTCACCAGCTGTGACAACAGGCTTTAGTAGGGTGTATTCCGATTCCAGCTGTAGCTGTTCCTTTAAACCTGCAATCATAAAGAAATTAGTCAGTCATCTCATTAGATGTATAACAATAACATACAGAATGTTCAGGAGTCTACGACAATTTTAAATGTCCGTACAAAAAAAGTCTGGAAACTTATCGTATGCACCTCGTAGCTAGTTTCTTTTTCTGTCTGCTCTTGTTCTCGTTTAGGATGTGTTGATCTATGTTAAATAACTCTGCCGTGCCTCTGGATTCTTTGTGGCATTCTTTCTGTTCCTCAGGGACCATTTCGTGGCTCGTTAACAAGGAGTAAATCTCTTCCCTTATTTGTGCTATTAATATTTTCCACGTCATTGGTAGGCCGGTAATGGGTCTGTAGTTGTCTCGGACGGTTCCTTTGCTTGAGTCCTTTTGTATCAATGGTATCTTTCCTTTAGTCATACATTCGGGTACGTGTGCTCCTTGTAGGTGTCTGTGCATTTCTAGTACTAGTCTGTCGTGAATGGAGGTGAATGTCTTGGCCCAGGAACTATACATTTCATCATAGCCTGGCATTTTCCAGTTTGATATTTTTTTAGTGTTATTTTGAGTGAACCGATGTGTATATCCGCTCTAACGACTTCTTCGAGCCCTTTCAATTATTTTATCATATTGTTTATTCATTCGGATTTTTCGTTATGTTTTTTTCTTTTTGGTTACCATAATTTCGTCCAAAATTTTTCGGTTTCTTTTGCATGCGGTTGTTGGTATTTTTTGGTGTCATTTCCTTCCACTTGTTGGTAGAATTTTCGTTCGTTATTTTGGAATGTCCAGTTTTGTCTTTATTGTTTTAGCCTTTGGCGACATCTCATTAATATTCCTTCTTTCGCCTGTACTTGCTGGTTTATTTCCTCAAGTTGTACTGCTATTTTTTATTATGTTGCCTTTTCCTTTTTGTTTCTACATGTTCCATCGTCTTTTCTTTGTTTTATCATTTTGGTAAGTTTTCACTGATTTTTTATTTGCATTTCTAGTCGAATTTCCCATCCTGGTTTTGATTTTTTCTTCATGCTTTTTGAGGGGATCCCTATTTTCTCACAAACTAATTTTTCCCCTGCATAGATTATTTCATTTAATTCGGTTATATCATTCGTTGATACGTAAGGTAGAAATTGATATGTTTTATTCGTTTCCGTCTTAACCGTTCTGCATTCTATGTTTCTTACTGATGGTGAAGTAATCTTCTTCCCGTTTAATATTCTCTTTAAGTTTTCTAGATTTACCTTTTTGTTCTTGAGTTAGTGTTTGCTCTGGGTTGTTTTCTTGTGCGTTGTTTAGTTGTGTGGCATTTCTATTTTCTGAAGTTGGCTGTTCATTTCGATTTGACTGCTTTTGTTTGTTAATTCTTGACCTGTCTGGTACTGTATAACTGTCTTCTATCTTATTTTTATTTTGGTGTATTTCTAGAATTCCAAGGTCAGAAAACCAACCTTTTTTTCAATTTGTTCTGAATTGTCCGGCAAGTCTTTGACTTATCATTATCATTATTATTCATTGGGAGTTTATTTTACATCATGTCTTTATGTGCCTGGTTGCTGGGGCTGCAGAAAACATATACTGCATCTCTGTAGAGGGGTAATACTATCCAAGCGAGTGTCCTGGATATGACACTAAACAGTCTGATGGTGAGGCGTCAAGGGCATTGGGGCTTTGACGAATGCGAAGTACTATTTCATTGTCATCACTCCCATGTTCACTTTAGCCAGGGGGGTAGAAACTGATAGGGCCCTATACATGAATCTAATTGAACTGTTCGACATTTAAAATACATGAAAAGAAATGAATGATGCTAAATTGAATTTTTTGAAATAGAACTGTTCGATCATTTATCTGTGTGTATCTATAAAATGTGTTTACAAATCATATATTTGATATATTATTAAAAACAGGATTAGACATTAAATAACCAGCAATGGTTGATATACCATAAAACCAAATCAAAGGAGGTGCCAGTGGTGTAACGGTTTTCCTCGCAGGAAATGGACACGGCGACACGAGTTCAAATCCTGGACAAGACTGATTGTATTTCACATAGCATTAATACCCTTGGGAAAGGTATGAAACCAATTTTTCTCCCTCCAGCTATGGGTAAATAGTAGGGCAGACGAGGTTCTTAATCCTTGGTGAGGCAAATAGTCTAGAAGAAGGAAAACTCTTAATTCAAACCTGTTAAACTCCGCTTAAAAAATGACCTTGTGTCATATCCTGCCCGAGCGGAGGGGTTGGTAAATACGATATGATGTGATATGATAAAACCAAATCAAGCCATGCATTACGGGTAATTTCAAATGACGTCAAAGTGACTGCACGTCTTTTTACATTTTGGTGACTTTTCTATATAGCTTAAGCGATATACGAAATACTATGCTTCTTCTGTTTATATTTTTTCTCGGAAGTCCATTTAATCTAATCTCTTTTCTATATGCTTTGTGGGGGTTGTTCCAAGGGCTTCCAACATCACATTCATATTAAATATCTTTATCAGCTCTATTTAAAGTTCAAAGTGTTTGTCTGTCTTTTTGTTTTGTTAGATTTTCACTCCCTGGTTCGCTGGAACTGGAAATCCACTTGACGAGAGTTATTTGCTTCTTGTTGATACTAAGAATGGTTGTCCGTGTTAATCTCAGAAAAAGTGAAGCGTCTCATTTTCCCAGTCAGATTCGATTCCTGCATTTAAATTTTGTTAACCTTGCCGAATCTTAATATCTTGCACAATTACCAGTAAATATCCTATTACCCCACTCATGCCTAGTTTCTTATAGAGCCGGTTCCTTCATTCATTTATCAATTTGTAAACCATTTAAAAACTGTCACCTGATACTATTCCTATTTTTGCTCATATTTTCAATTTTTCAATCACAGTTAGTTTTCATATTATTATATATGTGCTGCTATTAAAAGAATTCTATTTTCTCTTTTCAGGTTTCCTCTTCTGACACAATGACTATTTTATCCCATGAGCAATTTTTTTTCTTTCCTTTTAAATTTTCTATATGTTGTTTGTTGTTTCCCTTGTTTTCCTTAAGTTTACTCTGTTCATATTTTGCCTAGTCAGCTGGGGCTGTAGAATACACTGACTGCACTTCTGCAGAGGGGTAAACCCCCACCACAAGTGTCCTGATATGACACTAAATCGTCTGATGGTGAGGTTCCAGCAGTGCTGAAGCTTTGGGGAATGCGGAGTACCCCTTCATTGCCATCGCTCCCAGGTCCACTCTAGCCCGGAGTGGTAGCACCTGATAGGGCCCTATCTATGGGTTAAATAGAACTAACAGCATACTTATGCTAAAATGAATTGAGTAAACTGAATAGCTTGAAATAGAAACGTTTTTGACAATTAAACCGTACTTACACTTAAACTGCATGCTGATGCTTAACTGAATTATTTCAAATAGAACAGTTTTTCGACATTAAATTGTATTTACACTTAACTGAATTATTACATATAACTGCTTGAATAGTTAGAAATGGAAATGTTTTTGACAATTAAACTGTGTACTTATGCTAAACTGAACAGTTTGAAATAGAACAGATTATTTACATAAAAAATGGATTTGGCGTTAAATAACCTACAAAGGTTGATATGCCATAAAACCAAACAAACCAAACCAAACCAAACCAAACCATCTGTTGATATTGTTGTTACTGTTAGGGTATTATGCTTGTCAGGATACTTTATTGTAGCCTTGCTTCCGTGCCTACTACGTATCCGGGTAGTTGGTTTATCAATCCCTTCTGTGCCAATGTTGTATTTAAAAGATCCACAGATTGACAATGACACAATCTATACGAAATTTCTTCTGACAGTTGATGTGTTTCGTTGGAGAATGTTCCTTCGTTTCCAGCAACACAAAGACAAGAAAAACTCTCATCCCTCATCTGTGAATCTTTTAAACACAACGATGCACAGAGGGAATTGATAAAGCAAATTCTTGGAAACGTATGTGATAGTCACGGAACCAAGGCCACAACGTTGCACAGAGGGAATTGATAAAAGACATTCTCGGAAACGTATGTAATAGTCACGGAACCAAGGCCACAACGTTGCACAAAGGGAATTGATCAAAGAAAATCTCGAAAATGCATGTGATAGTCACGGAACCAAAGCCACTATAAAGTACCATGACAATCATAGTACAACTTGTTGTTTCTTGTAGTTCGTCTTTATTTACTATTATGGGTACATTCTTCGAGTCACTCAATCGCAGTTGATACACAATATTAAATGAAAGGAGTTTGGGATTATAAAACAGCTTATCTGTCTAAGCACTTTATCTTTAATCATACCCTTTAGTTGGGTATGATGCGTTGTATCATTTTTCTGAGGCTCTTCACATTTGCTTCAGAAGAGCACACACACACACACACACACACACACACATATATATATATATATATATATATATATATATATATATATATATATAATATTGATGTATTCTCCAGATATTGCTGCATGCTGACTTTGCAACGACCTCACCTCGTTTTATTCTGTTACAGCTAATAAAGTTGTGATGCATTGACCCCATTGTCCCTTTACTTTGACCTACACTATGAATGGCATTTGCTTGAAAAAATTATCCTGTGGTGCCCCTCGAGATACAGTATATAATTCAATCCAGTCCACAAAGCTAGACGTGTTTTATAACCGTGTTATAAAGTCCGAAAATGTTTATGCTTATGCAATCGCATATTGGATATTAGTAAACAACGGATACATTATATACAAATACATTTGTAGACAAATATAATACACCTATTGGATACGCACACATTCGCATGCACCCAGACATGCTCATACGTAGACACACTGATATATATATATATATATATATATAATTATGAGTTTTCAATAGGTTTTCAATAGGTTAGAATCGTGAGTTATTAGTCTGCTTCCATAGACGATTCGCTTATGTAATACTTCAGATACGTACGGACACACAGACACACCCAGAGAAACACACACACACACACTCACACATGCGTATACATAAACACACCCACAGGAGAAGCACTGAAGCAATATATATATATATATATATATATATATATATATATATATATATAAACACATCGTTAAAATATACCTCTAAAACCACTCTAAAGTAGCACTGTGAAGTGATCTGTACACAAGACGGTAAAGAGATATCGTAATATTTCCACTATAAGATAGAATAAACCAAGTTAAACTTAAATGACTCAGAGCTCCACGCGGTCATTATATATATATATATATATATATATATATTTCAATTTATCCCATGATAGTGTGCTTAAACACTGAACACTAGATTCTAAGTGCAGCTCAGGGTGGTAGAATGCACCGATTGTCTCTCAGAGTAGAAGAAAGGCCTCTACCAATGAGTGTCTTGATATGGCATTAAATTACATCTGATTATGAAGTTACAGTTTGCGATTTTTAGGAATGGGGAGTACTGTTTCATTTTTATTACTCCCAT
>OY757928.1:22508647-22573647 GCA_963585895.1 Sepioteuthis lessoniana | reverse complement strand
AAGCACTCCTACGCGATTTCCTCTCATAAGTGCCATCGGAATGTGTCACTTCCTTCCGGTACATCACTTTGTAATGGCAAGTTTGGCCGGGTCGAAGGTCAAAATACAACACTAAACCTCTCTCTATTTCCACATGATTATTACCCAGTGGGAAACGAAGATAACAAGTTATCACATTAACCATCGATGTTATATCAAATTTGTCCTTCTCCTATTTAGGTAACTTAACAAAGAATAACGTGTCCAACACTCCCATGGATAATGCGTTCGATTGGCTTAAAGCTAACAGCTTCCTTCGCCATTTACCAGGTCGTCTTTTCATCCTTCAGATTGTCTTGCAACTCTAATCACTATATATATACATATATATATATATATATATATATATATATATATATGTGTGTGTGTGTGTGTGTGTGTGTGTGAGAGAGAGTATTGCTCCGAATTATTGAAATAGAATATTCAGCTTTTTGAGAATAACTTTTATATTTCCCGTTCGAATTTGTTTAAATTTTGATAGTTAACCCTTTAACGTTTATCGATTTATTATCTAGTACCTCTTCACTGAAAAACCAGGTTTTCTTTGAGATTTTAATATTTTTGAAATTTGAAGATTGTTATATAAAGTAACAAAAAAGACAAATATAAAGCTGTTCCTTTCAATAAAGAATATTATTTATAAATGAAAACAAATTTAGAGAACTATTTGTAAACTTAAGTCTTTGCTGTGGCACCTTTTTTTTATTTGCTATTTCTTTCATGATTAATTACGGAAAGTATCCAATGGTATCAATGCCAAAACTTCAGCAATGACTTTCATCAGTTCAAGTTTAGATGGAAAGTATTTTCTGAAAATGCTCTTGAGGATATCCCATTAATTTTCTTTTGGATTTACATTTGGGTTTTTTCGTGGCCAATGAAGAACAAATATTTTCTTTTCATTGAACAATTCTTTTGTAGATGTTGTTGTGTGGGGTATCATGATGGAAGATAAATTCATTGTCACCAAACTTGTCCACAGTGTATGGGATAAGGAAATGATGCAAGACCTCTTGTTAGACAGTAGTATTAATCAATCTTTTTAAGAAGCAGATATTTCAGATAGCGGCAGCAGACATACAATCCCAACCCATAACAGATTGATGGAATTTTACTTTTTTCCCACATTTACATCACTCGTATGATTTCCTCTAGACGCAAGGACGATGATTACCGAAGGAAATCTAGAATCTTGATTCATCACAGAAGATGGTCGGGTTTCATTAATCAAGAGACTAATTTTGCATGATCTCTATCCATTATGAAACGCTTTTCCTTCTGTTTAAATCTTGGTTGTGGCTTCGTAATAATTATCCTGTTCTCATATGAATGGAGTCCACGGTGTGTAGTAGATAGATTCCGTGATTCTGAAAACCTCATCAATATTGACAAAGCGATAGGAAATAAAGATTTTATTTGACTGACGTTCATCTTTAGCTGTTGTCTTGTTTTGGGGAATTTTAGTTGGAGTGATTCGTATTGTTATCTTCGATACGGAAAATTGAGAGCATACCCCATAGACGACCATGTTATTTGAGGTTTGCAAGCTTCTTACAACGATTGAATGATGGCTTTTTGTGCTAAAGATATATCTTTAACTCTTAACATTTTAAAACTGGGGAATAATACGTTTAAAACCGAAGATTTAAGTCTGTTTGACCCTGAGATTACTGACGAAATTCCTCATACATAAATCATTAAATAAATTCAAATTATCAGCTGGAATTACTAGGTTTATTACACATATCAAATTAATATACAATAAAGAGTAACTTGTCCAAATATAAAGATAATCGACACAAAGGAAGAAAGTGTGAGAGGGTTGGAAATGTATTATCATTGTTACCAAACCCTCCGCTAAGGTAGGATATGACACAAGTTCAATTTTTAAGCGGAGTTTAACAAGTTTGAATCCAGAGTTTCCTTCTCCTAGACTAGTTGCCTCACCAATGCTGCCTGTCCTACTATTTACCCATAGCTGGAGGGAGAATAACTGGATTCATACCTTTCCCAAGGGTATTAGTGCTATGTGAAATGCAGTCAGTCTCGTCCAGGATTTGAACTCGTGTCGCCGTGTCCATTTCCTACGATGATAACCATTACACGACGGGCACCTCCTGGATTGGAAAGGGATCATTACGACCGGAATGATTTCATTTCTCTTAATCCTACTTAAACTTCTGATAGCTAAAGGTTTATTTGATGTGAATATGAAATGGCTGCTTTGTGGTGAATTTTGTTGAATGACAATGATGATAAGATTTAAATACATCATCATGTTTCTTTTTTTATAGAAAGATCTTTTTTTGATATGATAATGATTGCGTTGTTAAGGGTTATGTGATATAGTATTTTTGGACAGGTAATAAAAATGACATTAAGTTTTGTAAAGCTTTTGGAATAATAATAAAAGTAAATGTTACAATTATCATCATATGGTCTTTAACAATACTCGTGGATGCGCATAATGCAATAATGTGGAAAATAATGTTCATAATTATTGATAGTACTTGTGTTTACTAGTAATATCTGTGGATGATCATAATGGGATAATGTGGGGAATATATATGTAGGGAAATATATATATATATATAGAGAGAGAGAGAGAGACTGAGCCATCTAATAGTTTATAGACTAATACTATATAATTTGTTCTAATTTTGTACATTAACATATTCAAATAAACGAGAGTCAAGCGAACTTAAAACATTGTTGATTAAGCACGATAAAGTCCATGGCTTCTTGTTCATAAAGCAAAAATAGTTTCATTATCCAAGGCAGCATTGAAGTAGAAAGGCCACTTCTCCCTCAAAAGAACATCTCTTCTTGATGGATAATTCCAGTCGGATGTGCTTGGAGCAACAACGTGATGGCAGCAGTAGAAGAATGTTCGCTTATGCATTCTTTACACGACTGCTTGGAATGTAAAAGTAATCAACTGGTAATTGAAAACTCTGCAACCCGCGGAAAGAAAGAAAGAAAGAAAGAAAGAAAGAAAGAAAGAAAGAAAGAAAAGGTGGCGGTAAGACAAAGAAATAGGGAAAAGAAATGTATAGGAACTACATGAAAGTGACGGAGAAGAAATAGGTAAAAAAACAAAAAAAACAAAAGCAAAAATAAAAACAAATACATAAGGAATGAAAATTACGAAGAAAGACATGAATATGATAAAATGTGCGATAATGAAAAAGGAAAGTGTGAAAGAAAGAAAGAAAGAAAGAAAAAAGAAAGAAAGAAAGAGAGAAAGAAAAAATGAACAATGAAAATACGAATAAAGGAATAAAGAAATAAATATATAGAGAAATAAATAAAGAAATAAAGAAAGAAATAAAATGTGTAATCAGTAAAAAGGAAAGTGTATAATGAATAAATAAATAAAGAAAGAAAAAAAGAAAGAATGAAATGAATAAATAAAGTGATTAATGTCTCAAACAGAAATGTAGAAACAAAGAACAATAAATAAATTGATAAAAAGTGTGATGATAAAAAAGTAAGTGTAAAAGAAAGAAAGAAAGAAAGAAAGAAAGAAAGAAAATTATAACAAGTGAAGAAAGAAAGAAAGAAAGAAGGAGGGAAAGAAATTTTTAAGCGTTTAAAAAAATAATGAAACAAACAGCACGCACGCACGCACGAAAGAAAGATAGAAAATATTTTTTTTTAAAAAAAGAAGGAATAAATGACGAAAGGAAGCAAGTAAATAAAAGAATAAGGACAAAGGAAACAAACATGGAGGATGAAAAAAGGAAAGAAAGAAAAAAAAGAACAGAATAAAGTTATCAATGGTGAAGTAATTATATAATTCTGTAAGGAAGGAGCAAAGAAAGAAAAAAATAGGAAGCAAATGAAAAAAATTAAAAATATATAAATAAAGGATTAAAAACGTTGCAATTAAATAACGAAGAAATATACACAAAGACAAGAAAGAAAAATAAAGAAAAGAGATAAGTTATTAGATAAAGAAAAACAAATAACCAGATAAAAAAGACAAAAGAAAAGAAACCTAAAGAAAGAAAACGAAATAAAAAAAATTAAAGAAGCCATGAAAGAATGAAATAATGAACCAGAAAAAGTGAGGTAATAAAAAAAAAGAAATAGAGATAATAGGAACCAATGCAGGGTTAAATATTTAGAAAAGAAAGGAAAATCATTAAATACAGAGATAATTCTATTGCTTGGAAATTCTAATCACTGACTGCGAAAAAAAAATGCCCCAATCCTATCTTACAGCGAAAAATCCTCAAACTTTGTTTTAACGGAAAAGTCAATAATAATAATAATAATAATTAGAGAATTGAAAAAGCTGTGGAACATGAAAGTAACGATTGTGCCAATTGTGATCGGTGCGTTAGGCACAATAACTAAAGAATTATTAAAAGGCCTGGAAGACTTGGAAGCTGGCGGACGGGTAGAGACTATCCAAACGACAGCATTGCTGAGAACAGCCAGAATCCTGAGACGAGTCCTAGAGACTTGAGGAGACTTGCTGTCACTCAAACCCCAGTGAAAAAATCATCAGCTAACACTGATTTGAAAAACTCTAAAGGAGTAAGTAATAATCATCTAATGTTGATGGGAAAAATTTCCTACGGACCACAGAATAAATCTTAAGTTATGTGAAAAGAAGAATAAGTACCTCGACCTTGCTAAAGAATTGAAAAAGCTGTGGAACATGAGGGTGACGATTGTACCAATTGTGATTGGTGCTTTTGGCACTATAGCTAAATGATTATTAAAAGGCCTAGAGGGCTTGGAAGTTGGCGGACGGGTAGAGACTATGCAAATGAGAGCATTGCTGAGAATGGCCAGAATCCTGAAACGAGTCCTGGAGACTTGGGGACACTTGCTTCCACTCAAACTCTAGTTAAAAACCATCAGCTAACACTGATGTGAAACACTAATAATAATAATAATAATGGGACCCGGACATACACACGGATCCCATAATCTCGGCCAGAAGACCAGACTTTATAACAATCAACAAAAAGAAGAGAACTTGCAAAATTGTGGACTTTGCTGTCCCAGCTGACCACAGAATAAAACCGAAAGAATGTGAAACGAAGGATAAGTAGCTCGACTTTGCTTGGGGAAAAAAATATGGAATATGCAGGTGACAATAATACCAATGGTAATTGGTGCGTTTGGAACAGTAAATAAAGGATTACTAAAGAGACTGGAGGGCTTGGAAGTTGGCGGACGAGTGGAGACCATCCAAACTACTACATAATTGAGAACGGCCAGAATACTGAGAAGATTCCTGGAAACTTGAGGAAACTTGATGTCACTCAGACTCCAGTGAAAACCCATCAGCTAACGCTGATGTCAAAAACACTAATGATCAAATAATGATAATAATAGTAAAGAATGGAAAAAGAAGGATAAATACCTCGATCTTACTAGAGAACTGAAAAAAATATGGAACATAAATGTGACGATTGTACCTATTGTAATTGGTGCTTTTGGCACGGTAACTGAAGGGTTATTAAAAAGCCCGGAGGATTTGGAAGTTGGCAGATGAGTGGAGACCATCCAAACGACAGCATAATTGAAGACGGCCAGAATACTGAGAAGAGTCCCGGAGACTTGGGGAGACTGGCTGTCACTCAAACTCCAGTGAAAGACTATCAGCTAACGCTGATATGAAAAACTGTATTGAGTAAATAATAATAATAATTGGTGCGTTTGGAATAGTAACTCAAGGATTACGAAAGGGACTGGAGGTTTTTGAAATAATAGGACGAGTGGAGACCATCCAAACGACTACATTTTTGAGAATGGCCTGAATTCTGAGATGAGTCCTAGATACTTAGGGAGACTTGCTGTCACTCAAACTCCAGTGAAAGACCATCAGCTTACGCTGATGTGGAAAACTATAATAATAATAATAATAATAATAATAAGAAGAAGAAGAAGAAGAAGAAGAAGAAAAGACGGAAAGTGTTGGGACTTCGAGAATTGCGTGGTCGGCCGGTAGATTATATAACCACGGATTATTTTCGACCCAGAGAGAACGAAAGACCCAGTAGAAGATTAACTAGACGTCACGCCGCTCTGGGCTCGGATCTTGTGCCAGACGGCTCTGGGTTGAGAAGTAGAGGAAGGTCTGATCTGTACGAGACTCACTAAAATGAGAAATCTAAATGATTAAATGTCTTGCGATAAGTCTACACCCACGAACAGAGAAGTGTAAAGAAACAGACTCGTGAAAGTAGAAAAAACGTGAAAAAACAGACTCGCTAAAGTGGTAAGCAAATATAATTCCCGAAGAAGGATTGACACACGAATGTCCTGAAGTTGAAAAACCTGTAAAAGCAGAGATGATTAAATCTTTTGAGTTGGTCCTGTACCAGTTTTGTGAATGCAAAACGAAGCGGGTCACCGAAGATTTTAATTTTTTTCGTACATATATATGAGCCATCCCCAACTCTCTCCTTAACTCCACTCTTTCATACATTTCGTAATAAAAAGAAAAGAAAGGAAGCTGATTATATTTTTATACATATTTCGCCATCATTTTCCTGGACGATAAAAAGCTTCAAATGCTTTGTTGGAAAAGAGCCAGGACAGATGTACATTTACCAAGTCAACGTAAAAATTATTTGAAATTGAAAAAATAATTATTTTTTCTTGATTTTGGGGTGAAGTTTTCAAATCTTTACAAGAAAAAATACATTATACAAAACCCAATTTTCTCATTTTCTGAAGTATATTTGACGAATGGAAATTGAGAAGGAAAAAGTCAAACCGATTTTTGATGCGTTACTATTCGTCATGAACGTCTTATATTGAATTCTTAGTTTAATTTTCATACCGATATAGAAAATAAATGTTTTTTTCAATTTCTGATATATTGAATTAATTTAAGGTTATTTGCATTTTAAAGATGTTAACACGTTTTCTTGCCAATTTTTTGCATTTTATTGAAATATTGGTGATACTGACTTTCATGCCTTATCAAATAACTAACAACTCAATTTCTAGTTGTAGGTAATGCCATTAAATGCAAATAGATACAAAAGAAATCGTGAAAACTCCTCGAATTATTTTCTGCCAATTTAAAAAAAATTGATATCTTTTCACTTAATTACTGACAAAGTTATCAAAATCCGATCGTTAGATTTTTTCTGAAAACTTTCAAAATTTGACATTTTAAGTTTGAATAAATACATCTTTCAGGTATACATACTTTAAAAATTATCTAACAAAGTCATTTTTCAAATTTAGCGGTATTTCTTTTATTTCATTACAGGATTTTCGATCTCCATTTAACCATCTATACAATTCAGTTTGTTTCTCTGTACGTATTTTTCTCCTAATGAGTATTTCCTTCTTTCCTTCCCTCTGAAGCAGACGATAAGTGTCTAATGTATACCCACTTTTTTCTTTATCTCCTTTTTTTTCCATTTTTTTTTTCTTGCATTCTTTATTGTTAGTTCTTTTTTCTCGTGGACGCGTAGCTTGACATTTTCTTCCCTTTCTTTCCTCCGAATAAAAATGGAATGGTCCATTGCTTACCTTTAGTAATGACAAGACGCACATTTCAGATATTTGTTTTCCTGTTTTATTCTATTGCTATTGTAGATATATGTAAGAAAGAACTTACCTAAACTTTATATCTCCTGAAATGAATTTTGTGTTGTCAAGAAAAAATAAATCTGATATAAAAGTATTCAATAATAACATTTTTAATCAAATATTAATACCCATATAAAAACTTAAAAGCAATTTTCCGTGCTCTTTTTATACAATTCTTGGGAATTTGATAAATAAGACAACGTTTTCAGCATCGATACCTGGAGATCCTTCTCTGGAGTCAGAGTGACAACAAGTCTCTTCAAGTCTCCAAGACTCCTCTTAGTATTCTAGCCGATCTCAACAGTATTGTAGTTTGGACGGTCTCCACTCGTCCTCTTACTTCCAAATCCTCTACAAATTCTTTATGGATTGTTTTAAGCGGACAATTAAAATTGGTATCACCGTTATCATCATGTTCCATAGTTTGTTTTTTTTTAATTCACAAAAATAGGTCCAGGTATTAATCTCTAATTTTGCCTTCTTTCAGTTTTACCCTGTGGTCAGCCCGAACAGCAAAGTCGACTATTCGGTAGTTTCTTTTTTTATGGTTGACTGACACTAGGCAAGGTCGCCAGGACGCATTATTATTATTATAATTATTATTATTTACTCATCGAGTTTTTCATATCAGTTTGAGCTGATGGTCTTTTACTGGAGTTTGAGTGACAGCAAATCTCCTCAAGTCTCCAGGACTCTTCTCAGTATTCTAGCCGTTCTCAATAAGGTAGTCGTTTGGATGGTCTCCACTCGTCCTATTATATCCAAATCCTCCAGTCCCTTTAACAATCCCTTATTTACTGTACTAAAAGCACTAATCACAATTGGTACAATTGTCACCTTCATATTCCATAGTGTTTTCAAGTCCCTAGCAAGGTCCAGGTACTTTCCTTTCATTTTCCTTCAATTTTAATCTGTGGTCAGCCGGGACAGCAAAATTCACAATTTTGCAAGTTCTTTTTTTTTTTTATTTTGGTTGATTATTATAAAGTTTGGTCTTCTGGCCATGACAGATGATCCGTTTGTATATCAAAGTCCCATTGGAGTTTGTGTGTCATTCTCCAGGGGAGATGCTTGGTTGTGCATAAACTATTTCTTCGTATGGTCAAATTTAAATTTCTTGCACATCTCACAGTTTATCACCTCGCCCAAATAATCATCTCTAGTCTGATACTCTTTCGGTGGTAATTTGCTGCATTCGCTTATTATGTGATTGATGGTTTCTTCTCAGTCATCAAATTAACTATATTATCAGATATAGTTAATTTGATGACTGAGAAGAAACCATCAATCACATAATAAGCGAATGCAGCAAATTACAGCGTGTTATCGCTTCTTCTTCTTCTTCTTCTTCTTCTTCTTCTTCTTCTTATTATTATTATTATTATTATTATTATTATTATTATTATTATTATTATTATTATTATTATTATTTACTCCTTTAGAGTTTTTCACATCAGTGTTAGCTGATGGTTTTTCACTGGAGTTTGAGTGACAGCAAGTCTCCTCAAGTCTCCAGGACTCGTCTCAGTATTCTGGCCGTTCTTAGCAATGCTGTCGTTTGGATAGTCTCTACCCGTCCGCTAACTTCCAAGTCCTCAGTGCCTTTTAATAATCCTTTAATTATTGTGCCTAACGCACCAATCACAATTGGTACAATCGTTACTTTCATGTTCCACAGCTTTTTCAATTCTCTAGCAAGATCGAGGTACTTATCTTTCTTTTCACTTTCCTTCATATTTATTTTGTGGTCCACCGGGACACCAAAGTCGACAATTTTACAAATTCTCTTTTTTTTTTATTGATTATTATGAGGTCTGGTCTTCTGGCCGGGATTAGGTGATCCGTTTGTATGTTCTGGGTTGTGCATATACCATTTGTTTGCATGGTCGAATTTCAATTTCCTGCACATTTCCCAGTGGACCACCTTGCCGACCCAGTCGTGTCTTGCCTTTTACTCCTTCTGTGCTAATTTGCTGCATTCGCTTATTATGTGATTGATCCTTTCGTCTATGCCACCGCATAGCTTATATTTACTATTTTGTTGCGTCTTATCTATCCTCGCTTTGATATTATTGGTTCTTTTGGCGTTTTCCTGTGCTTTTATAAGGAGGGATTCCATTTCTTTCTTAAAGTTTCTTTTTCTTAGCCAGGTCCAGGTTTTCTGGTGTGAGATGTTGTTTATTAGACGTTTAAAGCGGCCATAGAGTTGTTTTCCTTCCAATTTTTGTTTCCTAGTTGTTGTCACTATTATCATCTACTCTTTGTGAGTTTTCCCACCAGCGTTAGCTGATGGCGTTTTACTGCAGTTTGAGTGATAGCAAGTTTCCTCAAGTCTCCAGGACTCTTCTTAGTATTATGGCCTTACTCAACAATGCTGTACTTTAGATGGTCTCCCCTCGTCTTCAAACTTCCTTTTATTACAATTATTTTTATCATCTTTTTTATTATTATTAATGGTATTTCACACCCTGTGAGTTCTTCACACCGATATTAGCAAGTGGTATTTCACAGAAATCCGAGTAACAAGTCTCGTCAGCTCTCCAGGACTCTTCAGAGTGATCTAACCGATCTTGATAATGCTGTAGTCTTGATAGTCTCCTTTTTTTTCCTTTTAATTTCTCACACTTCCAGTCCTCTTTTCAATAAAAAAGATAATCGAGAAACGAAACTATAAAAAAATTAGTTGAGAACTTCGTTATTTGAATCTCTTTACAATTACATAAAATAATAAATCTTGACAATTAAACTAAATTGCATCTCATAATTATGTTCCAGTTCTGCTACACTGGGATTTGTCGAGGCACAACTTCGTTGTTAATTCTTCCTGATAGATCTGATATAACGTTAAAATTGATTTTGAACTAAATTTATTCTTAAAATACTTATATCGTGAGCAGGTGTGTAGTGTTAAAACAACAAAAAATTATTTTTACATCGTCACTTGAAACACTGATATTGCAATTGAATTGCAAATAGATGTTTGAAGATGTAGTATTATTTGAAATTGTTTCATTTCTAGCAGGTGTTTCTTATTTGTTTCCATTAGTGAATCTTCTGTCAGGTCCGTGTGTAGGTAAATCCCTTAAGTTTACAGGACACTTCTAAGTAGTCAAGTTCATTTTAAAAGAGCTGTTTTTGATTGTCTCAGTTCTTCGTCTAATCTCCAGCCCTTTTTGACCGTTCGAAGAGCACCGCCTCCATTCACAACTTTTTTCAACTCTCATACATAACCCAGATATACTGTCTATCTTTTCGCCTTTTTTTTATATAATACACAGGAATATCAAAATCCACTTCTTTACAAATATTATCTTTATTATTTGATAATAAGTTTGGTCTTCGGGTAATCCAAGAGAATTTGATGCATCTCGTTTTTTTAGGATGGGTTCTGGTTTTTGCAACATACGTATAAGTAAGGTATGGTCTGCTGCTGACAGATTAGCGGCCATAAGCATATCTGAACTGGAGGTGCTCGTGGTGTAATGGTTATCGACACATGTAATTCGACACGGCGACACGAGTCCAAATCCTGGACTGATTGCATTTCACATAGCACTAATACTATTAGGAAAGGTATGAATCCAATTATTCTCCCTCCAGCTTTGGGTAAATAGTAGGGCAGACTAGGTTCTTCAGCCTTGGTGAGGCAACTAGTCTAGGAGGAGGAAAACTTTGAATTCAAACCTCTTAAACTACGCTTAGAAAAATTGACCTTGTGTCATATCCTGCCCGAGCGGAAGGGTTAGGTAAATATGATAAGCATATCTGAACTCTCTGAAACCATGTTAGTATTAAACTATGGAATTTAACTAAAAGTCTGGTGAAAATTTTTGATGGCAACCAAACAAGAATGAAACGTGCTATTTTGAAGCAAAATAGCGACTGTACGGCCACTTTCCTCCTATCACAGAAACCATCAAATAAAACGAGTAAAACATGCTGCTTACGGCTAGTAAAATAAGGAAGTACTCGTAAGCAATGTTTTCCTTATGGTTCTTACTCATGGGCACACCAGTGTTTGCCGACCAACAAAAAATTTACCTCTATCAGGTAATGTCGATGACTGGGTGCCGTTTAGAGAATTTATTAAAAACAATAGCTGATTGGGACTGTTGTTGGAAGAGACTCAAATGAATCTGAGCTGCTGGAACGCCTCGATAATGATGATGATGATATATGGAGGGCTTTTAGTGAATCATATTAACAGAAAAGATATGTGATCCTTAACCTTTTACAGACATAGAAATATTTTTGTCACCGACAGTACAGAGAAAGGGAAAAAAACGACAGTTGAATAAAGGTATTTTCAATCAGCTACACGTTGACTAATTCCATGTTGATATGCAGAAACATAGTTTGGAGCCCTCAGTGTTTTGTTGGATTGTGTAAAAGTTATTATGTAAATATCATAATTAGATGTAGACATACCCGGCTCATTGGCCTAGTGGTTAGAGTGTTTGCCAATAGCCTGGTAGACCGGGGTTCAATCCAGATCGAATCATACCAAAAGCTCAAAAAAAAAAAATGGTTCTTGATGCAACTTTGCTTAACACTCATCATTATAATGTACATATCAATGGTTAAGTGGAGCAATCCAGGGAAAGGAGTAGCGCCCTTCCCTTACACTTCGGTTTAGTAGCTATTGAAAAGAGAACCTTCGAATCGACCTCGACTAAGGTCGACTATAATTAAAAGTGAGAGTTTTTATGTTTTTATGCATTTGCACTAAGACATAAATAACTGATGATATTTTAAGTTTTTTTTTTTTTTTATGAGTGATAAACTAACTTATTTGAAAATGTCCTCTATTTAGCAAATTTAGTGAAAATAAATCACCTACACTACGAACATTAAATTTTACCTGCCTGCGAAAGGGTTAAGCATATTTTCCCTTCACAGTTAGTTACGCCGTTAATTTTTTACATTGGCTGAATATTACACGTGACTAAAAGCTTGGAACCACAAACTCAATATTGTTCCTTTTCCTGTGTGATCACAACTATTTCAACAAACAGGGAATTACAAAGTAAAGAATGAGTAAGCAGTTTAAATATACAGAAATACAAATCAACTGGCTTTTTAATTTGTCTGGCTCTGAGGTCATCACTCAGAGAAATTGATTAGTTTAAGAGCCATCGACTTAGTCATGTTTATTATTAGCTTTTGTTTCGGTATTCATAAGGACATTGGTGACCCATGTTTTTCGGTTATGTTTGTAATCGAGAAACAAGACACAACGCCATTGCGAATGGTTGGCTCAAGGAAAGACAAAAGCAACACTAAAACATCTACTAATCAAGTTGTGTTGATTTGATTTGATTTTATTTGACTTATTTCGTTCTCGCCAAAAAAAAAAAAAAAGTAAAACAATTATTTGTTTTATTATTTGGTCGGTCACTGCTTGGTACACGCAATCTTGTTGGACATTCCTATAAGGGTTATATTGCAATAAACATTAGGAACGGCGTAGAAAGACTTGATTAGAATATGTTTTAGAATGAAATAGTTGAAACTTAAACAGTAAGAAGTAGCTATATTTCAGTATGTATTTAACATGATGAATCATAAATAATGGGGTTCATATTACAAAGATAACTTTGCGAATTAACAAATTTATAAGGTTACAATAAAAAAAATAGCAATAAGAAAATAAGAAAATAAAAAATGTAATATATAGAATATGAAAAAAGAGAAAATAGTACATTTTTTGGAAATCCCACAATACCATTTACCGCCAAAATTTAAATTTCGGTAAAAAGAATGAAACAAAAAAAATCGAAAAACTCGGTCTCTTTCGGTGTTTTTGTAGCCCACTAGAAAACAATTACGATTATAAATTTTCAGAAAAGAGAAGAAATACTATATAATTTTTATAATATTCACAGAATAAATTTTCAAAGATTTAAAAATCGAAAGAAACCGATTTGTTCTTTGAAAACATCTATTTACGTAAAAATATATATTCACCCATAAAATGTGTGTGCATTTATACAGTGAAGTGAAATAAATATTCGTTCATATGAACATTTTTATCTTTCAAACATAGCCTGAAGAAAAATTTTATATGTATTTACTTTATAAGAATTTATTCTACTAACGTGTATATAAACTTAGGTTAGAATTAATTTTGCAAAAATCAATGCCATTTATTCATTTTCATGAGTGAAAAAAATAATCGTACTGTACAAAAATAACGTATCATCTTCATTTAATACTTTGTAGAATATTCTTTATTCATTCAACTGCAACGTATCTCTTCCTGTAGTTCTCAATTAATTTCTTGCAATAATTAGTAGGTATTCTGTAACAATCTTCCTGCCATTTTTGTCTTCAGATTATTGATTTTTGCTTGTGTACTTTTTCGGATTTGAATTTTCAGAAATCACCACGAGTTGCTTTTTGGATTCAAATCCGAGGACTGACTTGGCCATTGCAAAAGATTAACATTATTTTTAGGCAACCACTTCTTCGTAGATTTAGCTGTATGCTTGGGATCATTATCCTATCCGAAATTGTTATCAGATAGTAGCTCAAGACTCTCAACTGAAGACTACAAATTTTCTTGCAAGATTTGTTTATACTTTTGGGCATTCATTTTACCATCTATTACTGATATTTTCCCCACAGCCTTAGCTTAAAAACATCCCAAAATCATAATACTGCCACCGCCAAATTTCACTATTGGTACCGGGTTCGATGGTGAGTAGGCTGTGTCATCTTTCCTCCGCACAGGATTTTGATGAATATGACCAAACAACTCAATTTTTACTTTCATCTGTCCATAGTATTTTTTCCCAAAAAGAATTGTCCTTTTCCTGATGCTGTCATACGAATTTTAACTCTGCATCTCTATCTCGTTTTAATATGTGATGGATTTTCTTTGGTCTCCATGACTTTAGACTATTCCTCAACATTTCATTACTCATTGTTCGCTTGGTCACACAACATTCTGATGAACGCAAATCTTCCTGAAAGCTCCTCGCGCGTAACAATTTGATTCTGGTTAATCAGGCGTTCTAATTTTCTTGATAATCTAGGAGAAATCTTCCTTGGAGCACCTGATCTTTTTTGTTTGCATCTGTGCTTTAAACCTTTCAATAGATGAACTCATCGTATTAAAAGGAATATTAAGGTTGCTTGAGATATTTCTATAACTTTCACAATCTTTCCAATGTTTAACAATCAGTGCTTTTAGTAAATTACTCAATTCTTTACCTCTTGCAATGATCTGAACCTTCTCGTACGACAAGCAATTGAAGAAAGTCCTCGTTAGGATTTTTTATGGGTACTGATAGCATTATTGGAACAATCTAAAAAGATTTTGCAATAATGTTGAACTGTAGAATTAATTTTTCAGTCATGAAAATGAATAAATGGCATTTATTTATGTAAAATGAATTGCAACCTAAGTTTGTATACAAATATTAGTAGAATATATCCTTACACAGTAAATGTATATAAAAAATATGTTAAGGCCATATTTGAATGATAAAAATATAAAATGTTCATATATACGAATATTTAATCCTCCTCACTATATATATATATATATATATATATATATATATATATATTTCCAAACTTTTTGTACAGGCATTTAAAATTATTGTAGACTCTTGAAAATTCAGTATGTTATTGCTATGCATCTTATGAGATGACTGACCATTTTTTTATTTCAAGTTCAAATGAACTGCTACAGCAGCAATTGGAATACACCCAACTAAAGTCTGATTGTCACAGCTAGATGAATTTCAAAGATGTAATCTGGACTTTAGAAGAACAATATGCAATAAAATTCTGTTCTAAGCTCGGTAAAAATGCCATGCAATGAAAGCTGGATCTACTGCTATGACCCAGAGATCAAGATACAGAGTTCCCAGTGAAAGCATGTTGGTTCTCCCACACCCAAGAAGGCCTGACAGAGCAAATCCACCCACAAATTTTGATTATCCCTTTTTTGACAGCACTGGCATGATCTACGTGCATTTGGTTCCCTCTGGACAGACAGACAACGAGGAATGATATGTTGAGGTTTTAAGAGAGTTCAGGAAGAGATTCCGTCGGAAGATGCTAGCACTCTTCAAATCGGGTCAGTGGCATTTCCACCAGGACAATACACCAGTCAACAACTCATTACTTGTTAAAGACTATTTGACCAAGATTGGCATCAAGCCAGTTTCTCACCCTTCCTTTAGTCCAGACCTTGCTCCCTGTGACTTTTGGTTATTCCCTAAGCTCAGGTCTATCGTTATGAGACAACTGAAAATATGAAAGAGGCTGTGACGAAGGTCATTGACACGCTCACACAAAAGGACATCCATGAGGACTTCCAGAAGTTGTTGGAACGGTACAACAAATGCATTGCAGCCGGAGAAGATTATTTCGAAGGAGACTTGAGTTTTATGTGTGTACTATCAATAAAATGCCCAAACGAAAAAATGTCTGGAAATTTATTTGATAATCCTCGTATATATAATTATCGCACAATTTCACTTCCAACAAAAATTTAACATTCGACACGAAAACAAGAACACAGTCAGTTTCAATACCTTTCCACTCCCTTGGATAACACTTGTATTAGTAGACCTCTGAAAATGAGGAGGTCATATTATATAATTAAATAATATTTTAAATTATAATTCCATGAGTTAAATAATAAAAAATACATTCCAACTCAATTCCGTATGCCGAGTTAAAATATTATTTTCTTACCATACATTGAATGTGTATTTGTGTGTGTGTGTGTGTGTGTGTGTGTGTGTGTGTGTGTTAGAGAGAGAGAGAGAGAGAGAGAGAGAGAGAGAGAGAGAGTGGCTCCGTTGGAACATTTATTTAACAATTTTTCTGTGCATTTACCTCATGAAATTGCAGTACATTTAGACCTCTAGACATGAGGAAGTGTTTCTTAAGCCACATAGTATGTATCTAATCAACCCTTCATCCGTAAGTGCATCCGTAAGTTATGTTCACAATGTTTCAACAGATGCGTTTTCCGGTCTTCTTGGGGTGTTTCTTGTCAAACTCAGAAGCCTACATGGAACTTCGAAACCCGTCTTTTACTTTATCCACGGGGGTTGCTGGCTCTGATTCCGTCAGCCATAACTGGGTAAAAGTGTGAAGTATTCCTGTATTGTTACTCGTTTGCCGTCAGAAATGAACCTGCCACCTCCAGAAGATTGTCGCTTAGAAGGTTTGGAAACCGACGCCTATAAACGATGCGCTATGAGTCCTACTGGACAGTTCAGAGTGAACCTTTGGGAATGAAGAACTAAAGTTCTTACATCACGATGCATTACTACAATTATGTATGATTATTTACCTGAGCCCATTTAATAAATGTTTTTATGTAGCCTTTTTGTTTATTAGTTCCCATAGAGTATTAATCTTTAATTTTGGCTCACTCAGTAAGTCATTGTAGCCGAACATATGTGCTGATTCTTTAAAGCGATTAATTCTCCGACGTTCTTCTCTATCAATTAAGAAATTTGTTGTCTGGTGTACACTCGCATATATATATATATATATATATATATATATATATATATAAGATGGCCGCCCGTAGTCGAGAGCGAACCGAGGTCTCCTTTTTAATAACTACTACACCGAGGCGTAGAGGAGAGCATTGCTCCTATTCCCAGATGCTCCACTTACCTTTGATCCATTCTGAGTATTAATGAAGAACGCATCAAGAACCATTTTTTTTAGTTTTTGTTATGACTCGACCTAGGATTGAAACGCAGTCTCACTGACAACAGGAAAACACACTAACATTTATGCCAATACGCCGATCACCATGTTGGTGAGACTTGGAATACGTTGGCTATAACCTAAAGAGAAGTTACACTTCTAAAAAACAAGGGTGGCCTGTGTTTGACTCTAAATGCGGAGTTATGATATGGCTCCATCATCAAGGGAGGATTTATTACAAAAATATGCAAAAACAAAAGTTACATCACTTTTGTAATAGATCCTCCCTTGATTATGGCCCAAAGTCAGTCAGAGAGTACTAGGGATACATACAACTATGGACAATACATGAATATATTCCCGCCGAATAAAATAAAAGCAATACGGGAATACAAACGGATCTAGAAGAAGATATGTAGACAAAAAATGCCTATTATGTTGAATGAAATATATATATATATATATATATATATATATGTTTGTGTGTGTGTGTGTGTGTGTGTGTGTGTGTGTGCGTGCGTATGCGCGTGCTGATAGATATATAAATAAGCAGTTCTATTTGACAGAAAATTTGAAAAAGATATACACATCCATTCATACAAGTATTGTTAAAACGAGAGAAATATCTTCTCACAAATATATACGCGCCTACACACATACACACTCACATACACGCACAGATATTAATATATATATATAGTGAGTCAATGAAAGAAATAAAAATCAGTGCATGTGTTATATACTCCAGTGTATTAATAAAATACTTTCTCAGAGCGTTCTTTGTCGAATGGAACAAGTTAAAAATAAAAAATGAAAATGAAAACCTTTGAAGGTTAGATCTATTTTGTCTATATTGACATGAATCATAATTTCATTCTTTGTTAATACACTTGTGATTCAAAATTGACAAAGTTAACGCTGACATATTCTCACGTAGATAAATTAACGTCAACTTATTTCTAGCACTTTCTGATACTTAATATAATCTACTTGAGAAAAATCGTTTTCGTTGCAAAATTGTTTAAGTAGGTTTTTTTTAATGATTTTGAGTGGAGAATAAGTTGTCTGGCTGAGTTTTTCGATATTTTTTCAATCTTTTTTTTGATTAGAAGGGCTTTTTTTCAATTTTTAAGGTTGATTATATACACACACACACACACACACACACACACACACACACACACACACACACACACACACACACACATATATATATATATATATATATATATATATATATATATATATATATATATATATATATATATATATATATAAACTAGAACAAATCGATCAGCAGAGACTGACTGGGAGAGATGGATGGTATGATTTAACAAACCAGTTAGTTTTTAGATGCTGAGTAAATATAGATAAGAATGTCAGCAATAATTTGTTGAAAAATGTATATATATATATATATATATATATATATATATATATATATATATATATATATATATATATATATATATATATATATATATATATATGTAGTCATCTGACGAGCATGAGAGTATAGTAATATTCCCTGCTGAAATAAATTTATTATGACGAGTTTGAATTTGAGTCTCCATAAAATTGTACTATATATATATATATATATATATATATATATATATATATATATATATATATCGATAGATGTAGAGAAAAAGTAATAGGAACAGCCAGAATATATTGATAGCTAGATAGATACAGTGATGGATAACTGGAGCCATATGAACTGATTAGAAGATATAGAAATATTTTTCCACGGATCAGATTTTGTATGATTGGTTTATTTCCACGTTATGTCAACTCGTCTTGGGTTATTTTAGGCAACGAAGGGATTTTTTTTATCCTTTAAAAGTAAGCCATCATTGACTGAATGATTGATGAATTGATTTTAACGCCATGAAAATTCAGATAGGTTTATTTGATCCTGAAAAGTTAGGTATTCTTGTTCCTTGTAGATTCAAATACAAAATATTTTTTGCTATCGTTTCTTCAAAGCTTTTTCGCAAAGTTATATATTAACAAATATTTTTATTCATTATAAATATTTATCTCAGTTTCTTGTTTTCAAGTATTCCAATCAACAATTAACCATTATACGGTTTCAAGTATTTAATAATTGTGTGTGTGTCTACGTGTGTGGGGGTGATTTGATTTTTGCATCAGAGATTGCGAAATTTAATTTGTACAAACAGTCTTTTTATTCTGTAAGGTTTTAGAATATAAAAGGATTGTTAATGTTAGTTTTCATCGAATAATGTTCCACAAGAAATAATAACGTAATTATTGTTTGCCCAGTCGGCCGAGGCTGTAGAATACACCGACTGCTTCTCTGCAGAGGGGTAAGACCCCTCGCCTAACGAGTGTCCTGAATGACACTAAACAATCTGATGGTGAGGTTCCAGCAGTGCTGGAGCTATGGGGAATGCTGAGTACCCCTTCATTGCCATCGCTCCCAGGTCCACTCTTGCCCGGAGTGGTAGCACCTAATAGGGCCCTATCTATGGGTTAAATAGAACTAACAGCATACTTATACTAAACTGAATTGTTTGAGTAAACAGAATAGCTTGAAATAGAAAAGTTTTTGACAATTAAACCGTACTTACATTTAAACTGCGTGCTTATGCTTAACTGAATTATTTCAAATAGGACTATTTTTTTGAAATTAAAACTGTATTTACACTTAACTAAATTGTTACATATACCTGCTTGAATAGTTTGAAATGGAAATGTTTTTGACAATTAAACTGTACTTATGCTAAACTGAATTGTTTTAAATAGAACAGATTACTTACATAAAAATCGATTTTGCGTTAAATAACCTACAAAGGTTGATATGCCATAAAACCCAACAAAGCAAACCAAACCAAAAGTAATTATAGTTTAAAACATTTAATATGGAAGAACGTCGACGTTACAATATTTCGGTTTTATTTGGCACCCGTCTTTGATCTAACGATACTTCATAACATCTTTTCTAATTCCTGAGGATGGATTATTGAAACCGAAACGTTATAACATCGATTTTCTTTCATATTAACAATTCTTTGATTTATTTTATCATAGAATGTAGGGTAATGAACCTGCTGTAAAATTGAACTTAAATTTACATTTCATTTATGCATAGACTCGCAACACTTTGACAAAATATTTCAATGCTACTTGACCTCATCGAGTGAATAAAATAATGTTTTAACATGACATTGAAACTTTAAATATCAAAACTTGGTTAATTTAGTTAGACGTTTGTCTTCTTTCGTATAATTTTATTTACAGTCTTGGGCATTATCACTCACTTTTTTACGGTAGAAAACTTCTAATTAAATCTTTATGTAATCTAGTATATTTAATTACATTTAATGTGAATTTAAAAAAACTATATTGTATTGTTATTACAATTACTCTTCATCTGGAGATTTTATTCTTTCTTTTTTTAATTAAAAAATAAGCATCAGTTTAGATATACGTTCCTTTTGTAGTGTATATAGAATTATATCGATATATATTTACACAGTCGCTTCCCGGTGGTGTACTGGCTAACGTTCTGGTTTGCAACATCGTAGTAAGCGAATTCGTGCTCTAGTCACGCTTTACGTGCTCTTGCTAACATTGGGAAAAGTAGGAATAGTTGTGGATTTTTTAGCAGGATATGCACCTGTGTAAAGAAGGGGACAAAGGAAACGAATCCCGTGAATTGGGAACCGGAAGGAAAACACGTTGGCGTTATTAATATTATATACTGACAAGAGATTCACAGTCAGATGTGCACAGTTTTAACCCCAACAAAACAGGTGGTCAGTCAGGAGAAGCGGGCAGTTAGAGAAGAAACTGCATTGAGCATAGCCTTGTAAACCAGTGGCCTCACGTTGAGAAGTGGTCCTGATCAGCACCATCAAAAAGTTACCAATGGAGCCATGAATATGTAATCATAACGTGTGTTAAGAAGATAGGGTGTCAAATGTAGCAGTCCTAGGCCTTCGTCTCTCTCTCAACAGTTCAATCCTCTCATGACAATTATACACACACACTCACACACACACACATATATATATATATATATATATATATAATTAGAGGATTTGATATTATATTAATCAAATTACTATGACCAGAAAATCCAGCAAACATCTACATGCGACATACGGAACACTGAACAGCTGTTTCGACCTTTTTGGGTCTCATCAGAAGTGCATACCATAATCTCTACCATTAGAGATCGAACCAGCTAACCCAGAATACAGAAACCGAACTTCTACTAATGTGCCGCCAATTTATGCAACACATAAGCGGTGCCAAATTAACTAGTCATGGTAAGAATGCGCGACTGCATGATCATATGTATCTTGAAAGTACGTTTTTACCTTACAGAGGACACGACCAAATCTAGGGCTACGTCTTGGATTCAGTGTTCCGTAGGTCGCATGTAGTTGTTTGCTGGATTTTCTGGTCATGGTAATTTAATCAATATATATATATATATATATATATATATATATATATATATATATATATATATATATATATATATTAAAAAGAAGTATTGTTTTTTTCTGCAGGGGTATATAATACCCAGCTATGTGTTAATTCGCATCACAGCATTTCTTATTCAATTGTTGTTTTTACATTAAATAACCCACCAATTGTGGCATGACAATGACAAAGAAACCAAACCCCACAACCCCTCTGAACGAGCAAATGCAAAACAAATTTTTCTTCATCAGATTTGAATTCAGACTTTTCCTTTTAGACTGGTCGCCATACCAAATCTAAAGACCTTAATCTATCCTGCTGTTTACCTATCGCTGGACACAGAATAGTTAGATGTAAACCTTTCTCAAAGGTATTAGATCTATGCGACAAGCAAACGGCTTCGTCCCCGATTTGAACTCAGGTCACCGTGTTCATTGATTACAATGACAACAACTGTTTTTTCTAAAAATGTTACTTTAAGTTTAAACCGTAATACTGACATATTGCATAGGTCCTTCAATTTAACAATGGTTATCGAACCATGCTTTTTAAATTAGAAATTATTCTTTATTTAAACTTTTTTCATGAACATCTATTAGTATTTAATAATATACAGTAGATATTTAAATACATGATAGATATTTAATTAGAAATATTTGAATGTAAAATACCTAAACATATGATATACAAATATAAGATATTTAAATATATGACAGCTTTTAGATATATGATATTTAAATATATACTATTTAAATATATGATTAAATTTCTGTGAAATAAAAGAGTAGATAAAAACGCCAACGTATTTAGCACATCAAAGTAAACAATTTACAATATAGGGTGCCCTTGTGGTGTAATGATTAAAGCCATGTACTGCAGAATCATAAGTAAGCAAGTCTGAACACCAGTCTCGCTATAACGTTCATTTTAGGACAAATACCCCTGAGAATGCAAAGAACCCTCTTACCCTTCCATTTATTGGTTAAATAATATCACTACTGTTCTTTTAGAAGAATGGATTTGGCATTAGATAACCCAAGAAGTTTGATTTGCAATTAAACGAACAAACAAAAATTTCCCTGTTTATAACAAATTCTATAATCAGTTAGTTAAAGAAGAAAAGAAATATAAAAATATATATGAGATAAAATCTCGCAAACCTTTCAATTCTCAATTGAACTATTATATAATACATCTGATTCTTAATATACGAGGATCATTAAATGAGTTTTCAGACTTTTTTCGTATAGGCACTTTTATTGATAGTACACACATGAAACTCTAGTCCCCTTCGAAGTAATCTCCTCCGGGTGCAATGCACTTGTTGCACCGTTCCAACAACTTCTGGAAGGCCCCATGGAAGTCCTCTTGTGTGAGCATGTCAATGACCTTCGTCACGGCCTCATTCATCTCCCCAATTGTCTCATAACGACAGCGTCTGAGCTTAGGGATGCTCTTTATGTAGTCATTTTTTTTGCTGTGGAAAAACCGAGGTAATCCCATATGCAGAAGTGAAATTGACTATAAAATCTAGTCATCTGAACTCAAATGAAATTCAAGGTGTTTCATAAAAAACTGACATAATTTCCTAATCAAATGTTTTGCCCTATTCGAGTTTAAATGATTTCAAATTTGAAAAGCTCCATTTGAAATGACACAAATAATAAAAAAAATTACAAGTTATGTGTATCCAAATATAGAGAGGCTGAGGGTAGAGGGAGAAGGCAGGACGGAAGGAACTTTAGGACGTGACATGAGCACATAACTTGGGCACGGTGAGACGAGGCAGAAGCGACTAGGGTCTCCACAAAGCGAGACGTGACAATAAATACAGCTTGGTAACTGAAGGTATTGACAGACCACCCAACTCTAGTTAATGAACCCAGAAGACAATTTTGGACTTTAGGAAACCAAACGTCCACATCCCTCTTAAAATAGTCTTAAACACAACCTGAAAATATACTGAAAGACAACAGGACATTCACTAATCACTGATAAGTGCATTATAAATTTAATTGTTTTCCTTCAAGGACTATTGACCGCTAAAGGAATTAGCTTTATTAATTCTTTCGCACTTCTGATATAAACGTATTTAAACGTCTTACTACGTTGCTTACTCTTTCTTACGACTCATATGGGATGTCGTTAAATTTCCCATATTTTGCTAAAGCCTTAATCGTTACATGAGTCGTAAGAAAGAATAAACAAGGCAGTAAGACGTTTAAATACGTTTATATAAGAAGTGCAAAAGAATTAATAAAGCTTATTCCTTTAGCAGTCAATAGTAATTAAAAGAACAAATTGTGGTTGGTGAATGTCCTGTTGTCTTTCTGTATATTTTCTGGTTACGTTTAAGAGTGTTTTAAGAGGGATGTGGACGTTTTGTTTCCTAAGGCTCAAAATTGTCTTCTGTGTTCATTAAGTAGAGCTGGGTGGTCTGCTAATACCCTCAGCTGTTAGGGAGTCTTTTTTGCCACATCAGGCCTCGTGGGGACTCTATTTGCTTCTGCCTCGTCTCGCCGTACCCAAGTTATGTGCTCAAATCACGTCCTCAATTTCCTTCTGTCCTGATTTTTCTCTCTACCCTCGGCCTCGCTAGATCCGTGTACACAGATATCTAGAGGATATTTCGTAATCTTCTAATAAAAATCCTATGTTTTATGCCATTTTTTATTTATTTCAGATTGAGTTAAAGAAAAAGCACTTAGAATTAAACATAGAATTGTTAGTTATTTTTACACATGTTATTAAAATCTGAGATCATTTAAACAAAAATCAATCAAGTCAGTAGATTATGAAATTATATCAATTCTAAAAGCGCCAACACATCATAAACGATATCTATTATTGTGAAACACCCTTTATATTGATCTTCCAGTCAGTATTTCGATCTTTATCATCTGGCATTGATTTATCGCCTCAATATTTTCAGAACCCAGTTGTGTAGACTGATTTTTTTTACTTGATTTTTTTTATTAAGATTATCTCAGACCAAAAAATCAAGATGATCTTCCTAATGTATTGTACAACTCCACCCCGTGAAGTCATCAAATAAAAATGAATATGTTTTATTAAAAAGAAATACCTCCCTGATAAAACGTAATTTATTGGTACTAGATAATTACTTTCCGAATACCTTAAGGTGTTCGGAAAGTTAGTACACTTTACCATTAAGTAAATAAAACAAACGTAATTTAATTTTATTCAAATTTCGATATTATCAATAAAAATATACGAAACAAGCTTTTCAACGACTGCAGCTCAACAAATCAAAGAAAACATTAAATCTTTAGGATGGGAGGTTCATTAAAATCTTCCATTAGTAAGAGATTTAGCAGCTACAGAGATCAGTTATTTTACCACTTAAACTTTCCCTCTGTGGTAGAAGATTTCCAAAGAAAGAAGAAGTAGGGAACCTACATTCAGACATTTCCTTTTTTTTGGAAAAACCCAGAATCATTTAATGTGTAATCAATAGATTGTCCTCTCGTTGGATTACACTGGTTCAGATTGCGAATACATTTTTCATGTTAATACTTGAATAAATTTAACTTACATTTGTTTCATATGCCCTTAGGTAAATCGTAATTACTTTCCGAATCTCCCCATACTGCTTGAGAAGTAAGGACGGATTCAAAAGCTATATATTCCAGTGGACAGCTTCACATGAACGAGCAAAGGTAGAACGACTAGCTAAAACCTATATGCAACAGCTCTGTGCCGATACAGGGTGTAGCCTGGAAGACCTCCCGATAGAGATGGGTGGCGAGAGAGGGTCAGAGAGATCAATGCTTGCTGCACGACATAATGATATATATATATATATATATATATATATATATATATATATGTGTGTGTGTGTGTGTGTGTGTAAGTTGTTTTTTTTTAAATAGATGCAACACAATAATGTGATAATGATTTATTACTACGAAACTCAGTGTCGGATGGTGTGAATTTATGCTTGATTTGGATTCTGTATGTGTATAGCTGAATATCCTTCTTTAAGATTCATGGCTTTGCAATGATGTAAGTGAAAGACCAAGTTCTTGGGAGAGTCTGTGGAAGGACTTTTTCGGAATTCTTCCAACAAAATCTCACCCTGCATCCACATTGTCAGGACATCTCGTCGTCGACTTTTTGCCAGATCTGAGATTTTCTGCCTTCTAGTTGAGGTTGTTTACTGACCCTGTGGCTCAAAATTTGTGTACCAAACGATGAATTTGGCTTTTCTGTGGAAAATTGTTAAAGTTAAATATGGGACGAAATTTTGCTTGCACAGTTATATTGAAATGGAATATCCTAAACTCTCTCTCTCAGTCATGAGAACTGACTATATCAGTGACTATATACCGAGCTCGGCATTATGCCTGTTTTTGCTTCGAGGATTAATAGCGTGCCTCTCTATTCCATGTCAGTCTTAATGTAATATACTAACTTAGCTGGCGACGATGAACTTAGCAGATTCAAAGCGGTCGCAAGATAACATCAACAAAGTGGTTTCACTGGAAAGAGAATATAATTTATTGCCTATGGATAGATTTCGCAGATAAGATCAACAAATTACCGGAAAAAAACGGAAGTATGTAAGTTTCCATAACCAGCCCTAACAGAAAAATACGTGGGCGAAGAGGCGTGTTCATGGGGCAAAAAATACAATGTAATGTCTGTAATTTTAGACTGAAAGGAGAGATCCACTGGTCACTCAACTGAAGGGGATAGGTCCGCTGGTCTCTCAAACGAAGAACGAGACCAGCTGGTCACTCAAGCGGACCTGCCAGCTCCTTGTGGGTGTTCTCCGGCCGTCGTACTACTTCACACAAAGGGTCCTAGCTATAGAAGTAAGATGTGTGCAAACTCTCTCTGACTCTATTCCTACTACTCACAATCATTGCCGTCGAAGAATAAAAATATAAATTACATTTTTCTATATCTACGAGTTTTTCGTTGTTTGTCCAGCAGTTCAATATACGACATGAGTGTATCTCTTCTGCCATAAAACCCTTCTTTTATCTTCAAACGTGTTCACTGTTCAACTCGAATTCAACGTTGTTTGATGGTATCCATTTTAAGGATACTACAAGTTATAAATGATTTTGTCTCTAAATATGTCTCGCAAAATGTTTCTTCTCTTGTCTAAAGCATTGTGATCGAAGATTAATTGTTATTATAGTATACTATCTTCAAATCTGAAACACAAAAATATATATTAAGGCATCTCTTATATATATATATATATATATATATATATATATATATGTGTGTGTGTGTGTGTGTGTGTGTGGTCACACTTTCTTATTTTATCAATCCGAATTCAGTCCCGAATAAACAATTAAGTAAGAGGCATATTTTTTTAATTTTTACTCAATATATAAAGAGGGGGTGTCCTCGTGGTGTAATGGTTAAAGCGATGGACTGCGGAACAGTAGTACGCGAGTTCGTACTCCAGTCGTGCTATTACGTTCACTTTCGGGCAAATACCCTTGGGAACGGCATGGACCCCCTTATCCTCCCAGCTATGGGTTAAATAGTACCACTACTGTTCTTCTAGGAGAATGGCTTTGGCATTAAATAACCTAAAAAGAGTTGATATGCCATTAAACAAAGAAACCAACCAAACCATCAATCTACATATATATATATATATATATATATATATTAACTTATTTGTTGCTTTTTATATGGTATGTTAAAGTGATCATAGGTCTATGGATGCTGTTCAATTGCTTAGCCTCGATGGATGCTGCCGGAGATACAGATGAGATTCGGCGATGATAATGAATTCATAGAAAAAGAAAATAAGAGGATACCTTGTCCAAGAAAGTATATCCTTGTATTAGTGTATTTTAGTCCTCGTCTTGAGCAGCCTCATATGAAGAAGACATCGAGGGCTATTTTTCAAGTCGATCAACGAATTACTCATGTTTTGATAAATGGTAAAACCACCCTACTGTGGTTATGGTCGTCATTACTTGCTCAGACATTTTTGTTCTTGTCCTCTGCAGGTTACTAACGGATTAGTTGAGAGGGTTCGAACTCCAGTGGCGCTATTACGGTCACATCGAGAAAGGTATTAAATCCCTTATTTCCGAAGCTAAGAGGTTAAATAGTGCAACTGATTTTCTTTTACGGAAAGGGCCGAGACATTACGAATATTCATATGCTTTTAAACAAAGACACCAAAACTTAGTAATAATCATCATCATCATATCGCGCTGGTAGCACGGATATCCCTGACCCTCTCTCGCCACTCCTCCCTATCGTTCATCGCCCTAGGTAGGTCTTCAGGACAACATCTCGTATCCTCACATAGCTGCTGAACGTATGTTCGTGTTGGTCGTCCTGCTTTTGCACGGCCATGTGTGGGGGTCCATAAGAGTACATCTCTTATGAGTTCGTCCCTGCTTCTCCAGCAGTGTCCTGCATGTGTAGTTCGTCTAACCTGAATAGTTTTCGTGATAGGAGGCAGGTGGCCGTACAGTTGGTGTCTTGTGGGGTGTTGCCGCCAGAACTTGTTTAAGATTGCACGTAGCATTCTTGTGTAATTGCCGTCTAGCTTCTTCTCCAGTCGTTTTGTTAGCGTCCATGTAAGGCAGCCATATAGCAGTATCGATGTGACCGCTGCCTGGAAGAAACTGCGTTTCATTTTATCGGTTTAGTAATAATAAACATGTAATTGTATCCCAATTTTCTATTATATCAAAACAGAGTAAGAACATTATTATGGATTAGTATATTCATACTTATTTGATTCTACGATATTTGTTAGAGCCTTTGCTACTTTGTTTAAAAACCCATTAGCACTGTCAGAATCTATACAATTGCTTCCACTATTATAATATCAATAACAACAAGTCAATATGAATTGTATTGTTGATAGAAGTATGTTTAACAGAAATGCTAAATAACTAAGAAAAATGATAATTGTAGCTCCTTAAAGTTATTGTTTTACTATTTCTTTTTAGATTCGATCAGTTATAATCATAAAGAAGATGGAACTTTGAATCAATAAAATTATTGACTCTCTATCTGGAACAGGTCAATGCTGACACGACGTTAAATAAGCATGAAAAGCTTTTTGTGTAGTAAATGCAGATTCAACAATCTTTAAATATTTCTCCAGCAAACGCCCGATGTGCACCTTTAAATTACGTGATAACAATTAATTATATCAGACAAGAAAAAAATAAGACATTCGCGAAATATAGAAAACACTTACTTATGTTTACTTGGACAATCCAGAATTTTATCTGATTTGAATTTTGTTTATCAAATTAAAAAAGACTGAAAACAGAGTTTACATTAAGAATACAGTTTTAAAAACAGTTACCGAAGGAAATGCGGAGATTCGCTTTGGTAACTATCTATAAGGTAAAAATTATCGTCTAAGCAGTGAGGTGAGAGCAAGCAATCTTATTAATTCCGGGATGAGAAGGAAATGTATAATAAGAATGGAAAAACTATGTAATTATCCTATTCCTCTGTTAACAATATTCCAGAAGTTTTCATATCTTATCAAATCTGCTTGTCTGATGTTTAACCTATAAAGCATATGTGTGAGTATTAACACATATCTTGGTACCAAAGATTGTATTCATCAATATTCAATTAAGGTGTATATATTGGACGTTTAAACAGAAGTTTCAGTGTTCGAAATGAACTAAATTTATTTAAGCACCCTGAGAGAATTTATCTTCTGTGGTAATTTTATCATCTGCTTTTTCATGTAAAAATTTTACTGCATATATTCTATATTATAATGATCTAATATATATATATATATATATATAGAGAGAGAGAGAGAGGAATGTGTGTGTGTGTGTGTGTGTGTGTGTGTGTGTGTGTGTGTGTGTGTGGTTTTGTTTTAGCTGTTTCTGATACATCTTAGTGCTGGAATAATGTTAGAATACGCATTGTATTATAGAAGATATGTCACTCTCATTGTTAAAGATTGTGAAAGAATCGTTACTAGTTGAGGTTTTATGCCATATTAACCCTTGTAATTTATTAAGTGCTTACTACAGTTAACATATATATATATATATATATATATATATATATATATATATATATATATATATATATAGATAATTCTGTTGATGTGAAAGAAACAATTTTATACACAATATTAGGGAAAAAATTCTTACACGAGTAATTTATCAAAAATTTTAATAAAAACACTGACAAATTAAGTTGCAGCTGTATGTCTAACATTTTCAAATTAATTACTAGAGGCACACAAAAAAAATCAAAGAAAAAAAAATGCTGAAAATGACTTTTATCCAAACCCACTTCGCTAGTGAAATCCTGAGTAGCCGTTTGGTGAAACCTAGCTCTTGCTCTTGGCCATATAAGGATTATTTTCCTCATATATATAATCTTTAAATGAATAGTTTGTCGGTACCAATTTAAACAAGCCAGAGCTCATTTGTTTACGCACAGTTGATCCTATTTACCAAACCCCTCCACTCGGGCAAGATATGACACAAGGTCAATTTTTAAGCGGAGTTTAGCAGGTTTGAATTAGGAGTTTTCCTTCTCCTAGACTTGTTGCCTCACTAAGGCTGAAGATCTCAGTCTGCCCTACTATTTACCCATAGCTGAAGGGAGAATAATTGGATTCATACTTTTCCCAAGTGTATTAGTGCTGATAGAACGAAACAGAACTGTCTGTGGATGACTATATATATATATATATATATATATATATATATATATATATACGAACACACACACAAATATATATATATATATATATATATATATATATATATATATATATATATATATATATGCCAGTGTGCAAGTGTGTGTGTATTGTTAAAAGTACATACCATTATTAGCGTAGATTATAGTTTATATCTCCAGACATTTATTGTCATAGAACTCACCGAATTTTTGTGAATGTTATGATAAGAAGGTTCTTTATTACGATTTATTGAAAACAGATCGGATAATATTGTTCTGTTGTAGAGTTATTTCTCCCCTAGTCATTTCAATTCGAATGTTCATTTATTTTATCGACGTAAGAAAATTAGGTATTTACAACTTAATGTAATATTTTATTACCTATTCATTCTTTAATCTCTTGTGACAAACACTTTTATTGATTTCGATCTTGTTATCAAAATTCCATTATTTCATATCAAATTTCATTCGGAGTTAATATTCTCTTTTGAAATGGTTCAAGTGCAGAGAACAGACGCAACGGCTCGCATTAATACCCGAAAACTTGTGAAGGCAAATCGGCCATTTAGTCGTTTATATAAAAAGCTTGACAGCACTTAACTCTTTTGGCCTGTAGGAGAATACTTGTCGGGTTTCATGTATTCCCGCCCGCTCGTTTTACGTCTGTTTGTAACGTAATAAATCTCCTGAGTCCCCCATAATCAGATGAATTGTATGCGATTCGACACCATCGTCGAAAACAGATCATCAGTTTTGCCGGAATTCACCACCAGTAGTTTTTTTTTTATCTTTGGTTCTTTCTGTTTTTTTTTTTTTTGTTTTTTGGGGTTTTTTTTGTCCCCTCCGCTTACTTCTATTAGAAGGTATTTTTTTCTCTTCAATTTATTCTTCCATCCTGGCTTCTTTCTCTCTTTGAATTTTGCTTCGCTTCTTCTTCTTCTTCTTCTTCTTCATCTTCTTCTTCTTCTTCTTCTGTTTGAGTATTTTTCGTCTTCATACTCATCATTTTAATGTTCTTCTTCGTCATCATCATTCCTTTTCTTCTCTTGATTCCACATTTAAAGAAATCTGGCGTTTTCCTTTTATTTTTTGCCTGAATCATCTACGACTTGTAAAGTGTTCTCATGATCTAAACAAAGGAAAATCTGTAGGTGTAGATCAGTAAAACATAGAGTATATGAAAGAGGCATCTCTCCTCCTCTTTGTCAGCATTCTTCTTCTTCTTCTTCTTCTTCTTCTTCTTCTTCTTCTTCTTCTTCTTCTTCTTCTATGGGTCAAATAAGTAGCTTAATGCGAAGACTCTTGTAGCATGCGTTGGCAAAACGCAGGCTTCAGGCTGCTCTGATACTTCCCATTTGGCATAGTGGGAAAGGAATTAAAGTGGGTCTGGAAAGCGCATACATATATTTCTCCATTTTATTTAATCTTATTCTTACCAAGTCACTTTCAATCAGATTATAAAAAGACTGAGTGTGCTGAAAGGATACTACTCTTTAATCTCTGCCAATAAGAGAGGGTTGACACCCGATTTTTGCTTTTTTTAAATTTTCTTACTCACATACATTAGCTAATTTTATTTTAAAACTATATTTAGCCCAGTCACTTGGAGCAGGAAAATACACTGACTGCATGTCTATAGAGTGGTAAGACTCTCTCCAAAATATATCCTATATATAAGAAATCTGATAGTGATGCTCCAGTACTCCTGTAGAATTGGGGAATGCAGAATACCTCTTCATTGCCATCGCTCCTTGATCCACTCTGGCCCGAAGGGGTAACACCGGATAGGCACCTATTTATGGGTAAAATAGAAAAGTTTAACATTTAAACTGAATAAAAACAAATGGCTTATGCTAAAGTGTTTGAAATAGAACTATTTGCCCATTAAACTATCTATATGTAAAAAATATCTTTACAAATTATATATAAAATATATATGTTGTTACGACCAGGGGTTTCGCGGGAACTGCGATAGCTGGCACGTAACGAGAATAATGAAAAAAAAGTATAATAGCGTGAATGCCCAAGGTTCGATAAAAAAAAAAGCCGAAGGGAATTTCTCCAATCGAAGACTCTCAGTAAATCACAGCGGAATAAGCGGCAAGCACGCACAAAACCAACATAACACAATTTGAAGATTTAACAATAGAATTTATTTCAAAATTTACAAGGTAACTAGGGGAAAATAAGATTAAAAAAAGGTTTAACAACAAAAGGTGATGAAAAAGTAATGATAATATCTATATCTAAAATCCAAAGATTACAACTCAAATCACAAAGATTAAAACTTAAATAGATTAGCAAGATAGACACAAAAGAAATATAAAACTCACTGAGGTTTAGGGCTTGTTAATAATCTTATCTTCTTCCGTTTTTTTTTTCTTTTGTAAGAGACGATTCAGCTTGAATATAAGTAAGTGCCACAAAGAGTCGTCCGATCTCTGAAATCTGTTTCTTGGTCACATTTCGGGTGGACTAGGTCGAAGGCCTATCGACTTCTTCTGAATAGATGATAACGCCTCCAAGTCAGGACTGCTACTAATCGTTTGTCACTCTGCGAGTGCGCCAAAAAAAAGGGTCTCCGACCGATTCCTAGGGTTGGACACGTGGCTGGTAAGGTCACTTAAAGTTTACTCTAAGAGTTCAAGGGTTGTTGAGATAGGTAAATAGGGGAAGGGGGTTGACTTGCAAGTCCATTCCTTACTGTCTTCATTTTTTTCTTTTCTCTTTCTCCTTTGCCCTCGTGAAATATTGAGCAAATCATGCGTAAAGAAAAAGGATAGGCTTGGCGCCTCTTCCTCTCCACTTCTTTATTTTTCGTCTCGGAATAATAAGGACAAATAAAACATATATGTAATATACATAAAAAATATATTTCTCGTTATTAATCTATTTTCTACCCCACGTAAGAATGTAAAAAGATTTGGCATTAAATAACCAACAATCGGTGATATGACATAAAACCAAACCAAGCGAAACCAAACCAAAACACTCTTTATCGTTAACATTCTTTTTTTACTTTTAATATTTTCTTAAATTCATACGATTTTCACAATTCTTTTCTTTATATTTGCAATAACATTACTCATATTTTTGACAATTTTTCTCTTCCTCTTTGGACTTAATGTTTTCTTTCTTTTGTCATTTTTGATTCCTATTTGGTAAACTATAGTTATTTTCTTCTTCCTTCATCTCTCTTTCTCTTTGTCGTGTCAATTACTTCTCCCTTTCTGTTACCTTACGTTGAATTACATTCTTCATTTTCTTCTTTGCTTGTTTAAAATAATGTTACCAGAAAACTACTCACTTATAAACCATAATTATATAGATTTTGAAAAGATATATTTGTAGTGAATCTGACAATATGATAGAAATATACGGAGAGTTGGTTAATGAAACATTTTACTTAAATTTAGATATGTAATATTTCGTCGGGCTTTATTTCATCATCCCGAAATTCTTCAAGATAAAGTCCGAACGAAATATCACACATCTAAATTCAAGTTAAGTGTTTGTTTTAACCAACTTTCCATATATATATATATATATATACACACACACATATATATATATATATATATATATATATATATATATTCAATATATACATACATATACAATATATATATATATATATATATATATATATATATATATATATATATATGTATATACAATATATATACAATATATATATACATATACTATGGACGCTAACAAAACAGTTGGAGAAGAAGCTAGACGGCAATTACACAAGAATGCTACGTGCAATCTTAAACAAGTCCTGGCGGCAACACCCCATAAGACACCACCTGCACGGCCACCTGCCCCCTATCACGAAAACTATTCAAGTTAGACGAGCCAGACATGTAGGACACTGCTGGAGAAGCAGGGACGAACTCATAAGAGATGTACTCTTATGGACCCCCACACATGGCCGTGCAAAAGCAGGACGACCAGCACGAACATACATTCAGCAGCTATGTGAGGATACGGGATGTTGCTCGAAGACCTACCTAGGGCGATGAACGATAGGGAGGAGTGGCGAGTGAGGGTCAGGGATATCCGTGCTACCAGCGCGATATGATGATGACTATATATATATATATATATATATATACAATATAAATATATATATATACAATATATATATATATATATATATATATACAATATAAATGTATATATATATATATATATATACAATATATATATATATATATATATATATGCGTGTATGCATGTGTTTGTGTGTGTGTATAAGCAGTAAATAAGTAAGAATAAAGAATCGTTTTAAAGAAAAAAAGTCTGATAAATCAAAGTATACTCATATGCTGGCCTGCACTGTTATTTTGCAATGGAATACATTAAACTAACACCATGTTAGAACAGGTTCATTTCTATAAGATTCATGAATCAAGTATAGAAGTTACTATCTTCAGAAGTAAGTTTTTTTGTAAACAACTAATTAACTCGAGAATAATATGAGGTCAGAAAAAAATCTTTCTCAATTTTTTTCTGACAATGCCATTTTTCTCAGGACTGGTTTTAAAAAAGGGGGACGTAAAGTGGTATTCTCGAATCGATAAAAGAAAAAAATCTACATTTTGCCAAATTGTACCCAGTCATAATAGTAATGTTGGGTTTAGGACTATTTTATTCGTTTCTATATTTAGATCGGTGTTTGTCCCTTGGCAAGAAGGTAATTAACTGCCAGGCCTTAAAAAAGGAAAATAACCCAACTATCATGTGTAAAAATTTCTTAGACTCATTGTGTAATTTTTCATGATTGCTCCTTTGCCCTCAGTCACAAAGCTGACCACCAGGTTACCTGGGGTGGAATCCAGCCAATTCATTACGAACTGTTTTGTTATTCAAACAAAAACCTATTCTTCTCTGATACTGGTAATGATGTAGAAGATTTTAGACCACAGCTTTAATTCGCATAATAATGTATAATCACATTCTAAGGTTTTAAAAATAAAACAGAGTTAAACTACTTATTTTAAAGTATATATTTATCAAACCTCTCTCTCAAAGAGTAAGATGTCATACTAGATTAATATTTAAGCAGATAATAACTGGTTTTAATTCAGGGTTTTTCTTCTCTTCAACTGGTTGTCAAATCAAGTTTAAAAACCTATTCAACCCTATTAATTATCCACAGAAACGAGGTGAGTAGAGGTATTCATCATATTTACCAACTCCTCCGCTCGGGCAGGATATGACACAAGGTCAATTTTTAAGCGAAGTCTAACAGGTTTAAATTCAGAGTTTTCCTTCTCCTAGACTAGTTGCCTCACCAAGGCTGAAGAACCTAGTCTGCCCTACTATTTAGTCATAGCTGGAGGGAGAATAATTGGATTCATACCTTTCCCAAGAGTATTAGTGCTATATGAAATGCAATCAGTTACGTCTAGGATTTGAACTCGTGTCGCCGTGTCCATTTCCTACGACGATAACCATTACACCACGGGCACCTCCAGAGGTATTTATGTTTTTTAAATAGGCATTGGCGTGAGACAAAGCGTAGAAAGGTTCACCTAGAATTTTAACTCAAGTCTCTGATTCTATTTCCTTCTACGATAACCAAAACATTAAGAATGGATCTCTCAACTTTTTTCCCAATAGTTGTTAACAATAGCTTTAGTTTCTTCATCGACTTTAATAATTGAATTTATTTCTTTATCTTTGTTGAATTTATGAAGAATAAATTAATAAATAAATGCAAATGATATATATATATATATATATATTATTTGCATTTATATATATATATATATATATATATATATTAATACATAAATGCATATATATATATATAATTAATACATAAATGCAAATTATATATATATATATATATATATATATATATATATATATGCTTAAAACTGAGTGAGATGTATATTTTATGGATAAGAAAAAAGGTTTGAATAGAAAATAGCCTCATAGTTGAATCGCGAATAAACTCCCTCTTAAGTTGGAGCGATAAACATATTTTTGGAATTTTTTTCTTTTAGTTACTTGTAAAGTTAATGTTAGTTATGTTTAAAATTCATAGTACTTTTATGAATGAGAAAATATCAATGAATTAAAATAATATAAGTATAAATAAGTTAAAATCCTTTTAAAAAATGGGTTTTGTTTAAAACTTTCGAAATATGTATTCTGTTCTCCAGATTATAAGAACAAAATAACAGGTATTTGGCCAAATTTAGAATAATTCTTAAAGAAAGTATATTTGACTGGAAGGATAAAATTATTAAAAAAATAGCAACTGGGTTTTAATATTTATTGTTTTAATTATTATTCAGGAACAATTTTCAGAGGAAGAGTATTGAAAGTTGAACATAAAAGAATGTTTCCCAGAGGCAATTTTGTTTCGTTGAAAATGCTTGCATTTGCAATTTGTCATTATTTTTTTAAAACAAACGGATAGAATGATAATAAAATATTTTTGATTATTCAGGCATTTTTCTTTAGTGTTAAATTATTGCAATTCCAACACAAGAGAATTTTCTTATCAAAATCTTCTCTTTTTTTCTTTTTCTATTTTCCTTTTTTCTTTCTATTTTTTTTTTTTTTTTTTGCTTTACTCAATTGCGTACATTAGCAATTTCCGGTAAAAATACTCGGCTGAGTCAAACATTTTGCAATATTTAGGTACATGCAAGTTCACCGAGTGTATATCCTGGGACCAAAGCCGTTCAAACGGTGGTAGGTATACGGTATGGTTAGTAGTATCTCAGCCGTTGATGTACTGAAACTTTCTATAATGCTTCACTGACACTGTGATTTGGATACCCCTGTTTGTCGGAACTCACTTTGGTCGGCCGTGTTGGTCTCTACATATATCTCGTTTGGTGTGTCCTGGTTCCTGAGGTTGTCGGACGAGGCCGTCTGGCATGCATTCCGGAAAGCCCGCATTCAAGTCGGGGGCTCCATGACCGCTATCCTCAAGTCTCAGGGACCATCTCTCTAGGCTCTAAACCTCCTTGGGGCGGCTAAGTTTATCACCTGGCGCCTGACGCACACCTTTATAGGGGAATACCAACGAAGCCCGAGGCAGTTTTTTAGCCCCCGGGCATATCTGAGCTCCAACATTGCCCCCAGACCAACCTAAAAAGGCCTTGTGCCACACTTGCTAGGTCGCTGAGACTGTTGTCCTATGCTAGTGACGGAGTCCAATGTGGTGTGTTTACTAGTCACAGAACTTATTGTTGCTATTGTGTTCGTGACTACCATATTAGATTCCGGTTAGTTGCTTTTCGATTCCTTCCGTGCCCACGCTGTGTTTGAAAGATCCACGGAGTGAGGTTGACACAATACAGCAGGATCTACTTCTGACGGTCAGGTAATAAGAGTGGCTAGATTGTCTAGTAACTCAAATAGTTGAGAAAAGCCGTTGTTAAACAACAACAAAAAATCGTTTTTATTGAAACACGTTTGTAAGACAATAAATAACAAACAAAGGAGGTTTGCTTTCCTGGCAAACAGAAGAAGAAAGAATATCGAGAGAGGAAGAGAGACGATGAGATGCGGTTAGAGTAACACTAACGTCTCTAATGTCTAGGACTTTGAAATTTTATAACGTCTGAGGGTTGTTTAGAGTACTTCGGGTCTAGATGTTTCTGTAGCTGTCTTGAGTTTCTTCTTGGTCCCTTTTTCTAATCCTCTCTGAGGATTCGTTTAATTATCACATTTTTTATTCGTTTTATTATCCCATTTTTATAAATCAAAATCTGGACTAAAATCGTTCCTGATAGGCTGTCCAATAAGAGACAATTAGTAGTCATATTCCCATTGGTCAGCCAATGCTTTGACAAATGGGAACAGGTTTAGAGCAATGGGATTGAACAAAAAAAAATTCTCAGCCTCACCTGACTGGATGAGACATGCCCAGCTCACCCTTATTGAGGGTGGAGCAAAATTAAATCTCCCTTTGACATTAACCTTCAAGATAAGGGCTAGAAAAATATATTTTACGAAATGACCCGTTTCATCATTGTGATTGATGACAACCGAAAAGTGAAATAAATTTGCTAACTTTCAAAATCAAAAACAATTGTCTCGCACTTAAGTGACCTTTAAAATCAGAAGCGATTGTCTTGCACTTAACTGACCTTTAGGAATGATAAACCAGCTTTTTAGGTTAGTATAACCCTTGAACAAAAATATACTTATTTAAAGGATCTTCTTTTGCTTCTTATATATATATATATATATATATATATATATTAATTAGAATATATTTCATGAATTCTAATGTTTACATATCATTTAATTAGTCAACCGCACGTCGTGTCACAGGTTGTACTACAATTACCGACTGTGATTTCGGAACTGTACAGATAAACGAGCAATTTACTTTAATTCGGAAACTTAAGCTTTTTTCGAGTTGACACTGGGTTATAACGACACAGAAGCAACATAGAATATTTGTCGAGCGAAAGGTGAAGACACAATGGATATCATATTGATCAACACGTTTCTATCGTGTTGTAATAACTGCAACAATCTAACAAGAACACGTAGGCGTACAAGTGTTGATTCCGAGACCGTGCTCCATACAAGTGAAGCATATCCGGTGATTAGCACTCGGAGAGATTGAGGTAAATACAGTCACTCACAGACAGTATGGTTCGTCTCTTTCACAGCGTAAACAAATCCTGGAGCTACCAATATGTGCATCATGTTACCAGAATATTACAAATCTTTGACTAAACCAAGCAATTTAATACAAATATGAATATATATCATATCAATCTGTGTGTGTGGGGGGGCAATATATATATATATATATATGTATATATATATATATATATATATATATGTATATATATATATATATATATATATATATATATTATGAGAGTGTTGATTGTCATTAAATCACTTTGTGGGTATGTGTCAAACCAAGGATTGGTTTCTTTGTTTAATCGCATATCAGCCCTTACAGGTTATTTAATGCCAAAGCCATTCTCCGAGAAGAGCATTAATGGTACTATTTAACCCATAGCTGGGAGGATAAGGGGGTTTGTACCTTTCCCAAGGGTATTTGCCCGAAAGTGAACGTAATAGCTGGAGTACAAACTCGCGTACTACGATTCTGCAGTCCATCGCTTTAACCATTGCACCATGAGGACGCCCCCGTGTCGAACCAAGTGCAATATAATATGGGGAGTGTTCAATATCTAGGATAGAGCTATTTTATAATAAATTATATTATATTATAAATTCCATAAATTAAATATATATATATATATCTAATGTATGTTTAATATATAATATGGGGAGTGTTCAATACCTAGGATAGAGCTATTATATAATAAATTATATTATATAATAAATTCCATGAACCGAGACATTGGCCCAGCGGTTAGAGTGTTCGCCAATGGCCCGGGAGACCTGGGTTCAATCCCAGGTCGAGTCATACCAAAGACTTTAAAAATGGAACTTGATACCACCTTGCTTAACACTCAGCATTATAAGGTACGGTTCAAGGGTAAAGTGGAGCAATCCAGGGAATGGAGTAGCGCCATCCCCTACACCTTGGTGTAGTAGCTATCGAAAAGGGAGCCTTCGGGTCACCCTCGACTATGGTCGCTAACTTTACTTACTTTTATATATATCTAATATATGCTTTATATATATATATATATATATATATATATATATATATATATATATATATACAAAGCTAAATTATTATATGTACAATATAGAGAAATAGATTGATAAAACTAAAGAAATTCAAGTACCTGTAATCTTATGGAAATATCTTTGGAGAAACATATGGTTACCTACAATTTGGTCATCTAACTACGCATTGATGATGTCCTCTAAATGGATAAAAGAGATTGAAATTTTACTTTTATAAACATTTTAAACAGAAAAGAAACAATTATCTCAGGTTAATCTCATTTATTAAGCCAAGCACTATCCGTAAACTACACTGATCGAACGAAATATAATCATTAATCACAACTGAAATAAAACAAAAAATACTTTTAATAATCGATTTTATCATCATATATGTTCTTATAATTATAATTATTTACTTAACTTTGAACTAGCATAAAGCCAGATGACGGGATGCGTAGTAGGAATAGAACTAGTTAATAATATTTTTATCATTAATGTTTTTCGGACTATTATCTTCATCTTTATCGTTATTTCCACATAACAATAAAGATGAAGACACTAGTCCGAATAACCTTAATGATAAAAATCAACAAGGTTCGTCTCAGAAATTTAGACAACTAGTTAATAATAGTCCACTAATATTACTTACTAACCATAATTGAATAATTGATTAGCTGTATGTATTATTTGAGAGATAGTGTAGAAAGTTTTAAAAGATTTCAACGTCGGTCAGAAAATGTGGAAACTATTAATGTCAAATAAGTTTAATTGACAAGTGATGACTCCGAGGTCAATTTGAGAATTTGGCAGCAATTGGATAATTTCAGTTGGGGGATCAATATGTTTTAGAAGTTAGAACTTAGAAACTTTAATTTAGTAAGTCCAGAGCAATTGAAAGCTCCTCATCTATTTCTATCTATGGTCTGGAAAGTTCAAGAACTTTGTATGGAGACGGTAATCTGAGTTGAAAAGAGATGTCAAGAAAAATAAAGACAGGTTTACAGAGAAAAAGGTCTGAAAAAATTGAACATGGGACGCCGAGAGAATACGACCACTGTTTATAATGAACAATACAGATATTCAACACCATTGTACCATGTAATTTGCCCTAGAAATGTAGATTTAAAGAAATAACTGTTCACGAACAGTCACTAACGTTTGATCTTGTACGGGAAAGGCACCTCTTACAATTGAGCAGATGGCAACATTTTACACTTGGAACTATTCGATTGTCCAGGAGGTTGTTGGATTATAAGGGTCAAATAAAGGTTGGGTTCTACTTACAAAGGGGTGATCCTTGAAGAGTGGATTTGTATGAAAATGACACCCTTTTAAGTTTGTAATAAAGAATTATCTTTAGTTTGTTTATTTATTTTTGTTGAGAAGATTTTATCTTTGTTGGGTTAAGACTCAAGGCAAAGAAAATGATACGCTAGTTCCTCAAACCAGCGTAAACTGTAGTCTAAATGACAGCAAATCTCCACAAATCTTAACTGCCCTTTTTAGTATTCCTTTGTTGACTGGACCGAGCCTGCCAATTACCATTGGTATCACCATCCTTTTCATGTTCTCTTGTTTTACACATCTAACTGTCAGGTTGTCACATTATTGTCTATGACAACATGATGTGAAAGATATTTTGGTTGGATCGTTTATTTGTTTCTTTTTTATTGATCTCATGGCATATCAACCTTCCTGGGTAATTGAAAGCCAAATCTATCCTTATAGAACAGGAGTACTACGAGTTAATCCATAACTAGGTGGGTGAGGGCACTAGTACTTTTCCAGAGGGTATGAGTCCTAAAAATGAACGAAATAAAACTGAAGTTCAAATCTGTCTCCATGGATATTGCAGACAATGTGGGTGTTTTCTGCTTGCCACTAAAATGAATTCGTCCGTTTTATTATTTTCAATGTTTAAACATTTGTTAAAGTCGTTAATATTATTTCGACATTGTTCAGTTTATCAGTGATGCTATGTAAATCAAGATCTTGTGGATAGATAAGTAGTATGTCGTCAATATATCTCGTCAAAAACATCTCCAGCATCAATCTCAGCCCTACCGAAACCGAAGCCCTTAGTTCCGCACTAAAATTTACCACAGGCATCAAAAACTATGATATGGGAAAAATAATTAACAGTAACTACAAGCACCATGACTCTGACTTCCACATAGGATTCTTACAAGGTATTATCGCCGCTTCCACTAATTGCCATTCTGATGAACTGACCCTACCCAACAGATACATAACTGCCTTAAAATCCGTCTCTTCTAACCACAACATTGTTATTTCACCTTCTGACAAAGATGGAGGTCTTGTTATTGTGGATTCCACGGCCTATAACCAAAAAGCTTATGGATCTACTTGATGATAACAACACTTATGAACAGATATCCCTACAGGCAATTACAAATAATATTAACGACTTTAACAAATCCTACAAAAAACTAATCTCCAATGAAGATCAATTTTTGTCCTCATTAATCAATTACCACCCCATAATCCCTAAAATTTACGGCCTTCCCAAACCCCATAAACCTGACATTCCTCTAAAACCCATCATTTCTGCTCTAGGATCTGCCCCCCATAATATTGCTAAACTTCTAGCCAAATTATTATCCCCTCTATTAGGTAACATTAGTAACGCACATCTAAAAAATTCCGGATCACTGCTCAACAAACTAACTGACATTGATATGCACAACAAATATTTCGCTAGTTTAGACATCAAATCCTCATACACCAATATAACAGTTAATAAATGCATTGAAGGCCTGCATAACTACCTTCGAAAATCTGATACCACATTTCCTCTACCTATCACTAAATTGATTAAAATTTGTACTTTATGTACCTCATATTGCTACTTCAAATACAACAACACATTTTATAAACAAAAATTTGGTTTACCAATGGGATCTCCGCTTAGCGGAGTCCTTGCTTGCATTTATCTAGAATTCTTATAATCTTGCCCATTTAAACATATTATACCCAACACTACACATTACTTAAGATATATTGACGACATACTACTTAGCTATCCACAAGATCTTGATTTACATAGCATCACTGATAAACTGAACAATGTCGAACCTTCCTTAAAGTTCACATATGAACCTGAAAACAACTACACCCTACCTTTTCTGGACATTTTACTTATAAGGGATATAAACTAACTAGAATTCAAGGTTTATCGTAAAGCCACCTGTAAAAACGACCACATTCACTTTTATTCACACCACAACAACAATACTAAAACAGGTATCATCATAGGTTTTTACCTCAGAACTCTACGAATTTGTTCCTCGAAATATTTAAACGATGAATTCATCCACATAGAAAACTCCTTCTTCAACCTACAGTACCTCAAACCCTTTATACATTTTGCTAAATCTAAAGCCCTCAAAATCCACAACAAGAATCAATCTCAAACTAATGTCTACTCAATATCTGATAAAACTAGTTCCCCCCATAGATACATAACTTTGCCAAACAATTCTTCTTCTCACAGCATAACAAACAACTTAAATAAACTCAATATCAAAACTACTTTTCTACCTTCTAAAACAATCCGCGAATTAGTACACTCCAGCCCTCAACGTAACATATTTTCTGACGCAGGTGTTCATTGCATCCCTTGTAAGGATTGTAAACTAAAATACATCTGCGAAACTTCCTGGAACCTTCATGTTCGCTTGAAAGTGCACAAAAGAGACATAAGAATTGGCAACTCAAACAATGCATTATTCCTACACATTTCTCAACATAATCATAACTTTATCTTCAACTCTGCTAAGATGCTCACTTACATCCATAAAAATCTTAGACAAATTTTCTAAGCCGCCGCTATCTCATTCCTTAATTCCCTAAATACTCGTCTTGGCTTTTATAATATTTCTCCTTGCTTGGGCAAACACATTTTAAATAGCTACAATATATTCCATCCTTAGTTCATATTTTCCGTATATCTCATAATTTCAATGCTTTCTATTCTTCTTTTTGTTCTTTCTTTCTTTTCTTCCTTCTGACTCGAAATCTTTCTCGTTAAACGACCTAACATAAATTCTATACAATATTCCTAATAAGTCAAATGACGTAATTTAAACATCAAATGCTGATTCGCCAGTTAAACGGCCAACTTTTTCTTACTATACATATTTTCCCCTGGGTTTTTTGTATTTACTTGAGTCTAGTTCGGGAGTCTTGACGATACATTGTGAATCTCCTGTTTAGGAATAATTTACTTCTCTGCTTAAAAGAATGTTGATGTTCATTGCATTACATTAAACTGCATTCGTCAGTTTAACGTTAATTTAAACGTCAATTTCATTTACAAAAAATAAATCTTATGGATAAATTGGTATGATTATTCATTCAGCTGAACTTTGTTACAAGACCAGTCGTCAGATGAGAATCAAATTCAGTATTCATGGTATGTTATCGAAGCTTACAAACATATATACACCATTTTAGACATTGAAATTTGAGTATCATATCGAAATGCAAGGGCACACAACAAATTCTAATTAAACACCCATAATATGTTCACACAAAGTTAACATGTAAAACAGTTCTATTTGACCCAAAGGTCGGACCCAACCAGGTGCTACAGTGGAACTGGGAGCAATGGCAATGAAGGGGTACTCAATATTCCCTAAATCTCCTGTGTTACAGCCTTGTTATCAGATGGTTTCATGCTATATCAGGACACTCGTTGGTGGTGAGGTCTTATTCCTACGCAGAACTGCAGTACATCTATTCAACAGCTGTTGCCGACTGGGCTGCTGAACTGGAAATTTACTGTCAAGACAGATTTCGAAAACTAAGTCCACTAACAAATTGGAATTTCGGCTAATCGAGTAATATGATTCTGGAATAAATTGCCTCATCAGATTAAAAATGCAATCGTCAAAAATATTCAAAAGATTAAACAGGAGGATTTTAGAAATAGCTAACAGAAAAGGAATTTCAGACGATCGGAACTTAACGTAATGTAATCTGTATGTAGATATAACACAAATAGTCAATATGTTATGCGCAAGGAGTCTTTTTTGTAAGGTTGATGTGAGATGATAGTAAAAAGGGGAAGTGTGTAAGGAGGCAAAACAAGCAAAAAAAAAAAAGTACAAACATTATAAGTGTTATAATGTTGGAAAAGTACTGTAAAGTTCATGGTTGGTTGGTTGGTTGATATTTATGGCATATCAACCTTTGTAGGTTATTTAACGCCAAATTAATTTTTGTGCAAATAGTCTGTTGTATTTCAAATAATCCAGTTTAGCATGAGTACATATCTTGATCTTAAACAATTCAGTTTATTCAAACAGTTCTAATCCAGTTAATCTTGTTTACACACAGTTAAATGTCAGAACGATTCTATATATAACATTTCATTTTAGTGTGAGTACAGTTTCAATGTCAAAAACATTTCTATTCTAAACAATTCAGTTTAGTATAAATACACAGTTCAAATGCGAAAATCAGTACTGTGAAAGAAGCAGAGTCTAGTTCTATTTAACCCATGGATAGGACCCTTATAAGGTCCTACCCTCCGGGCATGTGTGGGGCTGGGTGTGATGGCAATAAAGGGGTACTCCGCATTCCCAAAAGCTCCAGCATTACTGTAACCTCACCATCAGATTGTTTAGTGTCATATCCAGGACACTCGTTGTGGGGAGGCTTACTCCTCTGCAGAGAAGCAATCGGTGTATTCTACAGCTCCACCCGACTGGGCAATGTAAAGTTGAGGATCGTTCTTTAAAATCACTGACAATCATTACAAATATCCCTTTTGTCATTTTAAGGCTGCGTGTCTTTTGGCAGGTGTTTTTTTTTAATGATATTAACACAAAGAAGTGAAAAGATTAATAAACTTTTGCTTAGAGTTTATAGATTTCTTGGTTTTAAGACAGCCAGAGTTTAAATGAATTTAATGGACGAATTCAATCGCTTAATTCATTTTGGGCGGCTTTACATTTTCACAATCATTGTTAAACTTACAAACGAGGCAGCTGATGCGAATTTATTTTGTCTAATATTCCTTTCAGTCGAAGAGACTTCACTTCCATCTGCGACAATTTTTTTCTTTTTTGATCAAATCTTCTCGAGTTGTTTTGCAACCCAGTCAAAATTGTTGATATTTTCTTCGGCAATCATAATTTCATTTTCTTTACGTTAACAATGTCTCGTTTTTATTTCAAGCAATTGAAAGAATTTATCTAGACTACCAATATAAGTTACCACACAAAGTCACGTACACGCTCACACGTATATATATATATATATATATATATATATATATATATATATATATATATATATATATACTATTGTTTATTCTTTTTCTGTTTTTTTTTTATTTACATTCGATTTTCGTTCTACTTTCTTTTCTGCTTCTTCAATTGTCATTTTTTTTTCTTTCTAGTATTTTCATACCCTCTTCCTCCATCTCCCCACTCTTCATGCTTCTTCTTTGTTGTCTTTGTTTTATTTTTTATTACACTTTTTCTTTCCTTATTATCTTTCGTTTTAATTGTTTTTCTTGATCATTAATTATCTTCTTTTTTTCTTTTTAGTTTTCTCCCTTTTTTCTATTATCTTTTCTTTTCGTATTGTTTTTTTTAATCCTTTCTTTCTCCTATTCGTTTACATTATTTTAATCATTTTTACATTTTCCTGGTTTTTCTGGTCGCTGTCTACTAATTTTGATTCTACAATCGTTTCTTCTTCTTCTTCTTCTTCTTCTTCTTCTTCTTCTTCTTCTTCTTCTTCTTCTTCTTCTTCTTCTTCTTGTAATCAGTTCAATTATCCCTAGTTTAAGGAATTGAATTATTATAGATAAATAGTACTTTCCAGGTAAATTCCCTAATCAGCGATCTATAAAACACATTCTTATAATTATTACATCCCTTTCAAGTTTTTCACGACTGCAATAGCAGATGGCTTTTCATGGCAAGTTTCATCCGGAATCTTTTCATTATTCTGTCTGATCTTAGTAATACTGTACTTTGGATGGTCTCGGCAGTTTCTCTGATTTACAGAAATTCTAGTCCAGTTAACGAGCGTTTAGGGATTTTTTCCTGCACATCAATTATAATTGGTATCACTTTCACTTTCATTTTCCATAACTTATTTAGTTCTCTAGCAAAGTTTAAGTACTTGTTTCACTTTCCGTTTTCATTGATTATTCCGTTATTATTTTCTCCTTTAGAGTTTTTCACATCAGTGTTAGCTGATGATTTTTCACTGGAGTTTGAGTGACTGCAAGTCTCCTCAGGTCTCCAGGAGTCGTCTCAGCAATGCTGTCGGTTTGATAGTCTCTACCCTCCGCCAAATTCCAAGTCCTCCAGGCCTTTTAATAATCCTTTAGTTATTGTGCCTAACGCACCAATCACAATTGGCATAATCGTTACTTTCATGTTCCACAGCCTTTTCAATTCTCTAGCAAGGTCGAGGTACTTATCCTTTTTTTCACTTTCCTTCAGATTTATTCTGTGATCCGCCGGGACAGCAAAGTCTACAATTTTGAAGATACTCTTTTTTGTTGATCATTATGAGATCTGGTCTTCTGGCCGGGATCAGGTGATCCGTTTATATATTAAAGTCCCATTGGAGTTTATGCGAGTCATTTTCTAGGACATGTGCTGGGTTGTGCATATACCATTTGTTTGTATGCTCGAATTGAAATTTACAGCACATTTCCCAGTGGATCACCTTGCCGACCCAGTCGTGTCTCGCCTTATATTCCTTCTGTGGTAATTTGCTCTTTTCGCTTATTATGTGATTAATCGTTTCGTCTCTGTCACCACATAGCCTACATTTACTGTTTTGTTGCGTCTTATCTATTCTCGCTTTGATATGATTGGTTCTTATGGCGTTGTCCTGTGCTGCTATTTGGAGGGATTCTGTTTCTCTCTTAAGGTTTCCTTTTCTTAATCAGGTCGAGGTTTTCTGATGTGAGATGTTGTTTATTAGACCTTTAAAGCGGCCATAGAGTTGTTTTCCTTCCCATTTTTGTTTCCTAGTTGTTGTCATTCTTTCATTTATCGTGTTGTCCGTATCGTTTCTGATGGTTGTAATTAGTCTTCGTTCGTGTTTTTCTATGTAGTCTTCAAGCTGTTGTATGGATGCGTCAACGGTGTCTTCTATGCTGGAAGGTTCTCTTCTTCCCTCTTTTCTAGATACATATAGTCTGTCAACGTCGTCCCTGGGGTGTAATGCCTTATGCATGGTCATTAGTTTTCTCATTCTTTGGTCCATTTGCTTAAGTTCCTTTCTGGTCTACTTGAGAAAGGGTCCCGAATATCTTACTAGGGGCACAGCCCAAGTATTTGTTACTTTGATGAGGTTTCTGCTGGTGAGTTTTGTCTCAAGTAGTTTTCGCGTTCTCCTGAGATATTCTTTTCGGATCGTGTCTTTCATTTTCACTTGTTTGATGGTGTCAGCCTACAAGATCCCCAAGTATTTGTAGGTTTCATTTTCTTCGAGCGTTCTAATTTTGTCGTGATTTGGTAGTTCCATTCCGTCAGTCATATATCGTTTGCCACTTTTCATGACGAGCATGGCACTATTATTTATATTATTGTTATTATTATTATTGTTGTTGTTGTTTGAGAAATTGTCAGTGAATCAGCTGATGTCACAGTTTTATTTTTTTTTTTTTGGTCCCTTGTTTCCACTCTAACTTATGTCCATTTTCACAACAATTCTGTCATTAATGGAGCATATCTGAGAATGGAGAAATCTTTACAATTCTATTGTCCACCCGGCAACTTAATCCTTTCGATAAATATTCGACAGACAAATTTTCCCAGATAACATAATTACCTGACGTAACACTCCTCAATAATTCCCTCTTTATCTTCTTCTTGTACCTGGGTGGCTTTTTTCTTGCCTAACAAACTCTTTTATTTAATATTCCTAATTATTACCAGACATTTTTAGAGACATTTCTAATTCGGCGTTTCCAGAAGAATATTTATTTTGGTTTGGAATTCGTTTATTATTTTATTTTCCATGATTCTGAGATGAATCAAAATCATTCAGTATGATTGTCTGATTACAAAACTTATTTTCCTATTTTATTTCTTGATAGCACAACTCTTCGTTCGGTCGAAATTGTATTTGCAGATTATTATAATAGCAGTGGTCGTAATGTTACAGTTATTAACATACGAATTGGAATCGGTGACTCAAGCACAAATTTTAAAGGAGTCTGATTGTGTTTCATTTCATACTATTATCCTTGAGAAATGCATGAATCCATGTGTTTTCCCCTACAAAATAATAGTTGAGCAGACGATATTTATTTGTTTCGGTAAGGAACTCAGTAATAAAGAAACTCTTAGTTAAAAAAAGATGTACTTTGTGTCACATCTTGTTCGTAGGGGAGGTGTTCCGTAAATACTTATAGCAATCTATAAGAAAAGGGATGAATGTCAACTCTATAAAAAGATAGTTGTTTGGTTGGTTGGCTGGTTGGTTTTAAACAAGACAATTAATTTGTAGTTATTTAGGGCCGAAGTCAGTCTTTTTTCCTCTAATTATACATTGTTAATTGGATAGTTTTACGACTTGTCAAAACTTCCTGGGTTACTTATTATTGAAATCAGGCATTTTCCATGCAATTATATAGATACTTATTTGGTAGGTTGTTTGGTTTTAGACAAAATAACCATTTTCGGGGTTACCTAGGACCAAAGTCAGTCTTTTTTCTAGTAATTATACTTCTGATTGATTGGATTCCGACTTGTCAAAATTTCCTGGGTTACTTATTATCGAAATCAGACATTTTCCATGCAATTATATAGATACTTAGTTGAGAACTTCTTTGAATTTAGACAAAATACCCATTTTGGGGTTATCTAGGAACGAAGTCAATCTTTTTTCCAGCAATTATACTTCTGATTGAATGAATAGTTTTTCCGACTATAGCACCTGACTGGGTTCTATCTATTGGTCAAATAGAACAGCATGACATTTAATCACTGTACTTATGCTACAGTGAATTGTTTTAAAATAAAACAGGTTGACCTTTTAACTATGTTTAAATAAAACCTGTGTACTTGAGTTACTTATGTTTGAAATAGAACTGTTTTTACGATTAAATTTGATTAAACAAAAAAAACTTACTTATGCTAAATTGAACTGTTTGAAAGGGAACCGTTTATATTTATAAAAATGAATTTGGCATTTAGTAACCTGCGAAGGTTGATATGCCTTTAAAACAAACCAAAACCAACCAAACAAGAATTGTTAGAAAAGTTAATTTATAACGAATAGTCCAAGAGCCTAAAATAGGTCCATGCTGATAAATGATAGTTTTCACTATCTAAAATCTAGAAAATGAAAGTTATACAATTTTCAGGACTTTCATATCCCCGAATCCCGATTAGTTGACAACACATAGGAACAGAGATGAAAGATAAACGAAAGCAAAAAGACAAACAAATGTTTAGTTATTGCCCTAGGGCTGGAAAATCTGGGAAACGTGAAGTTGACATAAGGGTGACAATTGGAGATATAGCCTTTGGAACGGTCACTATTTGATTGGGAAAGAGAAAAGGGAAACTAGAGAAGAAAGGAAGAATCGAGATCATTCAGAGAGCTGCATAGTTAAAAAAATCAGTTATAAAACTTAGAAGTATACGATATGTTTGAGGAAACTTCTTTTCAGTCTTAAAAAAAATCATAATTTGAAAATGGTGTGAAAACCTCGAAAGGAACAAGGAAAATGATAATAAATGCTGTGTACACGGTAAAATGGTTTCAATTATTTCTTTATAATACTAATAAGTTTAAAAAAAATCTAATTAACACGGAAATGAAACATTAGCATCTACCAACACTTAAAATCAAAGAGAACCAGGAAGTGGTCGCTTAAATGTGCCAACTCAAGAACTAGTATCAAGAACAGAAACCATACTCCTTAATGTACTTTATTATAATGATAAAAATAGCGTTTTCTGAGAATAGATTTAAACCCTATGTCGTGAATTATTTAGCATATTAAAGGCTGCATTGAAAGAACCATTTGTAGAAACATTTGCCGAACAATAAATAATGTTAGTTAATACAGTCAATCATGAAAATTAATCAGAGTAAGGTGGGGCACAATCATTCGATGCAGCTTGAAACACAAATGACTACGTATAATTTTATGATAAAAGTAGAGGTAGTGGATAAGTATTATATGAATTGGTCACAGCGACCCGAGTTAAAATCTTCAACAAGGTTGTTCACATTTCCAATAGAACCAATACTCTTGGGAAAAGTATAAATCCAACTCTTTTTCCTCCAGCTGTGAGTACATTTCGGGATTTACTGGGCTCTTTAAGCTTGGTATGATAACCACTCTAGGAGAAGTAAATTTCAGAATTCTATTTTCAGAATATATATATATATATATATATATATATATATATATATATATATATATATATATATATATATATTAACTGAATTAGGTGTGGTTTTCTTAGAATTTATGGCATATTATTTAATGCGAAAACCTCTTTATACATATATAAAAAATGTACAATTTGTAAAAAAAACTATTTTATTGATAACATTTTAAACGAGCTTGAGATAATTTTTGGTACTAGGTTAAATGTTTCCAACTATTGCTATATATTACGAACAATTCATTTAACATCAGTTATTTGTTTACACACAGTTAAATGATCAAATAGTTCAATTTCTAACTGTTAAATTTACATAACATTTTTAATCACAGTTAAATGTCAAACATTTCTATTTGATCCGTAAATGGTACCCTATTATATGTTACTACTCCGAGTCAGAGTGAATCTGGGACCAATGGTAATGAAGGAGCACTCAACAATCCTCATAGCACGACTGGAGCCTTATCATCGGATTTATTTTTTTTTTTGTCATATCACTGACATTTTTTAAGGATTAGGCTTTACACTTCGGTGTATTCTCAGGTGTATTATCCACTGTATACCTAAATTATTTGAACTGTTTATAAAAAACATTAATTCTTTACATTTTATCGTTTCAGTGAAACTGAAAACTTCATGAGACAAAACCAGCTATGTGTACCATAGGACCAACGTTTTGTGCTGTAAAGAAAGCAGTCCACAGAAAAAGAAAGACTCAAACTCGAAGGTTAGGGAAGAAAATATAGCAGTCGTTTATTATTCAGCAATGATCGCTGCGACTCGAAAAGTTCATTTTGCGTCCTTCTTCTCCCCTCCTCTTGGTGGTGACGGGGTGTGTGTGAGAGCTGGCTATTGACACACACCTGTCATAGCAGACAGGGATAGGATGGGTCGGGACCTCGGAACCTTTAACGCTCCCGTTTTGACAACTGCCTTCAACTCTGCCCAAATCTCGTTACTTGTTTTCTTATATAGAGATTTTGGAGAACAAATCGAAGATCCGCGAATGTTCGATGTAACCAGTTAAATACGTGATAATACATCTGTGATAATTTTAAAATCATTTCTAAAATCACGCCCGCACGCGTCAGTCTCGTGACACCTTCACTCATTGACGACAGTGCCCGTCCGTAATATTTCAAATGTATGGCCAAATATTACATTGTATGAGACAGGCAACTTTGACATCTCACCTTTTTGAACATGAATTACATGCCAAGAGAGATTTACATTGAAGCATTTAGTGATAGAGTTTGATCTAGCGCGAAGAAAATATTATCAAGTGAGTAATTTGAAAAAATTCTTCACATAAATATCGCTATCTAGGATTTTACATATCCCAAATGAAGTGGGATAATTCTCGAAAATATGTGTAAATGAATAATAGTTAAACTATATATATATATGTATATATACTTCCCTAACCCCGTAGGGTTGAGTACTTTAGCGAATGAAGTAATCGCGTTGCCATTAGCGTTTGTTGCAAGGCTCTTCATATGTATATGAATTGAGCTCTCGGTAGCCGTTAAACAGATGTATGTAAATAATAGTAATTGTGATTTATAACCGTTTAAAATTTACTTCGCTGCTATAAGTTCCTCGTGGATGAGAGGTAGAGTCTCGGATTGGCGTTTGAGTCAACCGAGTTTCGATCACAGCTACGGGAAACTCGTAAGTCTAGCCACACTGATGAGTTCTGATAGAACGAAACAGATCTGTCTGTGGATTACTCTCTCTCTCTCTCTATATATATATATATATATATATATATATGCTCCTTCTCTACCAAACAACTAGTATGCATCTAGAGGCTGTTTCAATGTACAAGGGACCTATTTGATCGGGCAGGATATGGCACAAGGACAATTTTTAAGCGGAGTTTAACAGGTTTGAATTCAGAGTTTCCTTCTCCTAGACTAGTTGCCTAACCAAGGCTGAAGAACCTAGTCTGTCCTACTATTTACCCATAGCTGGAGGGAGAATGATCGGATTCATACCTTCCCCAAGGGTATTAGTGCTATATGAAAAGCAATCAGTCACGTCCAGGATTTGAACTCGTATCGCCGTGTCCATTTCCTATGACGATAACGACTACACCACGGGCACCTCCATTCAGGTATGGTAGACAAACAAAAATAACCAACTTCAATTCATTCATCCAACTTGTTCCCTCGCCCCAGAGGGTCCAGAGGGGTGTCCTCGTGGTGTAATGGTTAAAGTGTTGGACTCCGGAAACGTAGTACGCGAATTCGTACTCCAGTCGCACTATTATATTCACTTTCGGGCAAATACCTTTGGGAAAGGTATGAACCCCCTTATCCTCCCAGCTATGGGTTAAATAGTACCACTACTGTTTCCCTAGGAGAATGGCTTCGGCATTAAATAACCTAAAAAGAGTTGATATGCCATTAAACAAAGAAACCAAACCAAACCAGAGGGCTCAAATTTCTGAACTCAAATGTACCTCTCTTCCTCTGAAATTTGAAATCGCCTGCTCTACTAAACAGATTTCTAAAAACCTCTTGTTTATATAATATGTTAATCACCTTATCCTCAAATGATATAAGATCTGGTGTCTTTGACTTGTACAACGTCATCACTGCAACATTCCAGCAATGCCCAATAACTCAATCTTCAGATGAAGAAGTGTTTATTTTTCAACAGCCTGTCTGGAAAACTGAGCTTGAGACAAAACCCTATTTTAACAAGAGCTCACCGCTGCTGGTGCTTTTTCAATTCGTCCCACACTTCGAATCAAAGTTTTTCTAGACAATTTAGAATTTCAAATTAGGTCATTAACTAATATAACTATTTGTTAAAAAATAACTATACTAGTTAATGGTATAAATAAATTACATTATACTAAACACACCCATCAACCTAAAACATTTATAGATGTCCTCAGTCAGTACAAGCTACTCCCATTTTTGAAGGTCATTTACCGATAGACATAAACCTGACAGCATGAATGCACTAACTCTACAACTCCATCCAGTTCTCAACATGTTCAGACATGCTGTGAATGATGATTTTAGCTTAGCTACAGCACCAACGGCTTCACACATCACACAGTCCCCTGTACAACACAGGAGACATTATATCGTTAGTAACCACAACACTGCGGTATATTGACCTCACAGCTGTTAACTCATACCAGTTCCTATCTGCAGAAGACCCGGGAGAGGTTGCTCGTCTGTGCTATCAATGCAACTAAAAAGAAACTAGTAATCTATTATAATTACTTACAATCCTCACGATACTTGTGAATCCAAAGCCCTTAGCATCAAAACTTGTGTTTCCTTCACTACTGTCAGTCCATGTAAGGTCAACCATAGCTGCAAACTGAACTCTATTTTACTACATGCATTGCCTCTATATTTACCTTCATATATACACTTTTGCCGTGTTTTTCAACCATGGTGTTTGTCTTTTTTGACTTGTCTTTGTCTCGTTTACATTACCATGCACATTATATATAACAAAACCTACCAAGCCTATAAATTGCACGGGCTCATATCCTTATTAAGTATGTATTGAAGATGAAGATAGTCTCCTGTAAATGAATGTATCATTTTCACTGATTTTTTATTTCGCCGTTACACTTCTGAGTCAATATCTAAGCTAAGCTTAGTAAATAACTAATAGGGACCCAGTGATATATATATTCATATTCTCTGAGCGGGACCGATGTGTAAATAAAACCGTTGAAGAGAGAGACCAGAAACTGTGCACGTTCTCTCCTGATGACCCTAATATGATTTTTCAGAAAAGAAAAAGATTAAGGCTAAAACTTTCATTCAACGAAGAAAATCCCATTTTGTTGAGTTATTCAGTGGAATGTCAATGGCGAGAGTAGCATCTCACGGTCCACTCACTTTTTGGGGTGAATCAAGTACTTATTTAGTAATGTCCTGCTATGAACAATAAAGTTTATTGAAAATATATATTTGTTATATGCAATGACCCAGTTGTATAACTTACTCACTGAACTCAAACATTTCTTACACCATTCAGTATTCAAAAGTGCAACAAGAAATTTGAAAGGCGTGGTTTGCCGCAAGCTTTTGTGAGCAGACATCATTTTGAGATGGCTCTACAAATGAAAAGATGTAAAATAAGTTCTTGGGAATGATTGCTTTTTAAGGGACAACTTTCCGGCACATTGGAAAACAGTCGGTCGTTCCTCAGAAAATTAGTATAGGCTTCAGATATTGGATGATTGCATTTTATCTACATTTTTTTTTCATAATTATGTTAACGATCAAGCTAATGTTATATATATACATATATATATATATATATATATATGTGTGTGTGTGTGTGTGTGTGTGTGTGAATGAAAATAAGGTAGATATTTTTGGTTGATCTAAGAAGATGATGAAAAATAATGGAACAGTGGATATGCTAAAAACTCAACGGATTCAGTTCAGGATATTTCTTTCTTATTTATTGAAAAAAGTTATTTTCAATAAATAAGAACAAAATATTCTGAACTGTATATGTTGTTTGTGTTTTTACTATATTCACCGTTACATTTATCTTTTATATATATATATATCATCATCATCATGTCGCGCCGCCTGCGCGGATATCCCTGACCGTCTCTCGCCATTTCTCCCTATCACTCATCGCCTCCGGCAGGTCTTCAGGATTACAACCCGTGTCCTCACATAGCTGCTGTATGTAAGTTCGTGCTGGTCGTCCCACACTTGCACATCCATGAGTGGGGGTCCACAGGAGTACATCGCTTATGAGCTCGTCCTTGCTTCTCCAGCAGTGTCCCGCGTGTCTGGTTCGTCGAACTTGTATAGTTTTTGTGATGGGGGGCAAGTGTCCGTATAGTTGGAGTCTCGTGGGGTGTTGTCGCCAGGACTTGTTTAATACTGCTCTCAACATTCTTGTGTAATTTCCGTCCAGCCTCCTCTCCAGCCGCTTCGTAAGCGTCCATGTGGTGCATCCATATAGCAGTATCGACACAACCGCTGCCTGGAAGAAACTGCGTTTCATTTTATCTGTTAGGTCCGACTTCCATATGATCGAGAGCCTATCGATAGCTGTCCATGCCTTCGTCAGTCGTTTGTCGATGTCCTTCTCGGTTGATGAGACGCTGCTTCCTAGGTAGGTGAATTTGTCGACTAGTTTCAGAGAGGCTCCGTCTAGTGTGGCCACCGAATATATGTGTTACAACCAAACAGGCAACATATATATATATATATATATATATATATATATATATATATATATATATATATATATATATATTTACTAATCTAATATCTACCAGCATTCACGGTTACCAGAAAAAAAAAGAAAAAACCCGCCAGGAACAAGAGATAAAAATATCTCGAATCACCGCCCGGGGGAAATAGAAAAAAATATTATAGGACAAAAAGAAAGAAAGGGCCAACCCCGTCACACCACTTGAAAAAAATCAAGAGATATGCAGTCAGTTAGTCAAAAGAAAACTAAAACCCTCCGTAAACACTGCAATGCTACTATTACAAGAGTGCTCAACACTAGTGGAGCCAATTATAAAATTAACTTAAATCGCGAGTCGGAAATCTTCTACTAAAGTTTCACCTTAACGGATCATCAGGAAATCTAATCCCGACCATTGCTAAAGGAGAAAACGCCTTTTTTTATATTCACCAAAAACCCACCTAGCTTAAAATTTACATAACAAAAGAAACAAATAAAAAGAACAAAAAAACTTACTTTTATTAAAAAAAAATGCTCAGAGGATAAATTCAGTAAAATACTATTTTCTGATTTCACTCAGCTATTCCTTCATTTTTATAGCATGCTTATTTCTGTTTTTCTTTACGAACTCATTGTAACTTAGCAATTACTACTTAAGACTCATCTGTTGCCTTAGACAGTTTTATAATCGATTTATTGTATCCTTCTCTGTCTTTCGATTAACAATTGGGTTTAACAATGAGGACTTGGCGTTTGGATATTTGTATTATGTGCTGTAATCAATCAAAACCTCTCCTTTTACACTTTTATTATGTTATTTTGTATTTCGTTACAAAGGCCTTAATACTATGAGTAAATAGTTGAGTGGTAAATACATTAAACTAGGTCCATATGAAAGAAAAACTAGGTCCAGATGAAAGAAAAACTAGGTCCAGATGAAAGAAAAACTAGTCCAGTTGAAAGAAAAACTTGCCGCGACCTGCTAACAAACATAAACAGATCGGATTACTCGTTCGCCCTCGAAAAACCAGATCGGCACCCACCCCCGCTTAACCCAACCTACTGTCAAAACCAGGACATCAATTTACCAACCACGACCGATCTCAGCTAACCACAACAAACGTCCACCTGCATTCAACGACTCGACCAACCACAACTTCCCGAAACGATCGTACAGCTGTATTTAACAACTCAACCGACCTCAGCTACCCGCAACGGTCGTCTACTTGCATTCAATGACTCGACCGACCTCAGCTTACCCGCATCAAACATCTAACTGTATCTCTACGACTCGACCTACGCCAGCTACCCTTATCGAACCTCCAGCTACGCACATCTACGATTCGACCATACCAGCTATCGACATCCCCCATCTAGCTGAAGACCAAATACAACCGCCTCGGACTTTACACACGCGTTTGTAATTTTGACAATAAATTGACACCTTCGTTGTATTTGTTACCTCGCCTTTGTTTCCTTCGTTGTCTTTGGTTGTCATTACTCGCACGCATTAAACTTAAAAAATTGCGGGGTCGATGTGCTTATTGGCTCCGCAACAAACTTGTCCAGATAAAAAAAAATCTCTGAATATATAACTGAATTACTTCGCTTAAACATTGACTCATTAAATATTTAATCTCGCCCTTCTTGTATCGGAAGTGTAGGGTCAATACATACCGCAAATAATTCAATTGTTTATTATGATAATTATAAGAAATTTAAAAAAGTATTGGCATTTTTCGTTATTCCTGAATAATTATTTTTTTTCGGAATTAAAAGTGAAATCAAACTTGTTTTTATTTCTTTTTCTTGAAATATATGTTTGGTAGATATTCAGAAATATCTATCGATAATTTACTAGTAATATCACCTGTTAAAGATCAATTAATGTATCATTTTTCCCGATACTTTTCTTTGACTTTACGTTGAACATTAATAGATTTCTGCATCTCATCCAGTCGATAATATAACAATTGTTTCTTATTAACAGAGTTATTTTCAAATATCAAAAAGCGCCATTCGTTAAAACGCAACAGTAATAAGATAACCGGCTGATTGTTCTAGTGGGTAGAGTGTTCGCCAATGGTTCGGGAGACCTATTTTCAATCCAAGGTCGCGTCATACCAAAGACTTTAAAAATGGTACTTGATACCCTTTTTCCAGTTGGGAGTCGAGTTAGAGAGGTGAACACTATCGCACACTTAAGGCTCTGCGCATCAATGATTCCATGGTTATCACCAGACCTGATAATCTTAGACCACCAAAGCGACGTTGATAAAATGATGGTTATCCTAAGCGACACTTCCAAATTTCTCAGACTAGGTCCTGCTGACAACTTTGATCACACAACATTTACTGAAACTAAGTTTCAAAGAAAGCTTGTTGAACTTATCAAAAACTTACCAAAAACCCATAAGGAGGGGGTTCCGCTCAGACCAATACTATCTATGGCAGGATCTTCTCAACATCGAGTCGCTAAATGGTTAGACTGAATATTACAACCAGTACTTATACATTAAAGTACGTATTCCATTAAGGACTCCTTTCAATTTGCTGGTTTTGTCAAGAATTATTGTTCTCAAAACAAATTTATGTGCTCATTTGACATTTGTAGCCTTTTTACATTTGTGCCGATATGCTGTACCAAAGTCATCTAACCACCCCCTTATAGGCTGTGTTTGTCGAATTATTGAAATTCGAAACCACTTCCGTTGAGTTCAGCTTTGATAATATAATGTACAGTCAGGTTGATGGCATTTTTTTAGGTTCAGTTTTGGGTACCTGGATGGCTGGAATTTTCGTAGGTTTCCATGAGGTTGACTTGTTCCCAAAGGGCACTATGCCTGATGTGTATTTTCGCTATGTCGATGACACGTACTGTATATTTGGTAGTAAGACTGAGGCTTGCAATTGTTTTCCAATCCTAATGAATTGGACCATTCTTTTCGATTTACTCTGGGAAAATAGAGTAATTCCACACTTCCTTTTCTTGATGTTCTAGTGTATAAAGAGGATTCATGTTTCTTTACTTGTGTTTATCGCAAACCTACTTTCACAGATCCGCTGGGATTCATTTTGCCCCCAAAAACGTAAATCGAATTTAATCAAGATTTTGGTTCACAGAGCATTAATGATATACTCTAAGTCGAAACTTGACGGTGAAGGTGGATTTATCACTGAGACACTTTGTAACAATGGTTTCCCTGAAGACATTGTTTGATCTTTTATCGGGGATAAGATTGCTCACTTTCATAAGATAAAAGTCACGTCGGCTCAGAGATGTCCTATGTATCTCAGACTACCCTGGCTGAGTGAGATTAGGGATCGATTTGCTGGTCTGATTTCTGCAAGTATACGGGGGTGTTACTTTGCCTCTAAGATGTGTATCGTACGCGTACTGTTTTGCCATCTGGTCGAAAAGATATTCTCCCCTCCAACATAGCAGTACTTTAGTATATTCCTTAAGATTTACTTGCGGTTTGCCATACATCGAGAGAACTGGTCAACGATTGGAACACGAGTCAAACACCATGTGCCTACTAAGATACGGCTTTGAAACTACTTTGCTGACCATATCAACAATACATATGGGTCTACTATAGCGGAACATCTTATAAATAACCGTGAATGTGCCTCAATTTACAGTGCGGATCTGTTTACTATTTAAAGCAGGTCCCACTCAGACTTCCACCTTAAAGTGTTAGAAACTATATACACTTTGACTCATAAACCGTCCCTCTGTAAGCAGAGGGAATGTTTATTGGGTGTTAATGTAATCAAAATTTAACATCCCCACCTCTATCATATATATTTTTTGTTTCTTTTTCTTTCTTTTTTCATACATTACACAGTCTATTTCCCCAAATTTTCTTAATCGTTGTCCTAGTTTAACTGTGAATTGGTAGGCCCGAAACCAATTATTTGCTCAATTTTATCTTTTAACTTGAAAAATTTTTGTCAGTTTGTATGCTTGATAAATTTTGCACCCCGAATACAATATATGATATATATATAATCCATGGAAAATTGTCGCAGACTATTTTCCATGGATTATATACATGGATTAAATATATATATATATATATATATAGAGAGAGAGAGAGAGAGAGGAAGAAAGAAAGAATGAATACTATTAACCGCAGCAGTATGTTCATTCTCTTTCACAGAAATCGATTTACATAAAAAGGAATGTTATCAAATGATATTTTAATATTTCAATTGTAAGCCTGGATGCGTCAAATGGATGCGAATTACAGATATATATTTGCCTTGGGGATAAACTAAAATAATCAACTGAGAAGTGTCTGACATTTATGGAAATGACGGATGTATAGATCGTAGTTCTTATTAAAGTAGAATCATAGATATTATCACGAAAACGTTTTTTTTTTTTGGAGTCGAGTTTAGACCTCAAGGTTAACGTTAATGCAAAGGACCTGAATTGCGTTCATGTCATTTTTAACCTTTCAAATGGAACTGTCTTTTTTTCTACTCACAGCCTGGTAATCCCCCAACTTTTATCCATGTTTATCTAACTATTCACAATATCGATGAGTGAAATATTATCTTTAATTCCAAGCACCAAATACAGTTTTTTTTTACCAAATAAGTATATAAATATATGAAAAATCAATAAAAGCAAATGAAACAGTGGAAATAAAACTCTACCACCACCTCCCCGCCCATCACAAAAATAGAACGCTATATTCATGGGAAAATATGTAGATGCTATGGAACAGTGAAGTGTGAAAAATGCTATCTTGGGAACAGACGATAAATACCTTTTTAATGGGTTTATCACACTTTGATTTCTCTTAAGTGTTTCAGTAGAAATCTGTGACGCAGTGACAGTATGCTTATCATTTCACTGTTATTTATTCCAGTTCTTTATTTCAGGGCAAAAAAAAAACTTGTCGGTCGATTGGTTCTAAAAAAGAATTGAAACTGCACCACGTATATTCTCGTGTCTTTAATTACGTCTCAAAGCACTTTCTTCTCACAGTCAAATTAAAATAGGAATCACACACACACACACACACACACACACACACACACACACACACACACACACACACACGCACCCACACCTACTTATATATATATATATATTGTCTTCCACAGACAGACTATTTCGTTCAATCAGAACTCTTTAGTGTGGCTAGACTCGCAGGACGCTCGAAGCAGGGATCGAAAACCATCCAACTTTACGTTAGACTAAGTCTCGGACTAAACGGCCAACAAGCGGACTACGTTGGCTAAGGGAATTTTTAAGGTATCTATGTAGCAACAGCAGCAGCGTCCGTTTGTTTACAAATTTATACCCTATCGACTACCAGAGTCCTCAATTCTTTCGAAAAGCTTTGCATTATGCGAGCGGCGGCTGACAATTTCTTAGCTAGAGTGCTCAACCCTCCAAGGGGGAGCGTCCACAGAAAGATTTGTATTTTTTTAATTTATTTTTTTTTGTTCTTACATACGTGTTATATATTAATACATGTATTACATACGTGTTATATATATGTATGTTTCCAGCTGGTTTCTTTTGTCAGAGAATATGTGTGGCACAAGGCCTGTTAATGAGACTTGAAGTCACTCCTGTTTCCAGTACAAATGATTCTTGTCTGGTTGAATTTATTTTTATAAAGGTTTTTGTTCCCCCTTCTTAGAGTATGTTTACTTTAGTCTTCTTTACTCTTCTTTGATATTTGATATGTGTGTAGTTGTGCGTCTACGTGTGTGTGTGTTGGTTTTAGGTTTCACTAATGGCTTTTTTTAAATCATGGATTGTCTTTTGTTTTTGTTTAACTTACTGATAGTTCTTCCTTTTTGTGTGGGAAAAGACAAAACTACCCTCTATAAAACCAAATACCAAGAAATTGACCAAGAACTAATTACAGAAATTAAGGACTTCTGTCCTATAGAAACATAACCATTCCTAAAAGAACTCTGGGAAAAGAACTGCAAAAAGTAGGAAGAAAAATCAAGAAAAATTCTGAACAAGAAAACCACATGGCTAAAAACCCTACCCCAGACAGAGAAGAAAAGCGAAAAAGAAAAGCAATAAAAATACGAACTAAAAGAAAATGAAAAACGCAAACAAACGAACAACCAACCAAAAACACAATACACTAACAGAAAATATAATTCCCATGCACAAGCAACAATATATAAAAGAAAAATGAACATACCAAAATACCAGATACGTACAAACTGGCGAACACATTCAAGAACAAGCAACCCCTCAGAAAAAAGACATATACCAAATGAAAGACACGATGACAAAAATCTCCCAACCAATTATTACAAACAACAGAAGGGGCTAAACTACCACACACACAACTAAAACCCTCAACAAAATAGGTCGAATTATGACACATACACGCAATAAAGATGGCCCAACTACTATACACTCGACCCCAAACAAAACAAAACGAACTCATTCATATATAATAAAAACCACCCTAAAAACGACAATACAAAATCCTCTGTTTAGAAAATGAAAACAAAAATTACTACTCCTTAAGAAATACAAGCAAAACCCATTTTTTAGAAGAAAACAGCATGAGGAAAAAAACAATATAAAAAACGAAAGTCACATGAAACAGAAAATCATAAACTTATCTTCACACAAGTTAAATAAAGACCAAATAAACCTACTCAAACTAAGTCTTGAATTTTGCCCTACCCTAAGAAGCAACTTACGAGAACTTAAAAAAGATCTCAAAGAATTTGAAAGGAACTTTAGACAAATAGAAATATACAAAAATAAAAAGATCATACAGACAATTCCCTTGTAAAAAATCAAATCAAATTCTTTCCAGCAAAAACAACAATAGTGAACAAAACACATTCTTCGAAATATGGAATATTAACCTAAAAGAAAAAACAACAAAAAATAACCTTTCACTAAAACCAAAACGAGCCTTAAAAAATTTACAATAAAATGAAAAAAATAATTATTAAAGAAGCAGACAAAGATAGTACCGTAGTCATCTTAGATAAAACATACTATAAAACCAAAACTGCGGAATCGTAGTAAGCGAGTTCGTACACCAGTTGCGCTATTATGTTCACTTTCGGGCAAATACCCTTGGGAAAGGTATGAACCCCCTTATCCTCCCAGCTATGGGTTAAATAGTACCACTTCTGTTCTTCTCGGAGAATGGCTTTGGCATTAAATAACCTACAAAGGTTGATATGCCATTAAACAAAGAAACCAAACCAAATCACGGAAAAGATATTTGGATGATTGCTTCATATTCTGGAAGTACCCATGGGGAGACATCAACGAATTGCACGAACTACTACAAAATCTACACCCCAAAATAAAATTTACTATGGAACACAGCCTAAAAGAACTACCATTTTAAGACAACCTCGTAAAAAATGTAAATGGCAAAATCATCACAGATATCTACCACAAACCAACAGACACCCAACAATACCTCCACTTCAGAAGCCGCCGCTCCAAAAACTGCATAAAATCCATCCCTTACACACTAGCACCTAGAATACACATAATAATCACCGATAAAAACCTAAAAAATAACACACCCCAAAGAACTGCACACAACTCTACACCAGAGAGGATATCCAACAACACTAATAAATAAAGGGTTGGAATTAGCAGAAAAAAATACCCCTAACAGAATTGAGGAACCCAAAAATACACAACAACTAAAAACACCTTACATACGTCACAACCTACAGCAAAAAAAATCCAGAATTATTTACAGAAATATTGAAAAATCTGGAAGAAATTGAGAGCAAAGACAAAATCAAAGAAATACTAGACACAACAAAAATAATTAAAAGCCAGAGACAACTTAAAATATAAAAAGAATACTCACCTCTTCTACATTCGAAAAAAAAAAAACACAACACAAGTGAGATACCAAATGCAAAAATAAACGATGCAAAATATGTGATATAATGATAGAAGGTAAATCCTACACTTTTCAAAACCCCGAAACCAAATTCAAAATAAATAAAAATTTAAGCTGCATCTCAAAAACGTAGTATACGTAATTGATTGTAACGAATGCAAGGAGATATGCATAGGATCAACACAGGCACTAAATACAAGAACATCACTTCACATGAGTAATCTCAAAATTAAAGAAAACAGAAAATTAAATGTTTCAAAACACTTATACCAATGAAGCAGAGGAAAATTTAATATCATGCCAATCTATCAAAACAATGACTACACGCTTCTACAAATAAAGGAAAGAACCTTTATAGATAAATTTAAACCTAAGTTAAATAAAACATGAACCATACACACACAAACGGTTATAAACA
>OY757928.1:22478647-22506147 GCA_963585895.1 Sepioteuthis lessoniana | reverse complement strand
ATAGATTTACCTCTTCATTATCTCTACTCCAAGAAGTACTCTTTCGGGGTGTGTTTGCACCTCTCAGGGCCCGATCTCCGAGTCACTTATATCTGTTTAAGATTATTCGTATTTGATAGGAAGGGGTGATCCAATTAAAAAATCTTAATAAACAATTACACAAAAATATAAATATGAACTTACGATGAACGCGATTCCCTAAACTCTAGACTTAAAATAACCCTACACGGGTTGTCATGCCGTTGAAATTACTTAATCGAATCAAATCTCTATTCTTTATCATATTAAAAAATGTCTGACGTTCTTCATTATTTACGCATAGTAGATATTGCTGCTCTGTCGGCATGGCTTACAGTACGCCAACTACATTCCTTGCAGAGGGATCATGGGTATGACATTAAACTCCATCTTGTAGGGAGGCTTTCGTTCTGGGTCTCTGTCAAATGTGAATCCACACGGACTCAGAGTAATGGCACTTGTTAATATATCTTCAATGTATCAAATAGATTTGTTTAGTAGGAATAATTGATTACATTTATCTGTGTGCACAGAATTGATTATTATTATCATTAAACGGGAATAGATTTTTGAAACTATTATTATTATTTAACCCACTTTCTTAGTTTAACGATATATCAACCTTCTTGGGTTTTTCAAAATAAAGTCATCCTTGTAGGAAAACGGTAGTAGTATTGTCTAACACATTTCTGGTGGGATAAAGAGTTCATGCCTTTCCAAAGGATATTTGTCAAAAAAAAAGAACGTAAAAGTTTGGCTGCAGTTCGAACTTATATTCTAGTTCTGTACTTTCGTTATTTAAAATTACATATTTTGAGGCAATTTATTATGAATAAGAAATATTGATTTAAGCTTTAATTGGGTATTTGAAACGATATTATTTCTTGTAAAATACTGCCTTCAACAATAATCAACCCCAAAATGATCTTCATGCCGTAAAACTAACCAGCTAATTAACAAGCTACATAACTGCTCCAAAAGGTTTGACTATGAAGCAAAAGAACCAAACAAGTTTTGAAAATAAACCAAGCTAATAAGCATAGAATAGCTTCAAAGAAAAGCATGAATTTCGTATTGAACACTCTGACCCAGAGTGGTAGTATCTGTAAGGGTCCCATGTTTGAATAAAATAGATATGTTCGCAAATCATAACTTATTAGACAGGAATATTTGGCATAATTTAACTGTATTCATAAAAACTCTAAAGAAACTAAACACAAATGAAAACATGAACGTACAAAAAACACGATTATCTAACAAAACTCAGAAGGTTTGGCATGCCATTAAAATCAGTCAATTAATTAACTGATTATATTAAATCTCCAGAATTATTGAAAAAAACTATAATCTCGTTTATATGAAAAATCTACAGACATAATTTAGAAAATAACATGGACGACACAAATTTAACTGCCCACTCGGCTGGGGTTGTTAAACTCACTGACTGTATTAATGCAAAGGGGAAAGACAACCCCCAACAAAGACTGTTCTGGATATGACACTAAACCATCTGATGTTGAAGCTTCAGCCCTAAAAGTTTGTGGAATGTAGAGCACTCTTTTATTGCCATTACACTTTGGTTCAGTCTGACAGGGAGTGTTATCACCCGTTGGGGTCCCATCAATTGGTCAAAGAGAATTATTTTAACATTTAACGGTATGAAAAAAACTGTGTAATGTGAAATTGAACTCATCCAGTTACAGACGAATACTTAATACCATTTAACTGTACGCAAACAAATGCCAAATAAACTTATTTGTATGAGGTTGCAATACTTGAAATCGTTTAACTGAGAGCAAATACATGCTTTAGTTAAAATCTTATCTACAAACTATTCTTTTACAGATCATATATATTTAATTTATATATATGGATAAAAGGATTTAATATCAAATAACTTTCAAACATTGATATGCTTGAAAATTCAACCAACCAACCACAAATTTAATTAATAGTTAATTAAATAAAGGATTAAATAAAAATAATGAACTTTGAAATTTTCTGTTTGGTACCTGTGCTGAAATCTAAGATATCCCTCCGCACGTAATCAGTTCACTATACATACTAAATAATCTTCACTATAACAACTACAATTATATTAAATAAAATTTAAGTAAAGCAATTACATTGTTCCAATTTTATTACATTACTGATAAAAAAATTGGAAATATAATTTATTACCCTATTATTTGAAAGAAAGTAAAGTACCGGCCTATTGTTATAATGGTTAGAGTGTTCACCATTGGCCCGGATGACCAGGGTTCAATAGAAGCTCAAGTCATACAAAAGACGATAAGATGTTTCTCGATTCTTCCTTGCTTAACACTTAGCATTATAAGCTAAGGATCGAGAGTACGTAGAGAAATCTATGAAAAGAAACTGTTCCCTCACTTACTCTTCGGTGGAATAGCTTTTGTAAAGGGTGCCTTTGGATCACCTTCAACTAAGCTCGGTCAACTTATATATTTTTTTGAAAACCAGGTTATTTTATATATTATATAACATATATATGAGTTGCGGATAATTCATGCACTCATTCAACTCTATATGGGGGCTCATTAATTTTCTGCCTTGTGTCGCATCCTGACTCGAGATGCTGTCGTTATATACTGAATTAAAAATTCATCTTTGGTTGCTTTAAGCCGAGCATTGAAATACGATTTATAGTGTAGTTTTTGAGCCTCATTTAGGGCCTTTTCTTCGTGAACATATGAAAGATTCAAATGGATTGCCGCTATTGTTGAACAATGAATCAAGTCTTTAATCGCTGGTAGAGTACGATTGAACCTTATTAATTGATTTCTGTTTGTGTCTTCGTTAATCATTAAACAGAAAGGCGCCTAATGGTGAAAGATACTTTATGCTTTGATTTCAGTGTGGAGTTATATTTGATACTAACTAAAGGATTTCTTCGTTTATGACTATTAAATCGAAAGGCGCCTGCCTTTGAGCGATAATTTGAGCATTGAATTAGCGATAGGATTACTTTGATCCTAATTATATATGCCTTTGTTTTATGTGCGTTTGTGCGAGATGAAAGAAAAGGGCGTCTTTCGTTGAATAATATCGGAATGGTGATTTTGCACGGAGTAAATTTGATACAAATCTAATAACTTCTCTTTTGTGTTATTGTCTAAGATCGAACAAAAGAATGCCTTCCGTTGAGCTATTTTCCGATCACTTGTTTTCAATTTTGATCCTTATTTAATGCCTTTTGTTTAGTATTAAATAAAAAGTTGCTGAGATTAAATAAAATATCACCGACCTTTGAGATATGTATCAAACGTTGATTTGCAGATGGAATAAATGAGATTCTGATTTATCTGCTTTAGTTTTTTATTATTTTGACCAAGGATAAATAAAAAAAAACGCTTACTGTAAAACGATATTCAGAACATTTAATTTGGATTCGATTTAAAAAAAAAAAACAATATAATACTTTATCTTTTAGCATCTTTTCCAAATCTTGTAATATCTATCTATTTATCAATCAATCATTCTATTTATCTATCTTTTGGCGTTAAATCTGAACCATATGTCTGTCTGTCTGTCTGTCGCTCTCTCTATATGTAGGTATTCATAATCAGTATTGAGGTTCGTTTGTTTACTTTAGATATGTTTTATTTTATGGCATATCAACCATTGTAGGTTATATAATTCCCAACCCATTTTTATACATTTCAATATTTCTGTCTAAAATAATTCAGTTTAGCGTGAGAACGCATTTTAATGGCGAAAATAGTTCTATTTCCAACTATTCAGTTTAATCAACAAAGTATTGCTATGTATCACGAACAATTCAATTAAACATCAGTCATTAATTTACATACAGTTAAATGTAAAAATAGTTCAGTTTAGCATAAGTACGCAGTTGAAATCTCAAAACCGTTTTATTTCAAACAATTCAGTTTAACATAAGTACACTGTTTTGTTCTATTTAACCAATAGATAGGAACCTGTCAGGTGCTACCACTCCAGGCCATAGTGGACCTGGGAGCAATGGCAATAAAGGGCTCCAATCTTACTGGAGCGTCACAATCAGATTGTTTAGTGTCATATCTAGGACACACATTGGTGAGGCTTATCCCTTGGCTGAGAAGAAGTCGGTGTATTCTACAGCCCCAGCCGACAAGGTCAAGTTCTATTTCGAAGTATTCAGTTTAGTCACTAAAGTTAAATGATTCAATGTATAGCTATGTATCTTCAACAATTCAATTAAATATCAATCATTTATTTACAGGGTCAAAACATTTCTATTTAAAACAATTCAGTTTGGCATTTGGACACACAGTTTAGTTCTATTTGACCCATAGATAGTATCCTCTCAGGTGCTGCAACTTCGGGCTTGAGTGGACCTTGAAGTGATGACAGTGAAGGGGTACTCCGCATCCCCAAAAGCTCAAGCATTATTGGAACCTCACGATCAGTTTGGTTTGTCTCATATCCAGGGTACCCATTGGAGTGTGTGGGGGGTATTACCCTTCTGCAGAGAAGCAGTCATTGTATTCTACAGTTCCAGTCGACTGGGCAATATTCAGATTGAGTTCCCATGAAAATGTTGGTAAAACTTTTTTCAACACTAGAAAAATTTAGTTCATATCAATAAATGCACACACACACACACACACATACACACACACACATTCACACAATGTATATATATATATATATATATATATATATATATATATATATATATATATAATAGTGTCGTTTATTTTCATAATAGAATATTTTTAATTTTGCTTCTGTATCCAGCAGAAAATAATATTTTTCAGAAAAAGAAAAATATATATATATATATATTTCTGAAAAATAATATTTTTTTACGCATCCAGTAAAAAAAGAATATTTTTCAGAAATATGTATATATATATATACATATGTATTTTTTTTTCTGAAAAATATTATTTTCTGCTGGACACAGAAGCAAAATTAAAAATATCCTATTATGATAATAAACGTCTCTATTATATATATATATATATATATATATATATATATATATATATATATATATATATATATATATATATAATAGAGTCGTTTATTATCATAATAGAATATTTTTAATTTTGCTTCTCTATACAGCAGAAAATAATATTTTTCAGAAAAAAAAAAAATATATATATATATAATTCTGAAAAATAATCTTTTTTTTACTGGATGCGGAAGCAAAATTAATATTTTATTATAATAATAAACGACTCTATTATAAAATAAGATTAATTTTAATTTAAAAATTAAACTATAAAATAAGAAGATAGACACAAAACCGTAAATTTACTCAATATGGCTGCCTTTTTTTTCAATTATTGTGTATTAACATGGCTTCGAAGCGATTGCATATCTTCAAGCGAATCAATATTTGGATGGGAAGTTGCCTTTTTATTTCTAAAAGGCCTCTTATAGCGTAATCAAAGGGGTTAAGGTCTAGCTTGATGGAGGACATAAAGAAACGTCCTTTATTTGGGAAATTTTTATGCTTGATTACAGCGTTAAGAATATCGTTTCTTTTTTGCTCACTCATATTGGTCTAAATTTTAATAGAAATAATAGGTTGAATAGTAGGGTTTATCATGAAAATTTTGATTTATGTCTTTTTTTTAAAACTGGACGATCAGACGAGAAAAAAGCGTTTTAGAAATTATTCCATATTTTGCTTCCGCAACCTGTAGGTGTTTTTTTATGCAAATACCTGTCTATCACATCCATGAATAGGTGTTACACACACACACACAACCCCCCCATATATATATATATATATATATATATCACCGACCCATAGAGGGGGTCATAGCTGGTTGTAGATTGACAGGGTTTTTTCTGTCATATAATGAAAAGCTAAGCTGAATGTTCATTGCTGGAGGAAATGGAATCGCTGTCCTAAGATCAAATCTTGGACGAGGCTGTTGCCTTTGACTTTTCAGTGATACCTTAGTTTCAGCAAGACAACCATTTTAAGGGGAAGTAAACTCTGAATTCGAATTATTAATCAGTATTTCGGCTTTTAAAAATACGCTAGTGTTTGCATATATATATTACGACTACACACGCTCACACACAGAGACACACAGAGACACACACACAAATTATATATATATATATATATATATATATATATATATATATATATATGTTATTTCCACCCTTTGAAAAATATAAATAGATTTTCTTCCATTATCAATGGTTTGTGTTATATATATATATATATATATATATATATATATATATATATATATATATATTATATTTATGTGTGTGTGTGTGTAAGACCTTGGGAAAAGACGAAATTATTAGATTCACCGTCACCTATCGCTAAATTATATGAAAATTAGGCTGTCTACTTTTAATAATGAAGTAAACTCTTCACACAACCCTGCACTACTTCGCTTAAAAATGGTCTTCGTTTATCACCCTGCACTTTAACCCAAATTTAGGTGTATATATATATATATATATATATATATATATATATATATATACACGTCCTGCGTGTCTAGCCACACTGAAGAGTTCTGATAGAACGAAATAGTGTCTGTGGATATATATATATATATATATATATATATATATATATATATATATATATATATATATATATATATATATATATATATATATATATTCATTCTGAAGTTATTAAGGGAATTAAATAAAGCAAAATCAATTCAAAAAGTTATGCATCGATTTTTATCTAATTTAAACTAATTTATTTCCACAGTTTGAAAAAAATGTAAGTAGATTATCTTCCATTATTAATGGTTCGTGTTTATTCTAAATATTCTGAATTTGCGAAAATTAACTTATTGAATATAATATTCAGATTAAACTAACATTAGCTTTAGGCCTCTGCAAACGAATAAAATCATTTCTAACCCATAATATTCGTTGGAATATGAATGAAGGATCTAACAATTGTTATAAAACATAAAATAAGAAAGTTATTGATGGAATGTTCGCATTGCATATATCAAAGAAGCTTTGTTGAATTCATCGGACGATAAAAATGCTTTTGAAAAAATAACAGTTGAGAACTAAAAGGAAAGGAAAGGCTTTAAGAATTTACTTCTTTGGGCTAAACGCAAGCAAAAGAGACTTAGAGCGAAACAACTTTTGGTTTGGTTTGCTTTGAATTCTTTGTTTATTGGCATATCAACTTTTTAGGTTATTTAATGCCAAAGCCATTCTCCTAGAAGAACAGAAGTAGCACTATTTAACCCATAGCTGGGAGGATAAGGGGGTTCATACCTTTCCTAAGGGTATTTGCCCGAAATTGAACGTAGTACAACAACTTTTGTCCAGGGCTTAGATCGGTGAAAAGGATAGAAGTAAGGGAATCAAGCAGAATAAAAAAGTGGATGACTTTGTGAATTTGCTTCTGTAAAACAAATCCCTTTGGCAACGTACTCTGACTAAAGCAAATGTTTTAAATAATCATAATTGGACCAAAAATACATGGAAACTTATTTTTCTTAAGTAATACCAGATGAATCTCAAGTGAGATTTGATTGACTTAATGGAAGGACTAAAATATGTTATCCAATTCAGACGTGAATGTGGCTCGAAGAAAACTGGAAGACAGTAGTGCGTTGACATGGACTGGAATTTTAATGAGAGAGGATGGTAGAATGGCAACAGTCAAATCCTGTTCTGAATTCGATTGAAAATTTATGGTTAATTGTAAAGAGGAAATAATGTAAAAGAGACAAACAGTATAAAATTAAAGAAGACCAATTAAAACTAGAATGTAGGAAATTGAACCCACTGACAAAAAAAAAATGAACAAAATAAATGGATAATATAGATTACTTGCTTTTATGGGGCGTGATCATCCATGCATAAAGATCTAAAGGATTCAAAGACTGATCACATGCGTTTGTTATTTGTTCTATTATTTGTGTTGATCAAGTTTTGATAATATTATTACTGTTTTTTTTTATTGAAGTAAAAGGTGGTTATTTTGTTTTGCCTTATAACCAAAATCGTTTTTTTTTCCAATACATAATTCAATAATTTCAATAAGTCATTGATAAAATCAAATTGTTAATTCTGTTTTTTTTTTACATCTAAATTATCAGTTTAGAATTTGTCAATATCTTTTCTAGCAAAATTTTAATATAAATTTGAATTATTGAAATTTATGTGACTTGCTCTGTAATTTTAGACAGAGTATATATATATATATATATATATATATATATATATATATATATATATATATATATATATATATATATATATATATTCATGATACGACGTGTGAAAGCACGTGCGATATTCTGTCCTCATCAGCCGCCAACCAGGGTGATAACACAGTTTTGGTAGCTCAAGGCGGTACAGCCACAATTTTAGAAAGAGTATATATATATATATATATATATATATATACACAATTTACTTCAGAATCAAAGCTCGAAGCATATTGGATTAAATACTAGTGCGTTGGTCATAGACCTGGAGCAAGAGAAATCTGGGGATGACATTTATAGTTGAAAAATAATCGGCAAGGATTTTAGAAGAATAAAGCAGTAAATTGATCTTAGAAGTATGATACAATACATTGTCAAAATAGAAAAGCGAGAGATATTGTTTAATTTTTTGCTAGGCAGAAAAACGAAAAATATGGAAATATTTTTTAATTAGAAAGAGAAAGGAAAGAGGAAAGTTTAAAATATCTTCTTTTGGTTACACTAAATGAGTCATGAAAGACAGTTTACAAAAAACAATGACAAAGCTAGGAATAAGGTAAGAAAAGGGTTCAATCGTGACCAAAGTGCTCATATGAGGGTTATAGAAGAATTTCAAATCCTGAGAAATGGAGAGAATGGTTGAGTTATTTCTTGACGTAACGTGTTGTTCACATGACAGGCAAGCCACCCACTGCAAAGAGAAGGCACCGCATCCGACATATGGTAGTGGGAGGAAACCCCTTCCCCTTTGAGTAACGGTCACTTAAAATCACTGTTTGAGGGGGAAATAAGCAACCATGAATGCAAATAATTACTGGAGTCTAATTAGGAAGAAAAGCGTTGATGAGATAAACCTACTCGAAAATAGAAAGGAATACTTATATAAACCAAAATTTCCCCAAATCCAGACAGATGAGAGAGAGAGGGGGGGAGAAAGAGAGAGACAGACAGACAGACTGAAACAGAGACAGAGAGAGACCAAGAAAAGTCAGAGAGACCGAGAGAAGACAGACGGGCAGCAGTCAGCTGAGTGAACCCCTTATTGCGCTACGCCTTACGCCTTGAACTAGACCTTCTGTGACAGAGAATCACATTACTTCATTTATCGGAGAAGGAGCTTGTATGATCAGACTTATTCATTTTTAAAAACTGAATTAGTTATTTTTAACGGATTTTGTTATTTCTTGTGAACAAAACTTTTCTTGATTATTGAACACCCTGTGTTTGTTTTGTCTCTGGCCTTTTGTCGTTCGTTATTTCTTCTTTGAATGATCAACACTCTTCGATTTATTTGGTGATTCGTGAGTGCTGACTTCAGTTGTCTGGATCTAAAAACATAAAGTGGGCAGATAGCCAGATAAACTTATGATAAATCCTTCCTTCACTGGAGCAGTGACTCCCCAATGGTCTAGATACACATGACATATATATATATATATATATATATATATAATATATATATATATATATATATATATATATATATATTTTAAAGAAAATTATTCGGTCACATTAGGATTATAAATTTATTTCCATCCATGGATCGGAAGTAAATTTATAATCCTAAAGTGACCGAATGTTGTTTTTTTCTTGAAATAATATTTGTTCTGTGAAAATAGTTTTATTGGGCTCTTCACCAGAAATATTTAAATATTCGAATCTTGAATCATTTAATTGTCCTTACGGAATTGTTCCCTACACTGGATTTCCTACATTAAAGAATACCTCATATATATATATATATATATATATATATATATATATATAATCTGGTCAAGTCTTCTGTCTTTGCAAACCTATCCTGTAGTATTCAAATTAATAAGCTTTGAGCTTTGATGCTGAAGTCAAATTTTGTAATAAAGGGGTAACAGTGATTTGCACAACAATGAGAGAAACATTTGGATTAATCTCGATTTGTAAATGTCTGTAAAAGACATATTAAGTAATAACTTTTCCCATGGTCACTCCCATTTTAAACCAAATTACGACTTGTTTTATTTATTGTGAATGCTGAAAGCAAACAATAATTTGGCATGGGAAATGAAATAAAGTTAAACCTACTCAAAGGCTCGTGGTGATTCAAGGAAGTGCATGATAGATATATGATACGGGCTGATAGGGTTCATCATGAACAAGTAAATGAACGACTCAAAAAATTACTTCTCCAAAAGCAGTTAAATAACGCAATCGACAAAAGGAATCCCGGTTAAGTATAAGAAATAATTAGGATTAAATCAAATCGTTATATTCTTTAGTTGAATTGTTATAGGGTGGCTCAAAAGTGTTAATTCACCTGTCTTATTCTTTTGATTTTGTAATTTCGGGTTATTTTCTTGATTTTTTTCCAAAGATTTATCGTTATTGAAAAAAGTTAATTCCTTCAAATACTGGGTAAAGTAGATTGAACAATTCTTATCAAAGTACTTTTTAAAAAGACCAATCTTCTGAAATATTGAAGTTGGCTGGAAGACGACTGAAAAGCTGTCAAAACAAGAGAGGCCATGTCATCAGGGATTGAATACTATGATAGTATCCACTACAAAGATGTAAGAGCACCCTTAAAACGGGGTGCCCTCGTTTGACAATAACCCGAATCTAATGATGAGGCTCTAGTTCTGGAGTTCTTAGCAATAAGGAGTAGCCCTTCATTGCCAAAACTAAACGGAGTGGTCTTCCTTGTCACAGATTGTGAGGATTTCTACCACGTCACGAGTCACTTTTGATATGGTGAACCAGGGAATCCTTTCGTGAACAGATTATGTGGCGTTTAGCCCCACAGCAGCGAGCTGATGGGTCCTTCTTCCGTTAGATTCCATACCTTATAAGAATAAGAGTTTTTGCCCTTTTCGCTGTATAAACATTTATTTGTTTCTCAAAATTTGTTACTCTTGTATTGCCTAGAATGAGAAGTTTTAGTGGAGCCTTCAATAAGTTTCCAGACTTCTTTTGTACATGAATTTAAAATTGTCATAGACCCTTGAAAATTCAGTATGTTATTGCTATATATCTTCTGAGATGACGGACCAATTTTTATGATTTCAAGTTGAAGTTAACAGCTACAGCAAAAATTGGAATACACCTTACTAAAGTCTGATTGTCACAGCTGGTGAATTTCAAAAATACAATTTAGATTTTAGATGAACTATATACAATAAAATTCTGTTTTAAACTTGGAAAAAATGCCATGTGATGAAAGCTGGATTTGCTGCTATGACACGGAGACCAAGAGACAGATTTCCTGGTGGAGGCATGCAGGCTCTCCCAGACCCAAGAAGGCCAGACAAAGCAAATACACCCACAAACTTTTGATGATCCCTTTTTTTAACAGCACTGGCATGATCTACATGCATTGGGTTCCCACTGGACAGACAGTCAACAAGGAATACCAAATTGAGGTTTTAAGGGAGTTCAGGAAGAGATTCCTAGGGAAGAGGCCAGCACTCTTCATATCGGGTCAGTGGCATTTCCACCAGGACAATACACCAGTCCACAACTCTATCCTTGACACAGACTATTTGACCAAGATGGGCATCCAGACAGTTCCTCAGCCTCCCAATATTCTAGACCTTGCTCCCTGTGACTTTTGGTTATTTTCTAAGCTCAGAGGCCGTCGTTATGAGACCATTGAGGAGATGAAAGAGGCTGTGACGAAGGTCATTGACATGTTCACACAAGATGACTTCCATGGGGCCCTCCAGAAGATGTTGGAACGGTAAAACAAGTGCATTGCATCTGGAGGAGATTACTTCGAAGGGGAATAGAGTTTCATGTGTGTACTATCAATAAAAGTGCCCACACGAAAAAGTATGGAAACTTATTTAATGATCCTCGTATTATATTAATTGACTTGTTCTTTTCTCAACGGAATATTCTGCCTTCGGTTAGTCTCTTTGGGATAACCTAATGCGTTATAAGAAACGGGGTGGTATCCACGAAATAACACCTTGTTAAATGTTGTACTATGGTTCCTATGTCCCGGAGTGAGAGAAAATATTATAGCCCTACGTTTAGATCAATAAGATCTCTTTGCAAATTTTTAGTATTCAACAGATTTGCGCGGAAATATATTTTGAGAATCTTTTAAGATGAATAACTCAATCAATAAATCATTAAACAATATCTTGTTCAGTAAAATATTTCTTTACTTGATACTAACCCAAATAAAAATTATGCAATTAATAAGTAGTTGAATCTTGACTTTTTTTTTATTTAGCAGTAAAGAAACTAATAACTGATGAGACGCAAAATATTTTTTTATGTCTGAACATTCTGTCATTATAAAATATACATTAACCAAACTAAAATTTCAGTATTCATATTGATGGCATAATATGTTTAAAATACCTAATAATCTGGCCGAACTTTTACCTTACACAGTATTTCCAAAACACGTTCTAACTTTTTAACATGGCTATTGGCTCTTCACCAGGGAAGATTGAACTGAAATCAACATTAACGATGCCTTCCAGCAGGGCGTGCATGAATGAGGATTGATTGTAAAACGTTCTCAGAGTTTCGGCTGATATTTGTAAAGACTAACGTTGGCTTTGAATGACAGACAGCTGAAAGTTGGTAAATATTTTCATGTGGAGATATAAAAGGTTGTTAGCTATAAAAATCGTGGATTTCCGACATCACAAAAATAAATCAATACGTCCCACTACAACAATCAATATCATTAGAATGTGTTTTAAAAATTAGAATGCCAAGGAAAACGTTTGTCATTGTTACAGATAATCTCATCAAATATCTATAATTACAAGGAATTCTTCTCAAACAAATTATTTGAAATATATGAAATCATTATGGTTTATCTATATCCAAACAGCCCGGGAAATCTTTGCGATCTTTCATGAAAGAAATCCATGATGATATTGATGCTCTTGTTTTGGAATTTTATGAAATATTTTAATGAGCCTTTCTGTTTTCTCCGTTATATAGAACATTTGGACGATTAAAAAAACATTCCATGCAAATGCGGATTTCACTAAATAATCATGATCAAGTTGTACAGCTAGCACGTATTTCCTTGACTCTCTCTTGCAATTCTTCCCTATCACCCGTTGCTTCCTGTAGGTTTTTCTACACTATATCCCGTGTCCATACCGGGTTGATGTTGGTAGGATTTTGTAGGTCGGCCAAGACTAGCTCATCTTTGTGAAGGGGTCCATTTGAGAACGTCACTGATGATTTCGTCTCTGCTTCTCCAGCAGTGTGCCATATGTCTTGTTCGTCTTATTTGGATTTTTTTTTGGAAAATTTATTCTCTTAATTATAAAGTGGGTTTCTGTAATAAAAAAAGTTGCTCTGATGATCAATCTTTTATCAGTTATGGTTTCATATATATGTAAAAAGTTGTCTACTGTCGTCGAGGGTGAGCTAAAGGCTCCCTTTTCAATAGCTACTACACCGAGGTGTAGCGGATGGTGCTATTCCTTTCCCTGGATTTCTCCAGTTTACCCTTGATACATACCTTATATTGCTGAGTGTTAAGCAAGGAGGTATAAAGTACCATTTTCAAAGTTTTTGGTATGACGCGACCTGGGATTGAACCCAGGCCTCCCGGATCATGGGTGAACACTTTACCCATTAGGCTAATGAGCCGATATTACTTCCCTCAAAAAAATTATGAAATTAGCAAAAATAGAAGATTTTCACTTTCGTTTATTTATGCTGTAGTAAATAAACTATTAACATCTAAGATGCAAAAAAAAACCCACTTGATTTAATAAATTCTAGCTTCATAAATTATTCCTTAAAATAATTAGAATGAATTACTAGCGAATACGCCTAATCAAGCAGAGACACTACTGCATAGTCTGGAACGAGCCGCAGCTGGCATTGGCCTCCATGTCAATGCAAACAAAACCGAATATATGTGTTACAACCAAACGGGCAACATTGCCACACTAGACGGAGCCTCTCTGAAACTAGTCAACAAATTCACCTACCTAGGAAGCAGCGTCTCATCAACCGAGAAAGACATCGACACACGACTGACGAAGGCATGGACAGCTATCGATAGACTCTCGATCATATGGAAGTCGGACCTAACTGATAAAATGAAACGCAGTTTCTTCCAGGCAGCGGTTGTGTCGATACTGCTATATGGATGCACCACATGGACGCTTACGAAGCGGCTGGAAAGGAGGCTGGACGGAAATTATACAAGAATGTTGAGAGCAGTATTAAACAAGTCCTGGCGACAACACCCCACGAGACTCCAACTATACGGACACTTGCCCCCCATCACAAAAACTATACAAGTTCGACGAACCAGACACGCAGGACACTGCTGGAGAAGCAAGGACGAGCTCATAAGCGATGTACTCCTGTGGACCCCCACACATGGATGTGCAAGAGTGGGACGACCAGCACGAACCTACATACAGCAGCTGTGTGAGGACACGGGATGTAACCCTGAAGACCTGCCGGAGGCGATGAATGATAGGGAGAAATGGCGAGAGACGGTCAGGGATATCCGCGCAGGCGGCGCGACATGATGATGATGATGATTCTTATTAATGTTATATTTTTTTCCTATCCATACGGGGGAAAATATATAGGAATACGATAATGTTACAGGAAGAAATAATGGAATTCACTGACAAATTTAAAAAAAAATCAATACTTATTTGCCCTTCCCAAAATTTTACGAAAGCCTTGTTAATCAGCATGAGTGACCTCCCTTACACCCTCTCCGCTCAGGAGGGACTTTTTGTGAGGACTGGATATGAAAGGGCTGGGAAGATGAAAAAGTCACGTGTGAAGGGGCAACTTGTAAAATAAAATCGTTCTCCCTGATATCTCTTGTAGAAGTTACTTATTCGGATTTACATTGGTAGCAGAGCTAAAAAGATCCTGAAAATGGCTTTAAAATTCCTTTCCCCAGCTGCGCTAAACAGAGACAAGTACAATACTTGGAAGAAATAAATGCAAGTTTACGAATTAGCGACCACTTTGGAGAATCGCAGACGAGCTTCTGTAGTACAATTACCCTTGGTAGGAAAAGCAAGAAAAGCTGTATTAGAACAGGACATTGCAGATTTAAATGCTGATGATGGCATGGAAATGTTATACCAAAAAGTCTACTTTTTTTTAAGCAGAAATTCCACTAATCTAAAGACATATTTTCTCTCAAAGTGTTTCCAACTTTACGAAATGACTGTCAATAAATCTCCATTGATAGACAGAGCCATCCAAATGACTGTTTTGTAAGTTGTACCCGATATTCTCAATTGGATTTTAATCCCAACTGTTGAGCGGCCATGTCATTAATTTTCTAAGGTTCTCCATAAGAAAAGCTTTAATTCCATTAACCCTGTGATAAGATATATTACCGTCCTGAAATTTCATTCCCTCACCACAAAAACAATTTTCTTGTTTCCTTTCGATTAAGTGATATATTTCTTTTACAGTTCCCCAAAATTTTTGACACACCTGAATGGGAATGGCCAATGTCTTTCACCACAATGTACTGAATGAATTTTACGATCTATTCCATTGTTTCAATTGGCAGTTATTTTGTTGTTGTCATGTTTCCTTTCGATTAGGAATCCTTGCTGTGGTCTGCTTATCTCATCTGTTTCTACTGACCGATTGATATGTCGATTCGTCAACTGGAAATGCCTATAGGAATATAAATTACATTATAATTCTATAATTCTTACTTAGTATTAGGTGATTCCAAAACAACTTCTTCCGCCTGACTTGGAAAAAATTTAGAATTGATTTATATAATTTACTCTAGTTCGTTTAAGGTATATCTTTATTAAGACAGAATTTCAGATTTTAAAGAGAAATATTTCGTGTCTTACCTTATTTTATTTGTCATGAGTGCAAATGCTTTGAGAGGAACTAATTGTGTTGTAGTGGCAAGCGAATGCAGAAACAAAATTAGGAACATTCTTGTATAATTTTAAAGGAATCTATTATAAAATAAGATTAATTTTGATTTAAAAACAACATCAACAAAATTAGACGATATACACAAAGCTGTAAATTTATTCTTTTTGACCACCATTTCTTTTAATTATTGTTCAACACTTTCAATACGATTTGCGTACATTCAAAATAAATTATTCCGACATTTTTCCTTTCCTCCTCAACTGCAGTCTTAAGCGCACAAAAATTTAGATGGCAAATTGCTTTGTACTGCTTTCTAAAACCCCCTATATGGCTGTTATGGGACCGTTACCGACCCATTGATGGACTCTTACAAATCCTATATTAATCGAGAGCCAAGTACTCTCGTCGGTCTGTTGGTCGGTCGTGTGAGATTGGATAGAGACTGGATCGTCGACTGACAAGTAAGCCTAGCTTACGCCACCACGTGATGAAGGGGGTAAAATTGTGGAATTACAACTTCTTTAAATGCTGTCCACATAATTTCCTTGTGGACTTTCAATTCATTAATATATTTTCTTATTGACATTATAGTGTACTTCTTAATCGCCGTAAAGAAAGCATTTAAAAAGCCTTCTTTTTATTTTTGATTAAACTCTCCACTCCCTCTTTTCATGCAAAAGCTTTTTTTTTGTAACAAATTTCCATTACTTTATATATGGCAGACAAAAAAACAAACTTTGCTTTGGTTCTGGCGTTAAGCAAATCAGATTCTTTGTCGTTTCTTTTCTTGCTCACTCGTATAGGGCTGGATTTTAATTTTAAAAGGTGCTTGAATAAGAGAGGTAAGCATGAACATTTTTATTTTTCACGTTTTTTTTTTCTTCAAAAATTGGACGAATCAGACAAAGACAAACATTTTAAAAATTATTCCATATTTTTCTTCCGCACCTTGTACTTTTCTGGACTGAGACTTCCGAATAAGCAAGTTCAGACTCTAGTTCCGTTGTCATGTGCTATTTTAGATTTTATTTTGTTCCGTTGTCATGTGCTATTTTTATTTTGTTCCGTTGTCATGTGCTATTTTAAATTTTATTGAAAAATAGTTTATTGTGAATTCATATTTGGATTTTGTGGGTAGTTGATTAATTAAAGATCTTTTTAACACGGTCCTATCGAAAAAGAATAAATATTAAACATAACTATTTGACCCTTATTCTTCCCTGATATGGTTTAAATAATGCCCCTACTGTCATTCTAAAAGTATGACTTTGGCATTAAATAATCCTTGAAGGTCGATATGGTATTATACAAAGAAATTGTGCCAAACCAAGCATGTTCTAATAGTGCTAATTCTATAAATCTTGTCAGAAGAGGTTGACGTAAAATTGCTAATTTAAATGGATTCAATAACAATGGATTTAAACAATCAATGTAAATTAAAACAATGGAATCTAAAATGTTTTAATTTTCATTTCCTTTTCTTAACGTTATTAGCTGGTTATTGTCATCTAAAAGCCTCAATCACAATGAGCAACTTCCTTTATACAAGACAAGAAAACAGCAAAAAAGAGACATATTGAATGTCATGACTGACCATTCATTTAGACAGCGATATTACAAATAATAATAAAAGAAACACTGGAAAGTTGGAACGAAAACAGGAAACTAATTTTAAGGGAAATGTGAATGTAAAACGCTAAATGTGACTCAAACGGATTTCGAAGTAAAAGTGAAAGTAAAAGTTAAAAGGTGAAAGAGGAAAATTGCTTTACGGTAATATTGCTTGTAGGTTTAACATTTCTCCTCCGTTCAACTGTATTGTAAATGTTTTTATTCACCCAGTTTTGATTTACTGGTTAATTATTATGCCATATCAACCCGTCTACGTTTATATCATGATGAGAGGTTAGGGAATAATATTTATTGTAAATCTTTTTAATAGTTCTTTCTTTAGAGGTGTTTTCGTACACGGCCCTGCCGAATACGAATACGTTTTATGCATAACTATTTGATCCAAAAGATGAGACATTAACAGTAACTATCGAGTTGGAGTTGACCTGTGAGTTTTGCCAATAAAGGGATACTCAGCACCCCACCGAATTGCAGAAATGTTGCATTACAATCAGATACAGTTTGGTGCAATATCTAGGATTTCGTAATTCAGCCTCTTTCTCCTGTGCAGAAGATAAAGACAACTTATTTTAAGCACAGACAATTTAAAACATCGAATTTCCGACTTGAACACAAATTCCTAATTATATCAACCAAAAGAAAAAGCATAGTTACCTCCCGTATTCACCAACGCTTTACTATTCCGATTGTTCCGTTGGAAAATAAATACAAAGGTAGGAAAGTTATGTTAATTTTAATTTAAAAAAAAACAAACTGTCAGTCAACCTGTATTATCTAACACCAAGTCCTTGTTTTGGTTAAAGGCTAGAATACATCGTCAATAAGGAAGGTAGAATTCTTAACTAAATATCTTTTTTATAATCCAAATTAAAAAGATAACTCTAATGTAGCAAACTTAGAATTATCTGAAAAATCAAATTTTCCGTGTCGGTAATAAATGGTGACTCTTTCTTTCTCTTTCTCTCCCTTCCTTGTTGCTGTCAATGTACATTCAAAAGATAGATAGCCAAGCAGATGAACACAAAAACTGAAGAAAACGATCCGTTGTTACGTCAGCCTGCTTTCGAGCAATTTGTCTGCTTTCTTTTCCTTTCTCTTTCGATGTGGCAAGCCACAAATCACATAATTAGTTTTTTTTTTTTTTTTTTCACTTTCTTTTTTTTCTGTCTTTTAGGATTACAACTAAAAACGTCATAAATCTCACGTTCCATTCTTTTTTTCTTTCTTTTTTCTATCTTTTACTTCGTTATTTCTTTTTTACATCAATTTTTTCTATCTTTAAAGAGTACAACAAAAAAAGCCGAGATCTCTCTTCGTTTCTTTTTTTTCTCTCTTTCTTAAATATGTATACAGACACACAGATGTACACACAGAACACTGCCCTTGTATTTTATATTATTTGGAGAAGATTGCATCCGAAAATTTTGATGTTTAATGAATTAATGGCTTACAAAGCTTTTTGGGGTTCTTTCATGTTAAATCACTTTGCTTTTTTTTGTATATATAATTTTTATATGAATAGTTTGAATTGAATGCAAAGGAATAAATAAGTTCATAGCAAAGGTATTGTCACGTGGTCTACCACTGAGAGGAGGGAAATAAGAAATATCCCCTACCCCTTCCGTGTTTGAATTGACAGGCCCCAAAGGTTGACCGTTAAAAGAGGAAATTAGAATGTAGGTCAAGCTATCTGTACTCCGTAACCTCACCCGGGTGGATAGAGATAGTAGTCCGAATGAATCGCCTGACAGGGTTCAGGAAGAAGAAAGAGGCCAAGTGCTTGGCCAAAACCCTAAAACGGAAGTATCCCTTTTCGTCAGAGGAAAAAGAGATAAAGAATATCAGTTTTAGGACATCAGTTAGTGTGACAAGATGTGTTGACACTGTCGCTAAAACTCCGGTTGAAAAAGTGAAACAGAGCTCTTGGACAGGAGATAGCAGACGCCTTCAAGCCGAGCTCCATAGAATCCCGCTAGTCCGTTAAAGAAAATACTCTGCGATGAAATCCGTCGAAAAAGCTAAGTACACCATAAAGCCGTTTTTTCCCTCCACCCTTCCTAAGTATTGCCATTGTATACTCTCTCTCTCTCTCTCTCAATTTAAAGAAAGAAGAAAGAAAAGAAAAAGGAAGAAAGAAAGACATTTGTATTTGGTATTATCTGCTGGTAATATAGCCGGCACCGTTAATAGTTGTCTGTGTCAGCACATATTAAAACCTTGTTATATTTTGATGTCCCCACGTGTCGAAATTTATTCATTGTGTTGTTTGCCAATCAAATTGTTTTCTTTTGAATGTTTCTTTTTCAGCTTCATTTCGCCTCAATTTATTCTCGCTAAATGTCTTATTCGCCTTTAAAAACATTACACGGGAAATTGGAGTCGCCGAATACAAATGATAATAACATATCTAAACCTAGATGCCCATATCTTCCATTATCCTAGGGGTAGGAAGATGAAGTAGTCTGATGGGTGTGTGTAACGTGAAATTTGGAAACCCCCTGCCAGCAGCGGTCAGTATAGCCCCAAATTAACCCCTACATTATCTGCCAGTTCCCCATGTGCCCGAAGAAGGAATCTTAACCGGTACTTATTTTGCGACGGATCAAGTGCCAGACTGCCCCGACTTCACACGTTCGAAAAATAAACTCCCGTCCTGGGATAAATATTTTAATGGCACCGTCACAGTATCATTCAAAAAGTTAATGAAATGGCATGACTGGGGTTCGAACTCGCTAACTACAATATAACAGTCGAACTCATTAATTACAATATAACAATCAAACTTCACCACGGGTATTTGAATACAAATATAGCGATGAGTATATTCATTCAAGAGTTATTGCCAAAATTCCTTGTAGTTTTTTCTGCCTGGGAATCGAAAACACAAAAAGATTTTGAAGCTACACTAAATCATTTTGAGACGTGTGTATAGACTTCAAGAATTGCTCGCAAAAACACCCAACATTTTAATTGCTGCCAAAAAACGCAAAATTGTAGATCTTAATGGGGATAAAAGGCAATGACTGAAGGTCAACCGAGTCGAGAGAACGAGTTAATGAAAAATATTTCTACCAGATTATTAATACAAATCATATGAATGAAAATTATTTCTACTAATATATAAATACACATGAAATGATATATAAAACGACAAGAAGTAGCGCTGATCTGCAATTAAAATAACAAAACAACCAAAACTGTCGACTATATTTTCTCTCACACTTAAACAATTCATAAACAATGTATTTAATGACAAAAACATTTATCTAAAACTCTTCACTTATAAATCATATATATATATATATATATATATATATATATAAAGGAAACAAGTTTGGCATAATAACCCATAAGGAATGAGACGCCATTAAACAGTAACAAAGTGAAACAATTAGACAAAATGTTTTAATGAAATAATAATTTCACAAGTTTTTATGAAGACAGAAATATTCATACCATATATAATTGAATATCAGTATAGATGTTTTTATAAAGTATCTGAGATAATATACACTAATGAACAATAATAGTAAGTAATTGGTCCTTCATACTAAGTTTTTGGTCTTTCTTGTATGTAAATATCACTTGAAATGTCTGGTAAATTGTAGAGCAGACTAATCTCTTGAACGGCAAACTATCTCGGGAGTGTTGATATCAGGTATATACAGCTTAAGAATAAAACTTGTGTCGCATTCCTAATGTGGCTGAGAGTTTAGATGAATATGCTCCCTAATATTCTATCAATGTGGGGTGGCTAATGTCCAATGTGTAATAAATAATGTCCAGTGTAGCATGGTTAATCATCAGTATAGCAGGATTAATGTCCATTGTAGAATAACTAATGTTCAGGGTGCCTTAACCAATGTCCAAAGTGAAATTGATGATATTCAGTGTGGAATAGATATCTCGTGTAGTATAGTTAAGTCCAATTTAGATAGACCAATGTCCACGGTAGGATGGCTAATATTTAGTGTAGCGTAGCTAATGTCCAAAATGGCATGAATACTGTCAATTTTGGAATAGATAATGTCCAGTGTGACATGACTAAGACCTTTGTAGGGTAGCTAATGTTCAGTGTTGCGTAGCTAATTTCTAATTCAACATGGATAATGTCCAGTGTAATGGTGTGGCATATGTAAAGTATAGTGTGGTACGGATAATTTCCTGTGTAGCAGGGCTAAAGTCCACTGTGGCGAGGCTAGTATCCAGTGATTAAAGGCTAAAGTCCATTGAAGGATGGATAATGTATAATTTAGCAAAGCAAATATCCAGTCTGGCATGGCTATTGCCCAGTGTGATCGGGCTAATATCCATTGTGGAAAGGCTTTTGCACACTTTGGCATGGCTAATGTCCACTTTAGCATGGATACTGTCCAGTGTAAGAAGGCGGATGTCTATTCAATCTGGGTTAAAGTCTATTATAGAAAGGCCAATGTTCATTACGGCTTAGTTAATGTTCATTGAGGCAGGGCTAATATCCAGTGTAGCTTGATTAAATTATCTCTAATAGATGAAATGGAGAACATAAAAATGCCTGTATTCATAAAGAGTTATACATGGTTTTGAGTTATATTAAAGTACCTGATTCGCTAAGGATGTTTCCTTCATTTAAACGGGTATAGATTTTCTTTCTCAACAGAATTATGCTTAAATGTCGTACTGTCTCTATCAGCTCGTTGCAATCACACATGACTTTGGGTGTCCTGCTTTTAAAAAATAGTATTTTTAAGCTCAGATGTTGATGACGCTTCGGAAAACATTGCGAATTGAAAAATACAGACCTAAGCGCATTAAACGGAAAATGCTGAACAACAATACCGTTTACAATAATAGATGAAAATGAAATGGCCTCTACATAAGCAATTTCCAACTCTGTTATCATTCAGAGAAATGAGAGTTTCCCTTGGTGATGGCCATCTCTTCTAACATGGGACAGATTGTAGTGACTTAGACGTGTTACTTAATAGATTGGTATGATTCTGTTATTCAAGTACGTTGTAACATTCAAATTTTGTCCTGGGCCATCAAATGTGTGGGAAAACACATGGGATTAATCCGTGTGACTGACAACCATTGACTTGAGGTTAATCTGAAACTTGACGTTACATATTATAGTTTCCGTCAGGAGACCAACATTTTTCGAGTGTTAGAAATAAGTTAAACAGTCTGTATGAAACATTAAACGGTCAGTTATGTTCACTAATTTGCTGTTTCAACTAACGGGTGATGAAAAGAAAAGTCATCAAGAAAGAAAAGTTATATGTGCACATTGGATTATGACTGCGTTGTTGTTCATCAGAGTTAAATGTAAAGGGAGAGACGATGATAGAAGACAACAAACAAGAGCAAAGATAATAACTCAGGAGCAAAACAAAACGACAGACAAGACTACTGAAGTGAAGAGAAGAGATTGATGCTTCCCGATCACTGAGAAAAGAGCCCTATAAACGTAGATCAGACGAGAGTAAGGACAATGTGCAACATGTAGTACCAGTAGTAGGGGATGACTTTTGATCGGATTTTAACGATCCTCGATCTGATTCCATTTTTCAAGTTAGTCTGTCATGTCAACACGTTGGTAGGCGTTCGGATTCTGTGTTTTCCTTCTCCTACCTTGGTTTGCCTAAAAGTAGTCAATATAAAAACTACTTAGTATTACTCTTTTTCTAGCTTATAAAACTACGTTATTGTTGCAAGGGTTTACTCGACCCTTCCACTACAGACAAGATGTGACACATTGTCAATTATTCAGTAGAGTAATGCTGGTTTGAAGTCGATGTTTTACTTGTAGACTGGCTGTTTTTCAAGGCTTAAAAACTAGTCTACTTTGCTCTTCTCACAAAAATTGAGGAGAGAATATATCACAAATGGCCTGGTTGGCTATGGCTTCAGAATACACGGAAAGCATCTCTACAGAAGAGAAGCACTCACCCAACTCCTGGATATGACACTAAAAAATCTGATGGTGAGGTTCCAGTAATACTGGAGCTTTAGGAAATGCAGAGTAATCCTTTATTGCTATCGCTCCCAAATCCACACTGGCCTGGAGAAGAAGCACCTTTTAAAGTCCCATGAATGAGTCAGAAGCGTTTTATATTTAAAATCTGTTCATTCTAAACTGAATATTTTGAAATTGAACTGCTTTTAATTATAACTGTTTGTAAACGAATAACTTTACTTATGCTAAAATGAATTGAGTAAAATAGAACTGTTTATAGTTATAAAAATGGATTTGACATTAAATAACCTACAATGGTTGATATGCTATAAAGTTAAATAAAACCTAACCATATTTACCAACCCCTCCGCTCGGGCAGGAGAAGCGGATTTTAACAGGTTTGAATTTAGAGTTTTCCTTCTCCTAGACAAGTTGCCTCACCAAGGCTGAAGAACCAAGTCTGCCCTACTATTTACCCATAGCTGGACGGAGAATTATTGGATTCATACCTTTCCCAAGGGTATAAGGGCTATGTGAAATGCAATCAATCTCTTCTAGGATTTGAACTCGTGTCGCCGTGTCCATTTCCTACGACGATAACCATTACACCACGGACAAAAACCTAAAACATATGCCATCTTCCTCAGCGTGAAATGAGAGAAGAATAACCTTGTACAATTTGGAACTCAAGTCAACGATTTTTTTTTTTTTTACTACAATTGCCGTTACACTTTGTTCGTCTCGTTTTTATGTTTTTCTAACTCTCACAATTGAGCGAATTCTGATGGTAAAAAAGCGATCAATATTTATAAAGCAACGTTTGGTAAAGTGCATGAAAAGATTGAAAGAGAAAATAAATACAGAAAATGTCCTCATATCAATCCTCTAAATCATTTACTATTCGAAATTTTCTTATTGACAAAAGACGAAATTTTGTCCCGAAAGGCAATTAGGACGCATTATTCCTAACCATTAAGTCTAAAGCTCTCCATTGTTTTTCATGAGAACTGATTGACTTTAGCTAGTACAATCGTACTTCTAATATCACTGAATTATCTTAACCTCAAGATCAATCCTGACCCGACTCTTAGGTCGAAGGCTCTCTCTCTCTCTCTCTCTCTCTCTCTCTCTCTCTCTCACTATATATATATATATATATTTCACTCGGTTGTCTGGAAATTTATAAGGAGTTTGGAGGCATGCTTTTATTAGTCACAAGAAATGGTTTTAGGCAGATAAATACTGAGATTTATTTTATGAGAATTATGGCTTTCGGCGGAAACAATCAATCACAGACACATATATAGACACATGCATAAACATACATAGACATACACACACTTACAGACGTATACATACATACATACATACATATGTACATACGGTAAGAATTTACTTATCTCTACAGTAATCGACATTTTTATTCAACATGTTCATTTCAGTTTCCGCGAATATATTTCTGTTGCAACTCATATTTAGGAGAGCAGTCTTTCTATCCGTTAAAATCTTGAGTTTACTAAGCGTAAAATATATTATGAAAAACTATATTTACATTATCATATATATATATATATATATATATATATATATATGTATATGTGTGTGTGTGTGTGTGTGTGTTTGTGTGTGTGTGTGTGTGTGTGTGCTTGCGTATATGTCTTTATCAATAGATTTTCCATTTAAAATCCATCTCAAGAACTTGAAAAAGCGAAATAAATTTATTATGAAATGCAATCTTTATTTTTTTGGTATTTGAACCAATACATATATATACATGAAGAGTAAATAAAGGATTATAATCCGACAATATGTAGAAAAACTGAATCCAAGTGGAAATAATGATTTATTAACGGGTCGACACAAGAGCGTTTCGGTTCTAGTGAACCATCATCAGGACCATGAGGGGTGATATTAATAATTTTAAGTTAACGATGGATGATTAGAAATGTGAAATACAAAAACCTACGGGAAAATATGTATAGTAAGAAAAAGTTAGCCGTTTAACTAGCAAATCAGCGTTTGATGTTTAAATTACGTCATTTGACTTATTAGGAATATTGTATAGAATTTATGTTAGGTCGTTTAACGAGAAAGATTTCGAGTCAGAAGGAAGAAAAGAAAGAAAGAACAAAAGAAGAATAAAAGCATGGAAATTATGAGATATACGGAAAATATTAACTAAGGATGGAATATATTGTAGCTATTTAAAATGTGTTTGCCCAAGTAAGGAGAAATATTATAAAAGCCAAGACGAGTATAATATTTTTACCCTTCTGGGTAGAGTGTTCGCTAATGGTCCGGGAGACCTGGGTTCAAACCCAGGTCGAATCATAGCAAAGACTTTAAAAATAATACTTGATACCTCCTTGTCTAACACTCGACAATATAAGGTGCGTATCTAGGGTAAAGTGGAAAAATTCAGGGAAAGGACTAGAGCTCTCCCCTTCATCTCGGTGTAGTATCTATTGAAAAGGGAGCCTTCTGGTCGCCCTCGACTGCGGTCACCAACTTTTCTTTTTAAGCGGTTTATACTTGAGTAGAGTTTTCCGTCTCGTTGACTGGTTGCCATACCAAGATTTGGGAGCTCTGCTACCCTAATATTTAGCCATAACAGAGAGTAGTATGGTTATTTTCATATATTTTCCCAAGAAATTTGTTGCATGTGAAATGCAAACAGCCTCGTCCATAATTTGAACTTGTGTACCCGAATCCATTTCTTCCGGCGATAACCGTACAGCACGAATGCTTCTGAAGCATTATCCAACAGTCCAAAAGCTTGCAGAATATATTAATGGAAAAGTTGAAAAAAAAAGGATATTCAAGAAAACATAATGTAGCGACTGTTAACACTTAGATGACCGTATTACTTAATAATACCTGGTTTGATTGCATAACGTAATAAAATCTTCAAAGTGTTCGTCAGTTGCCTGTGAGACCGAAGTTCAATTCCAGGTCGAGTCACTCCAAAGACGCAAAAAATGCTACTTGATGCATCTTTGATTAACAATCAAGGTACGGATCAAGAATAAAATGAAGCAATCCTGGGAAAGGAGTAACGCCCTCCTCTACATCTAATTGCAGTAGCTTTTGAAAAGGGAGCATTCGAGTCACCTTCGACGACAGTAACCAACTTTTCTTTTACTTATTTGATACATAATGCAACAGCATTTTTATAAAGATTGGCATTAGTTTCATTATTTCTGGGTGACACTGTACGCTTAAAAATACCTCACGTGTTTTACGTATAATCAATTGAAGAAAGAGAATATATTTTATACACTCTAGTAAACTGTAGTGTTTATCACGCTTGCAGCAAAGATACTCATTGCCATTAGTTCTGACCCCCTTCTATTCTAAGAGGTGGTTCCGTCATCCCCAAAGGGTATTAATGTGATGTAAACACCAACTTCCTCAACTGAAACGTTAACATGATTTATGGTGTCATTTAACTTATTGTTAATGTTTTATCATATCTACACCTCTGAACTCTCAGACGTGTTTTTGAAAATTGATTTTCTTTCTTTAGAAAATTGATTTTCCAACCTTGATGTACTTGTTAAATGATAGACACAACAAACACTAGAAATCAAAAGTTGAGGCATTTTTCTTTCCAGCATTATTTTTTTTCAAAAGAAGAAAAGTCATTTTACTCTAGCCTCGAGGGCGAGACTGTTTGTTTGAGAAAGTCTTTGAATAGCCACACGTAATATCATTTTATAAATTAAATAAACATTCAAAAATATTTATCATGACATATATACATATACATATATATATATATATATATATATATATATATATATATATATATATATATATCAATTTGCTGATTTCCTTTTTGCCTATACGTAAGTTATTCTAATATATGATAC
>OY757928.1:22441147-22476147 GCA_963585895.1 Sepioteuthis lessoniana | reverse complement strand
GGCTGATCCCCGCTAGTAAAGTGAAAAATAGTCTGTCAGTCTTCAACAGCAAATAGTTTCAATGGTAGATGTAACTTGTGTATCGATGAAAAAAATAGTATTTATTTTAAAGATAGCAGACTCCTGTTAAATGAATGGAATGAGCTTGTGTTTAAAAGCAGACATAAATGTAAATTTAGATTATTCTGACTGGGGGTCACCGTGGCTCCCACTCTTGGCAATAGCAGGGATATATATGCTGGATGATTTTTATTGGAATTAATAATATCCAATTCAGTAGTCGATGGTATCATATGACGGGGAGATTTATGTAGAGATTCTGGGACATTTAGATATAAATTCAAAAATAGGGTTTTTAATTTCTGGTAGTGCTAATTCCCTTGAACGATTTAGGGTGAATTAAAGGCACCTGGTGGCTACCGAATTAAAAAAAAATTAATCTTTATTTTAATTTTATTGTATTTTCAAGGAGAAAGTCTAAGACCATATTAGCTGAGAGAATTAACATATGTATTAGAAGTAAACGAAGACTATATGAAGATAACTATTTAGTTTACAAGCTTACGTTATTCAGAAGATTTCACCTGCGATGGAAAATCTAGCATATATTCAAATTGGGATAGGTCGATTTACAGAAACACTCTGTTCTGGTTTCTTAATGTTTCTAACACTTTTTTGTTTTGTTCCTTTTGCTCTTGCCTGATAATTTAGAATTTGTATAGGTTTTTTTCCTTTTTTTTTTTCTTATATACATATAGACTGTAATCCACATTTGCTGTTTTTCAACCTCAAATTAAAGATAGTCCTCTGATGAGATGAAGAGTAAAATGATACATTCAGAAGAAATACATTTATAATGACAATTTAACCAGGTTTGAGTTTCTCTTCGAATTTCACTATATATATATATATATATATATCTTTTTTCTTTAAGTAAAAAACCAAAGACCGGTTAATTCATGATTAATAATTTATTTCGGTCCCGTATTTTCAGTTTCTGGTGTGAATCAAAAACATGAAGAAAAAAATTAATACAGGACTTCTTCAGACCCAATGGATAATTAATTGAATTCAAATTTAAATTTGAATTTAAATAAAAATTCAAAACCAGAATAAACACGTGGGGTGTAGCGGGGACAAGATCAAGGAGTTACCTCCTCGTTTTATTGAATTTCCGTTTTTATTTTAATTTTTCAAATTTCTTCTATCAGTTATAATTACGGTAATTTAACTTTTTTATTATATATTATTTATTATTTTATTATTATATATTATATATATATATATATATATATATATATATATATATGAATTTTATCCAATGCCAAGTCAGCTTAGAAGGATTCTATTTTCGGATTTTCTTTCAACAATATCCATGTAAATCAAAAGCCAAAAGTGCGCCCTATATAAAATTATAATAAATTAAATCATAGAGCAAAAAAATTCCATAAATTTTCAAATTCATTTTTGAACCCACACACACGCATGTATATATACTTCCATATAAAAGTAAAACCTGAGTCATATATCAACTTTTTTTTCTTTTACATAGAAGTATATAAGTGTGTATGTGTTTGCGCGTGCATGTGTGTGTGTGTGTGTGTGTGTGTGTGTGTGTGTGTGTCTGTTTTTCTGTTTAAATATTAATTTGAAAAAGTACATAACCCTCCAAAAGCGAGAAACGAATTAGTCGTAGTTGTGAAGTGTATGCATTCTTTTTAAATGAATAGGGAAACAAATCCTTTAGACATGCCATTTTTTTTTTGTCTGAAGAGCGTGCTGACGCATAAAAATCAGATGTAAGATCCTCTTTTTCATATAAGAGTTTGTCAACGAGATCAGCACTAACAACATTCAGTCTTTCTAACCCATAAAATAACATTTTTTTTACAATTATTCACACCCTTTGCTATTTTTCACCTGTGTGTGAACTTGTATAAGGGGAGAGGAGGCGTGCGTGCAGTATGCCTATATGATTTGAAAATTGTACGACACGTAAAACTTGAAGTTATCTTAAGTGTGTAATGTTGTTCATCGTCTTTAAAGTTTTTACATAATATATATATATATATATATATATATATATATATATATATATATATATATATATATACCTTCCAGCAGGAGCAAGTATATAAGTTCTAATGAAACGAAATATTGTATCAAATTAGAAGGAACTAACGAAACTGAAGATCTTACAAGTACTAAATCTCGGTAAAGGGAAATTTATAAAAAGCGAGTTTTAATTTAAAAGAAAAAAGCAAATTATCAAAAGAAGACAGGCTTTAGGTCCTAGAAACAGAATCCTCCTTATATATATATATATATATGGTTAAAAAAATGGGAAAGTAGATAATCAAACTCTTAAAACAAGTTTATTAACAGAAATGAAATATAGCTATTAAACCGGTTAAGTTTCCTTTATCCCCTAATCCACCTATTTCTAACATCTTTTCAGATTCACCAAAATCCTTCTTTTCACTATCTCTCTGTCTGTCTATCTGTCTGTCTCTCTCTCCCTATATATATAGATATATAGATATACATGATAAAAATAGTTGTAAATACAGATAAATCAGATTCTTACAAAGGGGTTAATAGTAGTGATATTTCATTCTTAATGCCAAGAATTTATTCTGACAACTTTTTTTTTTAGTTTTCCTACATTTTACCGGTTCATTGGCTAAGCTGTTAAAGTGTTCGCTAATGTCCCGTCAACTTTACTTACATTTAAGCAAATGAGAAAATAGCTATAGTCCCTTTCGAAGTAATCTCCACAAGCTGCAATGCACTTGTTGTACCGTTCCAACAACTTCTGGAAGGTACCATAGAAGTCCTATTGCGTGAGCGTGTCAATGACCTTCGTCACAGCCTTTTGCATCTCCTCAGTTATCTCATAATGACAGCCTCTGAGCTTAGGGAATAACCAAAATTCACAAGGTCTGGACTATCGGGAGGGTGACGAACTCTCTTGATGCCCATCTTGGTCAAATAGTCTGTAACAAGAATGGAGTTGTAGACTGGTGCATTGTTCTGGCGGAAATGCCACTGACCCGATTTGATGAGTGCTACCCTCTTCGGACCGAATCTCTTTCTGAACTCCCTTAAAATCTCAACATAGTAACCCTAACTCTAACCCTAACATTTTGGCCAATCAACTCAGGTGAATTAACTTCCTTAATCCACCCACACCTCTCATCATCCCTCACAGACTCCTTCCCTTCCTTGATTCCCTTATGTCACACAAAAACTGACGCTCAATTCATGCAAGATGGTCTAAAAGCAGTCTGAAGTATTCCATACGTTTCTGTAGCATTTTTTCCAATTTTAAAACAGAATATTAATTGCATATCGTTCTTCTAAAGTGTCCTCACGTCAGATTGCATTTTTTAAATTCACCAGCTGTGACAATCAGGCTTTAGTAGGGTATATTCCAATTGCTGCTGTAGCTATTGATTTGAATCTGAAATCATAAAAATTGGCCATTCTTCTCATAAGAGATATAGCAATAACATAGTGAATTCTCAAGGGTCTACAACAATTTTAAATGTCTGTACCAAAACGTCTGGAAACTTATTGAATGTCATATATATATATATATATACAGTAGCGTCCGAAACTAAGGGACACAGTTTTAAAACCTAATATTTGTTAGAAATAACAACTGTGAAAAGCTGAAAATTTGACAACTGGTAGTCGTTATCATCCATAATAACATACTAAAATTTGAATCATTTGCAAAGGAAAGAAAAAGAATTATAACAATTGTTTATTTATTTTCAAATTTGGAACGTGCAAAAGTAAGGGACAAAATTGAGAAAAACAATGTAAACAGCCAAAAAACAATAAAAATACATGTACAATCAATATTTAGTAAATGAGCCCTTGCTCTCAAAGACAGATGCACATCTTTGTCCCTTAGTTTTGGACGCTACTGTATATATATATATATATATATGGGACATTCAATAAGTTTCCAGCATATATATATATATATATATATATATATATATATATATATATATATATGCTCTCCTACCCTTGTAGGGCTGAGCTCTCTAGCGAATGAAGTAATTGTGTTGCCATTAGCGTATATGCAAGACTCTTCATATAAATCGAGCTCTCGGTAGCCGTTAAGCGGATATATATAAACAATAACAATTGTTATTCATAACCGTTTAAATTTACTACGCTGGCGCTGGCTTACTCGTGGCTGAGAGGTAGAATCTTAGATTGGCGTTTGAGTCAACCGGGTTTCGATCCTACTTCGGGAAACTAGCCTGTCTAGCCACACAGATGAATTATGATCGAACTAAACAGATCTGTCTGTGGATGACTATATATATAAGTTGGCCGACTGGAGTTGGGGGTGACCAGAAGGTTCCCATTTCAATAGCTACTACACCGATGTGTAGGGAAGTGCCCTACTCCTTTCCCTTGATTCTTTCACTTATCCTTCATCCATACATTAAAATGTTGAGGGTTAAGCAACGACGCATTAGGTACCATTTTTTAGTTTTACTCGACTTAGGATTGAGCCCTAGTCTCCTAAACAACTGGCGAACACTCCAACCATTATGCCAATATCTATATATTTTTATGGTCTGAGAAACTATCCCACCTATCCAAACAATTTATACGTGTCCAAATTTAAAAAGTAAAATCCTCTTTTTAATGTTCCATAAATAAATCATAAGAAACACCCTGATTTTTGGTAAAGTGATGATTTACTTTACACCTTTTCTTCTAAAGTATGAATGATCAAAAGCGTAAATTTCTGTCTTTTTAAGTTATTAGATATTCGGTAAAGGTTTTCTCCCATGTGACACTTTTTAAACTGGTTCTCTTGAGGGCCTCCGTAAAAAAAAAAATCACAGAAAAACCACTCTCAACAAAACAGACCCGAAAAGTATTCATGATTTAAAAGTATTTTTATTAAATCAGACATTTTTATTAATTCAGTATTTTTATATTGATTCACTGAATCCTGCCACCTACTGTTTAATTTATCAAAATACAAGGAAGAGTTTAATGAACAAATGTTAATTTTAACCATCTAAAAAGATTAGTCTGATTTCATCAACCATATCCTTAGAAGATTCTTTTTTTAGAAAAAAATGTTGTTTTTTTTTTTTGCGTTCGGGGGTAATAAATAAATAAATAAATAAATATTTGAAACTCTCAGCATAAAAGGATAATTTGTTAACATTTTCCATGGACCGATTCATAATTTCATTGTTTTTTTCTCATTCATTTTGGTGTATGAATGTGTAAATATTAATTTTTGGCTAATTCTAACAAAGCAAAATAATAAAATACAAAATAACATTCAATATTATTAAAAAGGAGAGGAATATATATATATATATATATATATATATATATATATATATATATTTGAGTGTGGGTCATGGTTATCTTTCGATGGCTGTTTTATTCTCTTCTATAGAAGCCACTCTTATAGAGGAGCAGCAGTAGTTCCCCGATCGAACTGTCGATCCTGAGCGAAAAGTCTTCAGACTCACGTCCAGGTAGTGAAGAAAATGAAATAGTCACCTTCTACGATGAGTTATCCTCATTAGTGCGTAGCATCCCGAAACACAACATGTTAGTCATTGGCGGAGACATGAATGCACAAATCGGGAAAAACGGAAACAACAAAAACAGCCTCCACAACACGTCAAATAGAAATGGGCAACATCTAACAGATTTCATGATAGAAAATAGATTAGCATGCCTCAATACAAACTACCAAAAAAGAGAGGGCAAACTATGGACATACACGTACGCAAACAATACTAAAGCTCAGATAGACTACGTCCTTATAAACAAGAAATGGAAGAATAGTGCATTGAATTGCGAGGCATACTCCTCTTTTGAGGGTGTGTCCACCGATCACCGAATAGTCACGGCGAAAATACGGTTAAGCCTACGAAAAAACGACAAACGAACAGCGACCACCAAACACTATGACTGGGCCCTATTAAACAACAAAGATGTAAGAGATAAATACGTATTAGAATTAAGAAACAGATTCGAAACACTACAAGAAAAGACGGAAAAAAGTACACCAAACGACGAATACGAAAATTTCGTCAATGCACACCTCGAGGCAGCAGCAAAATACATTCCAACAAAAATTAAAACTAAATATAGAGTCCCATGGGAAACTTTAGCAGTGAGAGAAAAACGTGCACTAGTGAAAACAGCCTCCAAAAACTATCGAAAAAACCCAACAAACACAAATGCCTTAAAACTAAAAACGGCACAATATCAATTAACAGGCATATATATAAAGGAACAGACAGAATACATTCAAAATCAGATAGATAAGATTAGAGACTCGGTGGAAGATAGACAATCTAGAATTGCCTGGCAAACAATAAACGAAGTGAGCAGAAGAAAGAACACGGCCAAAGCAAAACTTAAAGCAGCAAACCAACAAGAAAGAATAAAACTGTGGAAACAGCACTTCGAAAACTTACTTGGAAACCCACCAAAAATAACGCCTGAACCAATCACCAGAATAATTAGCAAACAATTAGACATTAAACTTGGACCGTTCACACAAGAAGAACTCGACTCGGTTCTCAGAAAAATTAAAAATAGAAAAGCTGCAGGACTGGACGAAATTCCCCCGGAAGTATGGAAGACCAGACAATTCGACGACATACTGCTCCGACACTGCAACGCAGTATACAATCAAAATCCGATAGATAGATGGACGAAGGGATGCATACTCCCCTTCCCTAAAAAGGGGGACCTCGGATTAGCCAAAAACTACCGAGGCATAACACTTACATCCATAGCTGCCAAAATCTACAATGCCCTACTACGAAACAGAATAGAACCCAAAATCGACAACATACTTAGAAAAAACCAAAATGGCTTCCGAAGAAATAGATCTACGACCTCACAAATATTAACCATCCGCAGAATCCTTGAAGGTGTACGGGCAAAGAACCTACAAGCGACATTAATATTTGTCGACTTTACCAAGGCTTTCGACTCCATTCACAGAGGAAAGATGGAACAAATCCTACTAGCGTACGGCATACCTAAAGAAACCGTAGCGGCAATAACGATTCTCTATAGAAACACTAAAGTAAAAGTACGATCACCAGATGGAGACACAGAATACTTCGACATAGTAGCAGGAGTACTACAAGGAGACACGCTGGCTCCGTATCTCTTTATCATTTGTCTAGACTACGTACTTAGAACATCGATTGACAAAATCAAAGAGAATGGCTTCGAACTGACGAAGAAAAGAAGCAGAAGATACCCCGCAACAACAATTACCGACGCCGACTACGCCGATGACATAGCGATACTGGCAAATACACCTGACCAAGCCGAAACACTTCTGCATAGTTTGGAACGAACAGCAGCAAGCATAGGCCTCCATGTTAATGCACATAAAACGGAATATATGTGCTATAACCAAACGGGGGACATCTCCACTCTAGAAGGAACCCCTCTTAAACTAGTAGACAAATTCACGTACCTAGGAAGCAGCGTCGAATCAACCGAAAAGGACATCGAAACGAGGTTAACGAAAGCATGGACAGCTATCAATAGGCTATCGACTATATGGAAATCAGACCTAACCGATAAAATGAAACGCAGTTTCTTCCAGGCAGCGGTCACATCGATACTGCTATATGGATGCACTACATGGACGCTAACAAAACGGCTGGAGAAGAAACTAGATGGCAATTACACAAGAATGCTGCGTGCAATCCTCAACAAGTCCTGGCGGCAACACCCAACAAGACACCAACTGTATGGCCACCTGCCCCCTATCACGAAAACTATTCAAGTTAGACGAACCAGACATGCAGGACATTGCTGGAGAAGCAGAGATGAACTCATAAGAGATGTACTCTTATGGATCCCCACACACGGCCGCGCAAAAGCAGGACGACCAGCACGAACGTACATTCAGCAGCTATGTGAGGATACAGGTTGTTGTCCTGAAGACCTACCTAGGGCGATGAACGATAGGGAGGAGTGGCGAAAGAGGGTCAGGGATATCCGTGCTGCCAGCACGATATGATGATGATGATGATGATGATATATATATATATATACATATATATATATATATATATATATATATATATATATATATATGTTATCCTAACGTCTCTGTAATATATAGAAAATTCAGGTAAGATTCTAGATTCCTTCTCGGAATATAGTGTTTCTTACATTTTGAAGGATGAAATATTTTTTTGCTTAAATATCATTTTTCTCTTTCTTTTTTTTTTTTTTTTGAACAGATAATTTAATGCTTTCTTGCTAAGCCATGATGGAGTCATACTGCCGATAGCGTTTGCAAGATGACACCTTTCGTCCATAATTTATAAAGTGTTACCTGCTTTTTTATGGTTTACAGCTGAAATTGTTTGGATAAAATCATGGCACATGTCCGATGAAATCATATTTACGCATGAAGTTTTTGACCGCCTTTGACATCCACGGTTTATTTATCGCTGGTGGAATAAATAGACTTGGAACTGATGAAGATAATATAACAAATCAAGAAAAATCCAACGGTATTATTTGCCATTCCCATAGAAATTGTTGGTTGGTTGGATTTTATGTAGGTTATTTAATGCCAAGCTCTCTAGATACAAATGTATTGAATATATAAGATTTTTAACATATTTTGTAGGCAATATTTTTAAACATCCTGAGCACATTTTTTTTTAATAAAATGAAATATTTTCAAGCTTTCTTCTATCTAACATGAATAATTCCATTTACAATTAATCATTTGTTTGCACACATTTAAAGGGATATACATATAGGTTTTATAAGTGAATACTTTGTTGGTAATTTTATCTTTAAATGAGTTAGAAGTAGATTGTACACTGGTATTGCTATTTTTTCTACACTGTTAAATGGTTTTAATTATTGCTATGTAAGAGTTATAATTCTATTCAATATAAATGATTTGTTTGCAGTCAGTGTAGTGATCAAAAATACAGCTATTTAACGTTAATTGAACCCCATTCACTCATTTGCTCACAGTTGATTGTTTCAAGTGTTTTTATGGAATGCTATTAATTCAACTTGAGTATACACTATCAGATTGTTTTCTTTCATATGCAGATAACTCGTTGGGCAGAGTTTCTTAACCCTCAGCTGAGATACTATCAGTATACTCTACAGCCTCAATCAACTTAGCTACAATCGCAATGATAATCCATTTAATACAGTACCAGCCGACTTGATAATCTCATAAATGATTTTACTTTAGCCATCTTTTTCTCCTTGTGTTGTAATGGTTAAAGCGATGGACTAAGGAATCGTAGTACGCGAGTTCGTACTCCAGTCGTGCTATTACGTTCACTTTCGGGCAAATACTCTTGGGAAAGGAATGAACCCCCTTATCCTCCCAGCTATGGGTTAAATAGTACCACTACTGTTCTTCTAGGAGAATAGCATTGGCATTAAATAGCCTACAAAGGTTGATATGTCATTAAACAAAGTAACAAAATCAAACCTAATAAATTTCCCCACTACAATATATATTTTTTTTTCCTTTTTAAACTGCAAATTCACATCTGTAATATTTTTATAAAATATTACTGATATTTCTTCTCGACTAAAGTGATTGCTGCATCGTTTGACACACATGGCAATAGTTTTGGTGCTTGTAGAGAGGATAAAACAATCACAGAATGAATCATTTGCAAGACGAGTATGATAATCCATATTTCACATGGAGTTAAAGTAATTTGGCGACTGTAGTCGAGGGCCACCCGAAAGTTTTTTTTTTTCAGTAGGTACTACACCAAGGTGTAGGTGAGGTCGCTATTTCTTTCCTCTTGTTGCTCCACGTTACCCTTGATACGTATCTTACAATGTTGAGTGTTAAGCCAGGAGGTATCAAGTACCACTTTTTAGGTCTTTGGTATAACTCGAACTGGGATTGAACCCCGGTCTCCCGGGTTATTGGTGAACGCTCTACCCAGTAAGCTATGTAAATATTTGCTAAGCTTAGCTATCAATGACACAATCCACAATTTTAGTCATCCTATTAGAATAAAACTCGGTATTTTTGTACAAATTTATGGGATCAAGAGTTGTGTCACGGAGTATTTATCAGCTTTAAGGTTTGATATAGTGAAATGTTTATGGGATGTTTTGCAAGAAATATATTTTTGTGATTCCCAAAATCGATATTCTGGGTAGGACAAAAAACTTGGTGATGAGGTTCTAGTTCTGGTACTCTGAGGAGATTGAAGTACTCCCTCATCGAAACTCTTTTCCCAAAACGAATTTCCTGGGTTGGACTAAAAAGTTGGTGGTGAGGTTCCAATTCTGGCACGCTGTGGAGAGTGAAGTTCTCCCTCAACTAAACATGTTTCCTAAAAAGAATTTCATGGGTAGGACAATAAACTCTGTGCTTAGATTTCAGTTTTGACAGTCTGTGAAAGGTCAAGTACTTGCTAATCGAAACTTTTTCTCAGAACGAATTTCATGGGTAGTACAATAAATTTAATTTGCTGGTGAGGTTCCAGTTTTGGCACTGTAGGGTATGAAGTATTCCTTCATCGCCCATATTTTTACATTAACTAAGACAATGATTGATAGTATCAGCTGGGTCACATGTACGGGTCAACTAAATCGGCTTTAGATATTTGTATTCGCATGGACTATGTGCAAAAGGGAACCTTTTCTAATTACCAACAACATAAAATACGTAATTATACCCGTTCACTGAAAGAGATTATGTTAACTCTAAGCATAAAATAACCCTAGACGGAGTGACATGCCTTTAAAATTAAATAATTGATTAATCTGTTTTTGAGTTATCATTTACCAAATTAAAAATGGAGTACCTCAACGTTGGGAAATTGTACGTAAGTTTGTCTGGCTGAGCATTAGTTATGAGTAATGAATTCGATTTTCACTGGGGGACAATACTTGCGTGCATTGGTTAAATATAATACTTGCTTATTAAATAATCAGTAAGATACGCTTAGTTTATCGCAAAGCGTAGAATACGAAGAACCCATTGAGAATCGAAATCACAAATAATGGCTCCGAAGTCTGGATTGCTAATAATTACACCACTGGAGGCGCCCTTTTTCTGGTTGATACAATTGATACGTCGTGTTGAAGCGGAAGAGAAAGGTAATGATAACAATTATTGTTTGGAGAATTTGACGAGATATCGATATTTCTCCTCGAAGGCAATTGATAGGAAGTTATGAGAGCATAGAAGCAAATGATTGCTCTGTGGTGGCTGGCGAAAAATCTCTTAAGAAAATTTATTTCACTGTTGTTATTCTGGATGAGAATCAGTTAGGGTCTTAAAACGATTTTTCTACAGGGAAAGAGACAGAGTAAATGGCTATTGCCTTTAAGCAGCTGACAAGATGCAGCGTGAAAAATAATTTACCCTGCGTTTTCTTATGCCGGCAATGAATCGGAGAGAGACTTAAGATGATTCGTAGATGTTCCTAAAAGCATTGTCATTGCATGGCTAACGTGACGCTGTAGAACTTGGGTGTATTAGTAAATAATGGTAACATTTATGTGCCTATATGCGTGCGCGTATACATGAACACTGTTGCGAGAGGATCATGGTATATATATATATATATATATATATATAAACCAATCTGCACGATCAGGATACGACACAATGTTATTTTTTAAGCAGACTTTACCAGGTATAAATTCAGGGTTTTAACTTCTAGACCGGCTCCCCTGCCAAGGTAAAACATCCCAGTCTGCACAACTACATTACCCTGGAAAGAGAATAGTTGGATTCGTTCCTTGCCCAAAGGTGTTTGCGCGATGTAAAATATAAACGGTTCATGATTTGAATTTGCCTCACCCCATTCATTTCCCTGGAATGTCCATTACACCAAGAGCGCCTCAATATAATATATATATATATATATATATATATATATATATATATATATATATATATATATATATAGGGGGAGTTATCTTTACCGAGTATAAAACCCTATGAACTCTTACATTTATGCTTATATGTATGTGTCGTTGTGTATGTATTCTGGGAACAGAAGTTGACTAAGAAGGACTGTGGGAAGTGAATATCCTAAGTGGAGATGGTCAGATAAGGTTGAGAAGACAATTCATGCCACGTTTTAAAAGCTTTTAATTTTATCGTTGTTCTTCTTAGACCATCCTGGAGACATATTGTCCGGCAATATTTTCTTTATGTTCGGCTTTATGAAAGATCAGTATCTGCAAGTAGAGAAGATTAACCTCTGCATGTATATAGGCGCAGTCTTGTTTTCGGTCGGTCCGTTTACAGTGACCAGAGAAACATTTTCGAGGCAATGATATACAGTGAGGGAAGACAGTTTGTTAGTACTGACCATAGGTTGAAGTATTGATTTGTTAGAATTCAGGCTGCAGACCAGAAGTAAGGGAGGAAAGCAGTGTTAGAGAAACGTCCCAAGTGACATACTCAGCGTTATCCTGATCCCGAAGCGACATTCTCAGCGGCACCCTGAGTAAGCTCACTTGTTCAAATCTAGTTTTTATCTTTTTTTTTTTTTTTTACATTGTACTTGCACACCGTTGTTTTCTGGGCTCGTGTACTGTGATATTGCATCTGCAAAATGCAACAACTTCGGGTTAGAAACGGCAAAATGGATATCATGGTGTAGCGAAATAAGTGATGATGTAAAAAAAAGAAAAAATAGATAAAATGCAGTGAAAATTTAAAAGGGTTAAACCAGGTGACTACGTCAAACAGATATTCTGTTTTAGAATAATGGTTGTTTTTTCATGTGAAAATAGATTTAATAATGACTGAATTTTATTCTTGAATAGGGATAAATGCAGTTAATCCACAATTTTAAAGAAAAATATCATATAATTTTTTCAAGACGAGCAAGAAATTCTAGGCAATTCTGATGAAGAAAGGACAGGTTCAGAAAAAAAACAACAACATTTTCCTATGGACTCATATAAATGGACACACCGATGTTGGATGGCTGACAAAAAAATTAATTCTTCAGCTTTGTAAGGTCTTACCGAGTGTATCGACCGATACTAACGTCTACGATGAATTGGGAAACAAAAAATAATGGAAAAATAGTCAGAACCAGCTTCCCCAAAGAAATCCGGTGTTAGAATTGAATTTTTCTCTCCGTGTAATGATATTACAACATGCTTTTCTGGTTTTGATAATTAGTATATTCATAAAATAAACATTAGGTTTTCTCATGATGTAAGATATAAGCAAGTTGGTCGACCGAAATCGAAGGAGAACCGTAGGCTCCATTTTCAATACCTACACCAGGTTAATAAGGAGAGTCATTCCTTACATCGAGGAGTTAGGAAGGGTGCTACTCCATTTCCCTGGACTGCTCCACTTACCCTTGATCCGTACCTTATAATGCTGAAGGTTAATCAAGAGGGCAACCAGTACCATTTTTGAGTCTCTGTTATTACAAGACACTTTCTTTGCTTTGGTAGAGGCATGAGCGTAGCACGTCGCAATCACGGAGGCGGCTTGGCTCTTTCACAGTCATACCGGGGTTACTGTCGGAGCCGATATGATGCAGAAATCACCCGAAATCGGCAATGAAGACAGTGCATCACTGAAGACCTCCTTGATGCATCTAAGATGTATAATTGAAAAAAGACTCGGGATTGAACCAATGTCCCCCTGACCATAGGCGAACACTCTAAGCATTATGCCAATGACCCGGTTTCTTCATCTTTATTTTCTCATTTGTCTAATAAGACATCCGGTTCTTTTTTCTAGTTGTTTTTAATATCGTAATCGTCTCCCTTATGTCTTTTCACTTTTAAAGGTCATATACTAAGATTTATTGTCAGGTCAATAGTCGGTAAATAAATAAAGATTAGTGTGACTTTCGTATCTCTTTTTTTCAGTCCTTTGGATCAGTGGCTGACAAGCAGGACTGTGTAATTGTAGGAAGCGAATTCGGACTCCTGTTGCACTATAATGTTCACTTTCGTACTAATACCCTTGTGAAAAGTTTTAATCCCCTTATCATCCAGCTATAGGTTAAATAATACAACAGTCCGTTTACAAGAATAACTTTGACTTTTGATAGCCCACGAAGATTGATGAGACATTCAACAAAGAAACTAAACCAAATAAAAGGAACATATACGATGTCTCAGTTATGGTATTCGTGGATAATATTGTGTATTTCTGTTGTGCCTTCTTTCTCAATGCAGCAAATTTCTTAACGGTTATCTTTTTTATGCAAACAGCATTTGATATCTATCTAAACTTCCATCAGGTTCAACCGTTGGTACGGTCACAGTCCGAAAAAGTCAGTCTTGAGACTTTCAGGTTCGGCTGGATGAGTGAGCTGCATCATAATCCATCAGGGCTCTCGTCTTCGCTCGTGCCCGACCTTCCACTCCCCTAATCCCCACATTAGTCGACCTTCGTGTCATTGACATTGTGTTAAGTCCTGTCTGGTGTGGGGCAGTGACAAATACAGGCTGAATTTCATAAAAGGTCAAATGCAAACAGCTTTTAGCCAATTCAAATTTAGAAAATCATTTCTAATATTAAGAGAAGAAGACATTAACTCTTGTGACGAATGTTACACCTGGTTCTCACTTAAAAAAAATAATGGACTGTTCGGTTTCCATTGAAAGAAAGAACAAATCTTATATATGAATAAATACATAAAAAAAGAAATAAAAAAGGATGAAGCAATGATTATTAAAAGAATTAATAATCTTTTTATATAAATAGTATTCAACTAATTATCTAATCAACAACTTTACTGTTTAAACTAATTTGATATAAATTATGACTATCAATTTAATTATTCAATTAATAACTTATTTAATCATCTAATTAACTGAAAATGAATTAATCCAATCAATTAAATGACTTATGTAGCATTTAATTTATTATCTAATTAACTATAAAATAATCTGTTATATTCACAGGGTAAGGTATTAATGTGTGTTCGAATGGTATAGCCTGTCATTACCTCAGATGAATAATGGACTATTCTGTTCTGATAGAATCAAACGCTAAAAAAGAAAGAAAAAAAAAAAGAAAGAAAGAAAGAAAGAAAGGAAGGAGATAGAATGTGGGAAGTGATACTGTTATACATCGGACATTTATCGTTTGTTTGAAATAAAGGAAGCAAGCAAGTTACATACATAAATATTTTAATACAAGCTTAACATTGTTTCTGTATTACCGGATTAATTCTTGTTAAACAACTTTTACGTTCAATTTCGGACTAATTCTCATCTTGTCGTGCCATCAGCATGTATATGCCTGATCCTCTCTCGCCACCCCTCCCTATCGTACATCGCTTCCGGTAGGTCCTCAGGGCTACACCCCGTATCCTCACAGAGCTGCTGTATGTAGGTGCGAGCTGGTCGCCTTGACCTTCCTCGGACATGTGAAGGAGTCCATAGGAGTATATCACTTATTAGCTCGTCCCTACTTCTCCAGCAGTGTCCTGCATGTCTGGTTCGTCTAACATGGATAGTTTTCGTGATGGGTGGTAGATAGCTATATAGCTGCTGCTTTGTTGGGTGTTGCCTCCAGGACTTGTTCAATATTGCTCGCAGCATTCTTGTGTAGTTGCCGTCAAGCTTTTTCTCCATCCGTTTCGTTAGCGTCCATGTAGTGCATCCATATAGTAGTTTCGATACGACCACTGCTTAGAAGAAACTGTGTTTCATTTTATCGGCCAGGTCTGATTTCCAGACTGATTTGTTCGACAAAGATAGCTTTGGTATTAAATCAAGTTGGCTTTAAACAGATAATCTAAACAAAACTTATATATTCCATTTTTCGAATGGTTTATACTGTTTCTGTTATCTTTATTTTTCGAAAGTGTCTACGTGAATAAATGGCTTGTATTCATAATTAATGATATATTCTTACTTTTGTTTCAAGTTTTTTCAACCAGTCAATTAGCCGAGCGGTTAATTGTGTCTCAAATATTTTCTTGTATTACGTTGCTCAGCGATGTTAGTGATTAATCATTACGCCTACATGTAACAGACTTTAGGAAGTACAAATCATTGTTACTGAACAAACCGCCGGCAGTATGTTCAGATTCGAGCTTATCAAAGAAGAGGCAAAAAAACCATCCTGATCTGATCAATCAAAACTGACTCTTTTTTTTTCTGTATATAAACAAGACATATATTCATATCTCAGATAAATAATAGTAGAGCAAGTTCTTTCAAGGGGGATATATTTAACTATTTCTGGAAACATTACTGAATTAGAACACTAAAAGTAGGTTCACTTACTTTTTATTTAGTAGTAATCATATACGCCACTGTTGCATTATAAGCAAAATAGGATCGGGCCACGAATCGAACATTTATAGAAATAGCAAGCTGCTGAAAGAATGAAGAGTTAAAGGAGTTCAACATCTCTTCTAGTGCTCTGTGTATAACAAGATATGCTTTATCTAGCAATCGTGACTGAGTTCACCAGGTCTAAGCTGTATAGTGGACGAGAAGATGTCAATCATTTTACATCGATGAGGCATTTGAGTGTTCTCTGTATCCCACTGAGTATATACGAAGTGCATACGATAAGTTTCCAGATTTTTTTTCGTATGGGTACTTTTATTGATAGTACACACATGAACCTCTAGTCCCTTTCGAAGTAATCTCCTCCGGCTGCAATGCATTTGTACCGTTTTAACAACTTCTGGAAAGCCCTATGGAAGTCTTCTTGTGTGAGTGTGTCAATGACCTTCGTCACAGCCTCTTTCATCTCCTCAATTGTCTCATAACGACAGCCTGTGAGCTTAGGGAATAAACAAAAGTCACAGGGAGCACGGTCTAGATTATAGGGAGGGTGGGAACTCTCTTGATGCCCATCTTTGTCAAATAGTCTGTGATAACGATGGAGTTGTGCACTGGTGTATTGTCCTGGTTGAAATGCCTATGACCCCATATGGAGAGTGCTGGCCTCTTCCATAGGTGTGTCTTTCTGAACTCCCTTAAATCCTCAACATAGTAACCCTAACCCTAAACCTTTGGCCAATCAACTGTGGTGTACTGACTTCCTTACTCCTCCTACACCTCTCATTATCCCTCACAGTCTGCCTGCCTTCCTTGAATCTCGTATGCCACTCAAAAACTGATGCTCGATTCATGCAAGATGGTCCAACAGCAGTCTGAAGAATTCCATACGTTTCTGTGGTATTTTTTCCAATTTTAAAACAGAATTTTATTGCATATCCATCATCTAAAGTGTCAGATTGCATTTTTGAATATCCCCAGCTTTGACAATCAGGATTTTTAGAGTGTATTCCAATTCCTGCTCTAGCTGTTCATTTGAAGCTGAAATTATAAAAATTGGTAAGTCATCTCAGAAGATGTATAGCAATAACATAATGAATTTTCAAGAGTCTATGACAATTTTAAATGCCTGTACAAAAAAATCTGGAAATTATTGAAGGTATAACGACCAATATTGAGTTACTTTTTATTTAATTAATTCTGGTTACAATTGGTTGAAATTAATAAGAGGGAAATAATTTTGATTGGATTAATTTGTTTAATAATATATAAATCGTAATGGAAAAGTTATGTACATTTAGCATTAAATATATTTCTGACACAAACTACTCGATATACTCGAGTAATTAACGACTTCGTATTATGACTGACTTCTAATTTTTAACCATGAATACAATTTTCATCATATGAACCATTTCTAACTCATGACAATGCTAGTCAATAAAATATTTCTTCAGAACCCACTGAGAGAAACAGAAGAAATTCAAACAATTATTATTTTTACTTTCAAAACTATTGTAATACAATCAAAATCTATGCAATTCCCTAAATACGCAATTTAGCCTAGACCTTGATGTAAAAAAGTTGGCGACTTTCGTCGACGGTGACCTGAAAGCTCCCATTTTCAATAGTTACTTCACAAAGATGTAGGAGAGGGCGCTACTCCATTTCTTGGATTCTCAACTGTACCCTTGATCTGTACCTTATAATGCTTAGTGTTAAGCTAGGCTGTATCGAGTAATTTTTTGAGTATTACTTTTTAGATATTAATGAATATTATACGCACAGTTATTATAAATAATAAATAATTATTAGTACAAAACGATATTATCTTAACTAATAACCTTATTTGGTGTTGACTATGTGAAGACATTTTGGATCGATGTTACCTAAAAACAAGGTAATCTTCGACGTTTCAAAACATATCTCATCTAATTAATGGCACCTTGTTTTTTAGCTGAAAAATAGTTCTTAAAATTTTATTTATAACATGGGTAAAAAAAATTAGATTTAATTATCTAAAATTAATGGCAAAGAGATGCACCGGATAAACACAAATTGTCTCCAAGATTCTTGGACGTTAGCTTTGTAACGTTTTTCTATTTTGTCTATTTGCTCTGCTTTTCTCTCTTAACAAGCGTTTCAGGTTTTCATTTAAGTCGGAATCCACAATAGAAAATTGTCTTCATTTCTTAATAGCGTTTTCGCTTCTAAACAATAAAATCAATTTACTAAATGACAACATATCTGAGATGGTGCATAGCATTACATTAATGTCTTAATAAAACAGTGAGACTGTATAAATTAATTTTCATGAGAAACAATTTTAATCGAAAATATATGTAATGATCATGATTAATTCGGTCAAGCAAAGAAACATCATATATTTTTCTGAGTACACGGTGAAAAATTATCTAGAAATGTCTAACACCGTGAAGTTTTGCACGGTTATCCTTATTTGCCTGGAAGAACACTGCGTATTATTTCTGATTGAAATTCACTCTCCAAATTTCATGCCCCTTTTTATTTTTTAAAAACTTTCCTTTTATAAGAAGAAATCGTTTATGAAAAAAAATATACGGATGCTGAAAACGTTAGTATTTACACAACTACAACGATACGAACACTATGTGACAGAAGGTCAGTTTCTAAGTGGAGTACACCTGGTTGGAATTCAGAAATGTCCTCTATTGATTGCCGAACCTCGGCTAAAAGAACCAGTCGGCCTTCCTGCGTACACATAGCTGGAGGAAGAATAAGTTGATTAATGTTTTTCTTAAGTGTATTCGTGCAAATTGAAAAATAAACAAGTTCAATCTGTATCTGAGATCGGGTCGCCGATTCTAATTCCTCTAACAATAACTCTTAGATATTTTGAAGAAATTATTTCTGAAACAGTCAGAATTGTTTGATGGCCCAGTTAGCTGAATTTGTAGAATTGTTGGGTATCACCTACCTTTTCAACATAACGAGCTGTTCCATCTGCCATATATGGCAGTCGCGGAGATCAGTCTGAGGATAAGCCTACAAGTCAGACCAGAAGAGTCGTTCCTATTTTTAAAGTATATCATTACTCTATCACTAATCCTATGCTCTTATTACTAACAGTCTCTCTCTTGTAAATCCTCTTTCCTATAAATTTAACTATTTTCCTCACATATCGTGGTTTGTCTTATTATTACTACTACTTGGGTTCACAAACCAGAACACAAGAATACACCGACTGCATCTCTACAGACGGGTAAAACTCCCAAACGCGTGTCCTGAATATGACACTAAACAATCTGATGGTGAGGCTTCAGTAATACTGGAGTTTTGGGGAATGCAGAGTGACCCTTTATTACTTCTATTTACCAACCCCTTCGTCCGGGCAGGATATGACACAAGGTCAAATTTTTAAGCGGAGTTTAACAGGTTTGAATTCAGAATTTTCCTTCTCCTAGACTAGTTGCCTCACCAAGGTGGAAGAACCCAGTCTGTCCTACTATTTACCCATAGCAGGAGGGAGAATAATTGGATTCATACCTTTTCCAAGGGTATTAGTGCTATGTGAAAATGCAATCAGCCTCGCCAAGGATTTGAACTCGTGTCGCCGTGTCCATTTCCTACGACGATAACCATTACACCACGGGCACCCTTTATTACAGTCACATCTCGGTCAACACAAGCCCTGAAGGATAGCACCAGACAGTCATATCTATGGGTCAAATAGAATTATACTGTATACTTATGCTAAACTGAATTGTTTGAAATAGGACTGTTTAGACATTTAAACTGCGTACTTATGCTAAACTGAATTAATTGAAATTTAATTTGGCGTTAAATGACCCCAAAAGGGTTGATACACAGTAAAACTAAACAACCTACCGATTAGAGTTGTTTGAAATAGAACTGCTTGATCATTGAACTGTGTATATAAATGATTGATGTTCAATTGAACTGTTATCAATACAAAGCAATACTTAGAATTATTTTACTTTGTTGACTGAAAATAAATTGAATTGTTAGAAATAGAACTGCTTGATCATTGAACTGTGAGTAAAAATGACTGATGTTCAATTGAATTGTTAGCAATACATAGCAATACTTAAAAGCATTTAACGTTGTTGACTAAAAATAAATTGAATTCTTAGAAATAGAACTGCTTGATCATTGAACTGTGTGAAAAATGACTGATGTTTAACTGAATTCTAACTGAAGCATAGCAATATTTGGAACTATTTCATTTTAATGACTTATGTCTACAAATCATATATATCAAATATGTATGAATTAACCAGATTTGGCATTAAATAATAAACAATGGTTGATATAACATAAAACAAAACTAAACCAAACTATTTACGACGGTATCAACAAACATTCTACCACTCCTAAACTTGAGAGAGAATTAAATAGTTGCTTGATGTTTAGAGAGTATATATCGGCCGCTTTTCATGTCAGACTCCCAACTACTTGAGCGTATACACAGAAAATTACAAAAGGAAAGAAACAATTCCTAAACAGATTTTTTGCTTCCTACATTGTGCAGACAGTCGCAGTTTTAAAAAGGTGAGGTCATTTTGTATTTGTTATCCAACCCCTCTTCCACGGGTTGGACGTGACACAAAATCATTTTTAATGGTTGTACAGTTAGTTTTAATTCATATATATCCTTTCCCTATCCCACTTGTCTAAACATAGTTAAAGAACCCATTCTGTATACTATTTATCCATTGTAAAGGGGATAAACTTATTGATAAATATCTTTCTCAAACAGGATTGGGGGATTGAAACGAAAAAATACCTTCACTTAGATTTGAACTCGGGTCACTGGTTACATTTTCAACGAAAATAGTTGTAAAACAGATAAACACGTCAACAATCGTATATAAAGTATAATATTCTTCCCTTTTTTATTATCCTATGAACGAAGGGGGTCAGTAAAAAAAGAGTTGAAGACGTCTGAGCAAAATATACAGTTGAGAGCGATGAGTATGGATCTTCAATAAACCTTTCCTTCTTTGGATGAAAATCTTCCTAGTTATATAAGATCACGGACATCCACGCAGTTAATGTGGCCATGTCTCTCACCGACATGACATCCACACAAATTCTCATGGTCACACCTCCTTCTGCCTGCCACCTGTACAATGCACGAGGACACTCCTTTTTCTAGCATGCCGACCACGCAATTTGCGTGCCATTTCCGCAGAGGACGTCAGCGTCCTCTTTACTTTAGGTACCACGTGTATACCGTGTTATTTTCGTTCAACGGGGGTCTGATTTCGACTCAATATCGACAGACATCAAGGGGATCTTCAAGTTCATACCCGACGCTAAACACGCTTTTTCAAGAAAATGTAAAGTTTATCATATCATATTTACCCAACCCCTCCGCTTGGACAGGATGTGACAAAAGGTCAATTTTTCAGTGGAGTTTAGCAGGTTTGAATTTAGAGTTTTCCTTCTCCTAGACTATTTGCCTCACCAAGGCTGAAGAATTCAGTCTGTCCTACTATTTACCCATAGCTGGAGGGAGAATAATTGGATTCATACCTTTCCCAAGGGTATTAGTGCTATGTGAAATGCAATCAATATCGTCCAGGATCTGAACTCGTGTCGCCGTGTCCATTTCCTATGACGTTTACCATTACACCACGGGCAAGTTTATACTCGCTGTAAAAGCTCGGAGACCCTGGTCATCGATTTTGAATGGTTTTCTTGTGATATATATTCTAAAGCTGATGAATTATTTCAGTCAGTTATCTCCGATAATGAAAATAGTTAAAATGGGATAATACTCGAATTTATATAAGCTGACGAAAGCACTGCATACGTGATACTAAATACAATCGATGTATCAAAAAAGTAAAATAAGTTAGTTAGTGGATAACATTTTGTAGACGCGTGTTCATTAGGGCACATGATCACCAAATTCTGTTCGTCATATATTATCGTCGCAATATATATTTCATTATCGTCTAAGATGATTCCTCACTTAATAAAGGGGTGTAATCGGGCAGGATATGACACAAGGTCAATTTTTAAGCTGAGTTTAACAGGTTTCAAGTAAGAGTTTTCCTTCTCGCAGACTAGTTGCCTCACCAAGGCTGAAGAACCTAGTCTGTCCAACTATTTACCCATAGCTGGAGGGAGAATAATTGGACTCACACTTTTCCCCAAGGGTATTAGTGCTATCTGAAATGCAATCAATCTCGTCAAGGATTTGAACTCGTGTTGCCATGTCCATTTCCTACGGGCACCTCCCATGTCATTAAGATAATGATTATCCTTCTGATGCCTCATCATTATCATGGCATACACGGGAAATACATTTTTTAGCAAATCATTTTTCGTGTCTCGTATATGAGACAAAATGGCATTTGATAGCAAGATTTCTGTTCTGGGACTCTGGGAAACGTGGATTCATTCCTTTGTTGTCATTATTCCAAGGTCCACTCAGACCCAGATCCCATCGATAGATCAAATACAAAACGTTTAAAATTATCCAAAACCAATTTAATAAATTTGCTCTTGAATGAAATTCATTATACAACAATCTATGAAATTTTCCCCGTTTAAAAATGTGAAGATATATTTCTATGCCGAATATAACAGGAAACCATATACACAATTTTTATTTGATTAATGGCATATCGACCTCAATGGGTTATTTGAAGCAAAAGCCATACATATAAAAAAGGACCGTAGTGGTAATATTTAACTCACAGTTGGGAGGAAAAAGAGGTTCATACGTTCTTAAAGAGTAACAATCTAAAAGTGAAAGTACAAAGATCATTAACCAAGTTTCCAGACTTTTTTTTCCTATGGGCAAGGTACGAATGTATCGAAAGTTTGGTGAGGAATATTTTTTAAAGAAAAGAGAAAATGTGATATGTAGAAATTTAAAAAAATGATTGTCAGGAGTTTTATTGCTGGAATATTTTTTGTAAAATCTCCATTTTCTTCTTACTAGTCTTGTAGTTCTTAGATAATAAGATTTCTTCTTTTCTTCAACTTAATTTTTATTAAAAGATGCGATGTTCATTAAATAGGTTTCCAGACTTTTTCATATGGGTACTTTTATTAATAGTACACACATGAACCTCTAGTCCCCTTCGAAGTAATCTCCTCTGGCTGCAATGCACTTGTTGTACCGTTCTGACAACTTCTGGAAGGCCCCATGGACGTCCTTTTGTGTGAGCGTGTCAATGACCTTCGTCGCAGCCTCTTTTATCTACTCAATTGTCTCATATTGACAGCCTCTGAGCTTAGGGAATAAACAAAAGTCACAGGGAGCGAAGTCTGGACCATAGGGAGGGTCAGGAAGTGTCTTGATGTCCAGTCTGGTCAAATAGTCTGTGACAACGATGAAGTTGTGGACTGTTGCATCGTACTGGTACAAATGCCACTGACCCGATTTGAAGAGTGCTGGCCTCTTCCGACGGAATCTCTTCCTGAACTCCCTTAAAATCCTCAACATAGTTACCCTAATCCTTTGGGCAATCAACTCTGGTGTATTGACTTCCTTACTCCTCCCACACTCTCATTATCCCTCATAGACTCCCTGCCACTCAAAAACTGATGCTCGATTCATGCAAGATGCTCCAAAAGAGGTCTGAAGCATTCCATACGTTTCTGTGGAATATTTTTCAATTTAAAGCAGAATTTTATTGCATATCCTTCTTCTGAAGTGTCCTCACGTCTAGATTTCATTTTTGAAATTCCCTAGCTGTGACAGTCAAGCTTTAGTAGGGTGTATTCCAATTCCTACCGTAGCTGTTGATTTGAACCTGAAATCATAAAAATTTGTCAGTCATCTCATAAGATATATGGCGCTAACATAGTGAATTTTCAAGATTCTCCGACAATTTTAAATGCCTGTACAAAAAAGTCTGGAAACTTATTGAAGGCCCCACGTAATTGCGGGAGAGAATTTCAAACTTGCTTACTTCGATGTGGCAAATCAGCACGTTAGCCAAGACACCAGCGGATTTCATCTCTACAGCATGCAATAACCAGAAATTTAAAATGCATTAAACTATCTACCGCAATGATTACTTTCAAATAATAATAATTATAATTAATTGGAATGACTTAAATTATATTACTGTGTCTAAATCATTTCCATTTGGAACTATATAACTAAGAGTCAGAGTACCTTGGGTGGGGTAATGATTAGCTAACTAGACTGGCAACCCTTCACGAGTGAGTTTGAATTTCATCGGGTGCCCTATTTATGCGGCCTTGTGTCCCGTCTAAGCAAAAATCTTAGTCAATTACAATATTACTGAGAGGAAAATTGTTAATATTATTATATCAGATAAGAATACTTACTTGAAACTATTTAATTGAGTATAAATTTTGACTATTTGATAACAGTACAACCATCTAACTGTTTATTGTTTAATAAGATAGAAACTTATAAAACGTGAAAATTAATGGTATAAAGAATAGTTCCTTGGAGTCCTAATTGTTTACGAATGTTGTATAGTCACAACCTTACATACACATATGCCGATGCATGCAAAATAATAACGACAACACAATAAAGACGAGCGACACAGTTCTTTAGAAAAACATACCTCTCACTTTATTGAAAGGGTTAGAAAGGGTTACTTAAGGTTTTACTGTGAGAGGGAGTTGGACACCGAACAGACCTGCAACATATTGACCCCCCCACTCTTATGGCGATAACAGTGTTTCTTTCCCGTTCTCCTGGGGGTGCTAGTTTTCTCTATCGCATCTTCTCTCCAACTCGCCTGATCACTAACTGATTGAACTTCCTTTGCACCGAGTTATATAATAGTTCGACACCCACTTTCTTCTTGTGGGTGTCACAAATTGCACTCATTCAACCCGTCCACGTTCAATGTTATATTCTGATATTCCTCGACCGGATGCATTTGTTATTTACACAGGTGCATTTTTTTATTTTGACAGCCCGGCCGGGTCGGAGGTCAATATACAACACTAATAGTTAATATCAGTACGAATTTGAAACTATATACATGCAAAAATGCTAACTTCGGTATCTAATAAGCCAACTAGTTTGTGTCATAAAAAAACCCAACAAAATCAAAATGAATCAGAAAAGCAACAATTACATTGACGCAACAATATTTATCTTTTAATATATTCACCTCACATATTTTATTACTTTCGTGATATTAAGCAGATATATTATTTTGTTGGAAAAGATTGCGTCACGTGTTTTTAGGTATGCTATGTTTGTTTTTTTTTTGATAAAGGGATATAAACATTTTTGGTCGATCACTTGGTTAAGTTTTTATGGCAAATCAACTTTCATGGGTTATTTAATGCCAAATCCTATTTATACCGGCATATATAAAATTGAGATGATTTTAAGCGAATAGTCTGTTGGTATCATTTTTCACAAACCAGAGCTTGTTTGCAACCAGTTAAATTGTTTCAATTATTGTTTTTGAAAATAATAATTCTATTTTATATTAACCATTTGTTTGCACACAGTTAAATGGTCTGAACTCTTGCTGCCTAGCATTAATACATTTATTTGCGCACATTTAAAAAGGTTTAAAGTATAGCTACAAAAAAATTTAAAAAACGTCAATTTAGCAGGAGTCTTTTGCTCACAATGTTTAATGGTCAAACAGTTCTATTTGATCTATAAAAGGCACAATAATTATTACTATTACTCTACGTCTCAGAAGACTTGAGTGTAATGGAAATGAAGAATTACTCTACATTCCCAAAATCTTCACGACTGGAGCCGCACCATCAGAAGATTTAGTACCATATTTTTGACACTCGTTGTAGGGTCGGATTCTTCATCGTCTTCACCGGAGATGATGTCGGCATATTTTACAGCCCCAGCTGACAGGGCTGATAACTTTTTTAGGTTAGCGTTGTAGACTTGAAGGGCCAGAAATGAAAAACCCAAAGCGATATAAAGGTTACAGCAATATATATTTACAGAAATACAGATAGTAACGATTGCCGGTGACTGACTAGATTTGTTTGATTCATTTATCCAGCCAATGACTATTTATTGTATCGGGGAGGATCTATGAGAAACTGTAGTGGGTATATCACCATAATAATCATTTAATGCCAAAGCTATACTTGAAGGAGAATAGTTGTTGTACTACTTGACTGAGAGATAAACGGTTTTATATATTTTCCAAAGTTATTAGTCCGAAAAGGAACGTAATAGTTCGACTGGAGATCTAACTCGTTTATTAAGATGTCGCAGTTCAACACGATACCCATTACGCCACTACGATTCACTTTATATGCACTGTATCGATCCCTCTGCGAGGTTACAACATTTCTGCGTCGATAATCATCTGCAGCAAATATGGTGGCTCTCTTAAGAACAACATATGATTTATAAATTACAACTAAAACGTAATACACAAATAATACGCAAAAAATATTTGGTTTTGTTTCTTTGTTAAATAGCATATAAACTTTAACTGGTAATTTGATGCTAAAGTAATTCTTGTAGAAAAAACAGCAGATTTAAACTTTAAATTGGGGGAATAAAGAGTTGGGGGAATAAAGAGGTTAATACTTTTACCACGGGTTTTTTGTCTGAAAGAGAAAGTAATACCACAATTGGGGTTCGAACTCACTCTCTACAAGGTCCCAATCCACAACGTTAGGAATTACGCTTAAAGACACCACCACAAACGTATAATCAAAACTGCATATTTACTAAATGTCAGTGGTCAAAAGCAATAATCCAATTTTCAAGTAGCAATTTGGAACAAGATTTTTTTTAAATACATAGCCTTATGGCATGACATTCCCATTTAACCTTGGATAATCCATCAAAGTTCTACTATAAGCAGTAAGATTGATTTTGTAGATTGATATTTTCAAAAGGTTTACTGGGGAAAAATACACTACACTCAAATGACATTTATCTGGCTGCTCATCAATCATTTAATTAGCTTTCGTATTTGCTTATTTCTACCTCTTGCCTTGTCAAGGGGACATAGAACTTACAGATTGTATAACATGTAGTTGGGTAAAACCCTGCAAAGTGGTATTCTGGGTTTATCACAAAACTGATTCTGATGGTGAGGCTCCACATCTAGAGGTATGTGGAGTGCGGATTATCATTACATGACCATCACTCTCATATCCTCTCTTACCTGATGTGGTAATACCAATAAGCATCTCATCAGATATTCAAACATATATGTTTAAATCATTCGTATTCGACATCACAGCATTAAAAAGTGCTCTTCAGAAGAATCTACTCAAAAATGATGCGCCTCTAGTGTAACGGTTATCGTCGTTGGAACAACAATCGGTGTTCAGATCCATGACGAAACTGTTTACATTTTACTACGTGCCAATGCACTTGGGAAAAGCCTAAGTTCTCTCCTTGTCAACCACGTGTCATTAGTAAGTAAAAAAGTAAAGTTAGCGACCGTAGTCAAGGGCAACCAAAAGGCTCCCTTTTCAATAACTACTACACTGAGGTGTAAGGGAGGGTGCTACTCATTTCCATGGATTGCTCCATTTTAACCTTGATAGTACCTTATAATGCTGAGTGTTAAACAAGGAGGTATCAGGTAACATTTTTTTAAGTCTTTGGTATGACTCGACCTGTGATTGAACCCCGGGATCCCGGTCCATTGGGGAACACTCTACCCACTTGGAAATAAGCAGATTAAATTCTTTAGATTTAATAGAGCGACTACTAGAGGAGAAGGAAATCTCGGCATTCAAACCAGATATGCTCTGTTTAGAAATTAAGCTTGTGTCACACCTTACTCTGGAGGAAAGAGTTTAGTAAATCACCCATAAAATAATAAGGTGGACGTACAATGAAAGCAGTTCCCTAGCCTCTAGACATAAAATAACATTTGACAGAATGACACCGTATAAACTTATTAATAAATCATTTATTTTTACTTCTTTTTTACTCTGTTCGGCTCATTGGACCAGTGGGTAGATTGTGCGTCAATGATCCGGGAAACCTGGGTTCCATCCCAGGCCACGTCATACCAAAGACTTTATACCTCCTTGATACCTCCTTGCTTAACACTCAGGAACATAAGGTACGTATCGAGGGTAAAGTAGAGCAATCCAGGGAAAGCGAAGTACACCTAAGCGAAGTAGCTATTGAAAAAGGCACCTCTGGTCGACTTCGACTACGGTCGCCAACTTACATGTTTGATGAATTTAGAAATGATATGTAGTAAAAATTCTCTTGCCTGAAATTCAAGTCCAGCAACGACTATAAGTTGGTTATATCACAGTGTCTCCGTATCGACTTTTTTAAAGTATAAAAGAATTGGTACCTTTATATCAGCGTGGAATGGAAGCGAGACATATTTTGTTCTTATTTGTGGAAGCTCGCTCCCAGGAACTTGCGAATCTTTTTTAGGTTTGGTTTTATGGCATATCAACCAATGTAAGTTATTAAATGCCGAATCCGGTTTATACGTATATATTACGTACATGTGATTTGTAAACTTAAGAATTGTTGAATAGTTGCAGGTATTGCTATGTATCACTAAAAGTTCAATTAAACCTCTGTCATCTGTTTACGCAGAATTGAATGATCAAATAGTTTTTTTACAACTCACTTTAGCATAAATCACTTTTTACATTCAGGTGAAATGTCAAACTTTTCTATTTAACCCATAGATAGGAACTTATCATTCCAGGTCAGATGGACCTGATGGTGACTGCAAGGTAGGTTGTACATGAAATGAGAGACCACTAGCACGCACAGCATATCATGAGGAAATTTCTGAGGAAAGAACTAGATTTTTTAGGACATTCTCATCATCATAATCAAGTTACGCTACTAGTACGGATTTCCTTGACTCTTTCTCTTTCTCTCTCTCTCTCTTTCCTTCTGTGTGTGTGTGTGTCTCTCTCCCTCTCTCTCTTCATCTATCCCTATTGTCCATCACTCCGAACATCTTGAGTCAGCGCAGTGCTTTTGTAAGAAAGCTCTTGCTGCTCGATGAACATTGACACGTGCCTATGTTGTATAGTCACCATTATAACTATGCATATATGTTATATTTTGACCTTCGCCCCGGCCTAAAAATATTATTCCAAGGTGATACACCGGAAGGAAATGACACATTCCAATGGCCAGTAATCGAAAGAGATCGCGTGGGCGGATTAAGGCTTATGATATGGGACAAGGTGAAGGTCTCATTGTGCCATTACAGTCATGCACCGGAAGAGAGTAACCTCTGAACTGCATGACAGTTATTTCCGCTTGATGACGATTAAACATCCGATTCAAAGATCCAGTAGGCGATCGTGTGGGCGTTGAGTTATTATTTAACTCAGTTGAGTTTGGGTCCCAAGCAGTTGCCAGCAGACTTCCAGACAGTAGAGACCAGATGTGGTAGGGAAGGCCACACCCGACCAAGGGGGCACTCGGAAAACCCCGATGCTGTTGCCAGCAGAATTCCAGACAGCTAGAGACCAGATGTGGCAGGGAAGGCCTCACCCGACTGAGGGGGGCCCTCGGAAAAGCCCCGATGGAGTGGACCCCAAGGCTTCTGGTTGAACATCAGGAGAACAATAAAGACACAACGTGACGGTCATAACAGTGGGGTCAAAATGTGAAGTTTATGTTCGGTCTCCAGCATCCTCTCATAGGCAACCCTTCAACAACCCTTTCGAACCCTTGCAATAAAGTGAGAGGTAAATATGTTGCTAAAGAAGTCTTCATGGGTCTTCCTTCTTGCATCTTAATTCTTCTTGCGTCCTTTCTTCGTGAGTCTGTCGTTTGTCATGCGTCTTTATCCTGCGTCGTTTATTCATGCGTCTGTCTTTGATATTGTGTCGTTGTGATGCTGCATGAACGTGTAAATAACTATATAACATATATACCCATATACATGCAGAAAACATATTGAAGCAATAATAGACGCAATGATAAAAGACGAGGGAATACTTCTTTAAAAAAATATACCTCTCACTTTATTTGAAAGGGTTGTGTGTGTGAGAGGGAGTTGGAGACCGAACAGAACTGCAACATATTGACCCCCACTCTTAGGGCCATCAGCGTTGTGTCTTTCTCATTCTCCTGATGCTCAGCCAGAGGCCCGGGGCTCAGCTTTCTGTTGGCTTTCTCTACCACATCTTGTCACCAAGTCACCTGATCTCCAACTCACTGACTTCCTGTCTTCACCGAGTTATATAATAGTTCAATCGCCCACTCAATCTTTGGAATGGCATGTTTGATCGTCATCAAGCGGAAATAACTGTCATGCAGTTCACAGGTCACTCTCTTCCGGTGCATCAGTCTATGCCTGTACCATGGGATTTTACCTTGTCCCATATTGTCAACCATGTCCGCCTACGCGATTTCTTCTCTTAACTGCTATCGGAATGTGTCACTTCCTTCCTGTGCATCACTTTGGAATGGCCGTGGAGTAACAGTTATCGTTATAGGAAATGGACACGGCGACACGAGTTCAAATCCTGGACGAGACTGATTGTATTTCACATAGCACTAATACCCTTGGGAAAGGTATGAATCCAATTATTCTCCCTCCAGCTATGGGTAAATAGTAGGACAGACTAGGTTCTTCAGCCTTGGTGAGGCAACTAGTCTAAGAGAAGGAAAAACTCTGGATTCAAACCTGTTAAACTCCGCTTAAAAATTGACCTTATGTCATATCCTGCCCGAGCAGAGGGGTTGGTAAATAGGATCATTTTCGGATGGCATGTTTGGCCGGGTAGAAGGTCAATATACAACACATGCGAAGAGGTCCATTGGAGAACTTCATCTATATGTTCTTCCTGGTTTTTTCCAGCAGTGTCCCGCATGTCTTTATCGTCTTACCTGAATGATTTTAGATGGGAGGAAAGTGGTTGTCTGCAAGCATGCGGAAAGTGTGCCTGAGATGACATACCAAGAATATCATAGAAAATTATCCCGTACGGATTGATAAAATAACATAAATCAAAACAGCTATTTCAATGCTGTGAAAATGTGATTTTTTTTTTACTTTCATAATAATGATATTGTAAAATTTATAGAAATTTAGTTGTGAAATAAAAGTAATAAGCAAAAAGAGAATTTATCAAAACTGAAAACTGAAAATTTTCCCCTGTATATTGCGTAATAATTTAGTTATCCTACTTAATATTATATGGATATACATTTTCATAAAAAAGATCACTTGCTGTGTATCTGCAATATAGCAGATAGACATTATTACAAGACGTTATTACATTATTATCATCTCTCTTTGTCCTACTGTGTCTCTCCCCAAGAACGTACTGTTTTTTTTTGTGTTCTTGTATGTGCAACATCTGACGTAGACGTTCCTAGGTTTATTTCTTTCCTAAAAAGGTACGAATGTATCGAAAGTTTGGTGAGGAATATTTTTTAAAGAAAAGAGAAAATGTGTTATGTAGAAAATTAAAAAATGGTTGTCAGGAGTTTTATTGCTGGAATATTTTTTGTAAAATCTCCATTTTCTTCTTACTAGTCTCGTAGTTCTTAGCTAATAAGATTTCTTCTTTTCTTCAACTTAATTTTTATTAAAAGATGCGATGTTCATTAAATAGGCTTCCAGATTTTTTCGTATGGGTACTTTTATTGATAGTACGCACATGAACCTCAAGTCCCCTTCCAAGTAATCTCCTCCGACTGCATTACACTTGTTGTACTGTTCTGACAACTTCTGGAAGGCCCCATGGATGTCCTCTTGTGTGAGCGTGTCAATGACCTTCGTCACAGCCTCTTTCATCTCCTCTATTGTCTCATAACGACAGCCTGTGAGCTTAGGGAATAACCAAAATTTACAGGGAGCAAGGTCTGGACTATAGGGAGGCTGAGGAACTGTCTTGATGCCCATCTTGGTCAAATAGTCTGTGACATGGATGGAGTTGTGGACTGGTGCATTGTCCTGGTAGAAATGCCACTGACCCGATTTGAAGAGTGCTGGCCTCTTCCGACCGAATCTCGTCCTGAACGCCCTTAAAACCTCAACATAGTATTCCTTGCAGACTGTCTCTCCAGTGGGAACCCAGTGCATGTAGATCATGCCAGTGCTGTTAAAAAAAGGGATCATCGAAATTTTTTGGGTGGATTTGCTCTGTCAGGCCTTCTTGGGGGTGGGATAACCAACATGCTTTCATTGGAAACTCTGTCTCTTGGACTCTGGGCCATAGCAGTAAATCCAGCTTTCATCGCATGGCATTTTTTTTCAAGTTTAAAACAGAATTTTTTTGCATATAATTCATCTAAAATCCAGATTGCATTTTTGAAATTCACCAGCTGTGACAATCAGACTTTAATAGGATGTATTCCAATTCCTGCCGTAGCTGTTCATTTGAACCTGAAATCATAAAAATTGGTCAGTCACCTCATAAGATGTATAGAAATAACGTACTTTTCAAGAGTCTACAACAATTTTAAATGCCTGTACAAAAGAAGTCTGGAAACTTAAAGGCACCATGTATTTCGCTTATTCCACTTATTTAAAGGGGTGTTCTCGGGGTGTAATTTTTAAAGCGATGGACTGCGGAATCGTAGTAAGTGAGTTCGAACTCCAGTCGCGCCATTACGTTCACTTTCGGACAAATACCCTTGGGAAAGGTATGAACCCCCTTATCTTCCCAGCTATGGCTTAAATAGTACCACTGCTGTTCTTCTAGGAGAATGGCTTTGGCGTTAAATAACCTACAAAGAGTTGATATGCCATTAAACAAAGAAACCAGACCAAACCACTTATTTTAATTTCTGGTCTATAAAAAGTGGTTGCAATGTTGTTGTTTTTTTGTTGGAGAAATAATTATATTGAATTTTTCTGAAACACACAACGATCCAACTCTTTAAAACAAGCATTTATAAGTGAAAAATTAACATTCCATTTTCAAATTATTTTCAGCAAATTTACATAATATGTTAATTATCAATAGCTTTGAATCTTATATATAACATTTTGTACTGTCTGTCACACTTTTAATAATTCTCTATTACTAAAAGGACTTGATTATATGAATAATCCTAATAGAAATCTGTTTACAAATAAGAAAATAAGTTTATTGACATCGGAAAACCGGAAGTAAAGAAAACAAGGCATTTACCTAATGTATATATTGAAAGATTTTCTGAGCCGAAATATATAAATATAGATATCTGAAAATATATATATATATATATATATATAATTTTTCTTAAATCATGACTCCTTGAAACTTACGTAATGTGAAATGTATTCCTTGGTGTTAAAAGCTACAAAGGAACTAATTTCTGTTCAAATCCATCTGAAAAGCCAGTTCATATGATAGTGAAAATATTTATAAGGAAATATATCTATTAATTTTCTTGTTTTAAATTATATGAGTCAATTCGACTACATGGAGATATCACATTGACGCTGGCAGAACGCAATAGGAAAAAGCTTGACGACAATTGCGCATGAATGTTACACGCTATATGGAACAAATGCTGGAAGCAACATCGCGCAAAACAGAATTTGTACGGATACTTACGACTTATCTCTAAAATATCCATATAAGACGAGCAATTGACGTGGGAAACTGCTGGAGAAATAAGGACGAAATCATAAGCGACATTCTTCGATGTATCCTTTGACACTGACATGCAAGTGTTGGACGACCAAGTAGAACTTATTTACTACAGCTCTGTACACACAGAGGATGTAGTCTTGAATACCAGCCGAAGCAATAGAGGATAGAGATGATTGCTGAGAGAGTCAGGGAAATCCGTGAACATAGCAGGACATGATGAGGATCATGATGATTATGATGATGATATAAATATATGTAATTTAGATACATTTTTCAACCGGACATTGGCGTAGGGGTTAGAGTGTTCGCCGATAGCCCGGGAGACCTGGGTTCAATCCCAGGTCGAGTCATACCAAAGACTCAAAAATCGGTACTTGATGCCTCCTTGCTTAACACTCAGCATTATAAGGTACGGATCAAGGGTAAAGTAGAGCAATCCAGGGAAGGAGTAGCGCCCTCCCCTATACTTTGGTGTTGTAGCTATCAAAAAGGGAGCCTTCGGGTTACCCTCGACTATGGTCGCCAACTTTACTTTGCTTTTTACTTTAGATACATTTTTAGCGGTAATATATATATATATATATATATATATATATATATATATACGCGAGGGTCACTCAATAAATTTGTTGAATTTTGCCAAAGAAATTGGCATTAAGAATCATTGTTTAAAATTTCGCCTAATCACTGCACCCAGGACTTTTTAGTAACTGAAAAGTCCTAACATTTTCACTCAATGGACTGAATTTTCATGTCATGCTCGTTGTGACAAACTCTAGTTTATCGCATTTGTAAACATTTCTTTGACAAAAAATATTTCTCCCTATAAATCGCACATTATTTCTTAAATATCACTTGGTTTGTACTTCTCTTCCATCAAAAAGGTAAAAACACACCTGTGTTCAAGCTCAGATTACTGCTTGATTTGACGTCATTTTGATCAGTCTAAAAACAAATATTTTTTCGAGATTAATATATATATTCTATAAATCATTTTCAAACAAAGCTGTATTTACAAGGATCGAAAAAAATATAACATAGTTAACATGCTATTTTCAAAAGAATTCCTCAAATTTAATGAATGATATCTCGTATATAAAAATATTAACTTTGTTACGCATCTATCAATTCTTCAATATTGACAGAATATACCTTTCTGAAATCTTAATTTTTTTTATATCATTCTTTTATGATCAACGGCTTTGCGT